>CM051263.1:55181306-55451306 GCA_027921565.1 Artemia sinica
TGCTAATTATTGACAAAAACAGTCGGTTAAAATGATCAACCAGTTGGTAAAATCCCTTGCTCCCGCACCCCAAACATTTTGGCTAGTAATGACCCTGCCTAGAAGAGTAGCTGTTTGTCTAGAATCATTCAAATCTATAGTTGAATCACATCTCTTGAAAAGAAGAGAAGTGTGTTATGAGCAAGTTTTTTTAATATATATTCTAAAGAATGAAAAAATGATCTATTGGATTCATGGCATTTAGAATTACAGGCATAATCGGAATTTTGTTTTATTTTAAAAGTGGCTATTAAAAACAATTTTTTTTTATTCTATGGAATTAAAGAGTGACCTGTTGGACTCATGATGGATAAATTAATTGCCAAAATCAGGATTTTTTGTTTTAAAATTGGCCGTTAATAACAATTATTTTTCACTCAGAGGAATAAAAAAATGTCTTTTGCATTCATGGTGATTAGGCCTATGGCCACAGCTAGGATTTTGTTTTGTCTTAAAGTGGTTGTTAATAGCATTTTTATAAAGTTTTTGTGTTTTGGTGAAATTAAATGAAATATATGTCTAAAAATGTCTGATAAACGCGAAAATGGGATTTTCCGACTTTGGAATGAGGGGATTCATGCATAATGTACGACTATGCTCGGCACTGGTCTATTATAGTTGTTATATCTCTGTGAAATTCGATTATTACTCAAAAATGTACTTTTCAAAATATCTCTTTCGTAATTATCTGTAATTATTATCAATGTGAAATCCTTAGACAGTGAAAACCAGAAAGTAATGCATATATTTTGGCCGAGACATCCGCTAAACCATCCTCGGAGGAAAGAGAAGAAAAATGTAAAATCCGCAAAACGAAGGGAAAAGACAAACCTGATTTTCACTGGTTTAAATAGTTATCCTCGTATTTGCTTTACATTTTCTACGTTATGCTTAGCCTGTGGGGTCTTGAACTTTTTTTTTTACCTCTTTACATAGTCATCCAAACTGTTATTTTATGTCGCGTTACGTTCTTTTTCTACTACTACTACTAACAACTCATCACAGAACCAAGCCGCCTGAGGCCAACAAAGCTACGCACGCTCCTCTTCCATCCCAATCTATTCAAAGCCTACCTCTTTACACCCTCCCAGGATGTTCCCATATCCTTTAAATCTTCTTTATGACCCACCCCAACCGCCAACGACCTGCTTTCCGTTTAGCCCTACACGGTCGGTCGAAAAGTACAATCTTTGACAGTCTGTCATCCTTCATCGGCAGAACGTGCCCTAGCCATCTCAACCTTTCTCGCATTATAGCCCTAGAAAGCGGGATTGTCCCACTCTTTTTGTAGAGCCAACTGTTTG
Source organism: Artemia sinica (assembly GCA_027921565.1). Lineage (NCBI taxonomy): Eukaryota > Metazoa > Arthropoda > Branchiopoda > Anostraca > Artemiidae > Artemia > Artemia sinica. The sequence goes on from CM051263.1 coordinate 55,182,650, forward strand.
AAATACGGTCAGTCAGCCGGGTACCCAGAACAATCCGTAGACAATTTCTTTGGAAAACATCTAGCAGATCTTCATCCGCTTTTCGGAGCGCCTATGCTTCAGAGTCATATTTGACCACTGTCATCACTGTAGCTTCCAAAATTCTAATCTTGGTTTGCAAAATTATCTTCCTATTCTTCTAAACTTTTTTTTACTTTTAGCATCTTCGCTGCTCCCACCTTCCTTACTAATAATATTACCAAGGTAAGTGAAGCTGTCCACCTGTTCAATCTATGCTTCAGAGTCATATTTGACCACTGTCATCACTGTAGCTTCCAAAATTCTAATCTTGGTTTGCAAAATTATTCACTTATTCCTTCACACTTAAACTTTCACTTATTCCTAGCCTTAGCATAATATGGATTTGCATTATTTGCTATGAATTCATTGTAATTTAGCTGTAAATTCACCAGTGCATAAACTTAACATTAATATTTTTATATTAATGTTATTATATATATATACATACATATTAAGGTTATAAATTAACACTAAAATTTTTATAGTTGCCATCCTGGGCCCAGGACCTTGACAGTGAAGGTGAGTCGCCGACCGGTAGCGACTCTCCAGATTTCATAGACGAGGGTACTCTAGACGAAGGACAACCAGATAGTGATTTTGGTAAGTACTCTTTAATTAGACGTTTAGTTCCTTCTCTGGCGCTAGAGGAGCCCAAAAAGGAACACCGATCGTCCGTGATACATGCTGTTACCCAGATGTCTCCCCAAAGGGGTTAAACTGTTACTGAAAACAAGGCTTTACTGGAAAAATTACCGTTAGACTTGAGCTTTGCTGAAAAAACATATATTTTTAACTGACTTTTTTTTTATTATAGTATATGAATTTGGACATTTCTATTTGGTTGACTGTTGGGTTATACTGCTTTAAGCGCTTTATGGGTTAAGTGCTTGTTTATCTCAATTGCTAAGGTAGGAAAACAGTTTTTTTCCTAACCAAATAATTACGTTTAACACAATATATTGAAAATCAAACTATAATACTGTTAAATAAAGTCTTCAAATTTAAATTGCTGAGATTTTTTTGCATTATTGTTATTATATATTAATTATTTAGTCTATTTTCGCTAAAATAATTATAGTTGTCTTCTCTTTCATTTTTCTTTGATGCCCACTGTTGACAATAGAAACAGTTTCCAATAAACGTAAATGATACAATATACTTTAGAAGGTTTAGGAATAAGAGGGGGGCAGTAGCCAAAATCCTGTCTTTAGTAATTTCTGATTGTTTTAAGTTTGACTTAAGTATTAATTTTAATTTTTGCTCGTTTAAGATTTAATTATTCATCTGTATCATTATCAGTTACCTTTATGTTTGATGCGATTAATTATTTTAATTTCTGTTCGCTTTGGGTTTCAGTTATTCTTTGACAGTAATTTCTAGATGTTTTAAGTTTGAATTATTATAGGACTTTATTTATGTTCATTTTATGTTTTAAGTCGCTCTTTACTTTCCCTTGCAAAATTTCCTTTTCGAAAGTTTTTTTTTAGATTAATCATTTAAATATCTATATTTTATCGTAAGGTTGTCAAAATGGATATTGTGAGTGCAAAGACCCTGAGACAGAGAGGAATAATTTATATAATTACACGTTTTTAATCTCTTAAAAGCTGCCTTTTAATTTCTACAAGATGGTCCCTGGAAACTATTTCCGTTGCCCTGGGATAAGGGTGAGAGAGAATCAAGGCAACAATTAATTGCAAACGATGTGAAAAGCTGTGGTTAAATACATAGTTTGTTCAGAATGTTTCTGAGTTTAGACATAAATAGTGAGAAATAACAGCTATTACAGAGCTATTGATTATTCTTGTGCGTGCAAGGTAGAAAGGCTATAGATAGAAGTTTGGCTATTAGAAAGGCTATAGATAGAAGTTTGGCTATTAGAAAGGCTATAGATAGAAGTTTGGCTATTAAAAAGGCTATAGATAGAAGTTTGGCTATTAGAAAGGCTATAGATAGAAGTTTGGCTATTAGAAAGGCTATAGATAGAAGTTTGGCTATTAGAAAGGCTATAGATAGAAGTTTGGCTATTAGAAAGGCTATAGATAGAAGTTTGGCTATTAGAAAGGCTATAGATAGAAGTTTGGCTATTAGAAAGGCTATAGATAGAAGTTTGGCTATTAGAAAGGCTATAGATAGAAGTTTGGCTATTAGAAAGGCTATAGATAGAAGTTTGGCTATCAAGTCTCTGGCAAGTATAAGATATGTGTCAGAAAATTACTGGAAAATATCTGGGAAAATCATTGACAAATGATCAGTGCCTCTAGTAAATTTATTTGGATCATTTATTTATTTATATTTTTTAGTGACTGCTTATATTTGTTTATAGATGATCTTTTTATTTATTATATTTCTTTATTTAGTCCCTTTTCCTCAGTATCGTAATTGCAAACTTTTATTAATGGAATTTCATATTCGACAGAGGATGATTGTAAGAAAACATATTTATTACAAGAAGTTGCTATCGCAAACCACGATGGGCCAACTTCGAATATGGATTCAATAAATAAAAACATGACAAAAACGATAAAAAAAAGTGCAAAAACTGAGAAATTGGCTAAGAATGACAAAACTAAAAATATCAGAATGAACAGTCATTCGTTAGTCAATAATTAAACTTGGAATAGCTAGTTCAAAAGATAAAAACTGGTAAAACCCAATAAACAAAAAAAAATGAATTAACATAAAATAAAAAGGGATATTAAAAAAGGGAGGGGGGAGACAAAACAAGTGAACACACACAATACTTGTGCAGCACCAGTACTAAATAATAAAAGAGGGGGAGAGAGCTAGCTGGATGATTTGAATATATTGAATGGCTGCGAAAATCTCCTTCTAGTATGTGTAGGCGGTTAATGCTTGCAAAGTTAAAAACGATCCAAGAAATCAGACAAATATAGTTGGTTTTTAAGTTCACCTTGATTCTTCACCACAAGAAATTTTCGAAATATTTATCATTTGTTGCCTGTTTTTTAAAAGATAACCCAGTTTGGGTATATCTCTGCCACGAATTTTTTCCCCTTTTGCAATCTGCACTTGGCTCAAACCCTAAATCAAGATGTCTCCAAATTACTGTCTTAAAAGTTGAAAATTTTCAATATTTCTGAGTTCCAAGTCCCAAACCATAGTTTTTGCCTTACCCCTCGTTCCTAAGAATTAGAAGCAGAAGTTTTTACCTAAAGTAGCTTTATAGAGTCTTGTATGCGTACGTTTTTTTTATTCTTTTTTTAGTGTTGCACCGCAAAAATTTTCTTTCAACATTTTTAAATGGCTCAAACAGAAACGATCAAATTAATGACTATCAAAAAAAAAAAAAAAAAATTAGCCAATTCAGTCTCGGGGTCTTTTCGCCACCGCTCTTTTCCTGTTTTGGAATTTGTATTTTGTTCAAAATGTATCACTGAATAATTGTATTAAAATTTTTAAATCTGCACACATCATTAGCAGAAGCTTTTATTCAAAATATCCTTGTAGAGCCTTGTATACAAACGTGTTGTTGTTTTTTAATTATTGCAATGCAAAATTTTTCTTTTAAAATCTGTGAATGATTGGAACAGGAAAAAATTAAAATGTGAGTATCGAAAAATGAACCCAAAAAACTAGACAATTCAGTCTCGGGTTATTTTCTCTACCGCTCTTAAACCTGTTTTGGAATTTGTATTTTGTTCAAAATGTATCACCAAATAATTGTCTTAAAATTTAAAATCTGCACACATCATTAGTAGAAGCTTTTATTTCAGATATCTTTGCAGAGCCTTGTATACTTAGATGGTGTTGTTTTTATTATTGCACAGCAACAGTCTTCTTTTAATATTTATAAATGGTTAGAACAGAAAAAAAATTAAATGTGAATATCGAAAAATGAATCCAAAAAACAGCCAATCCAGATTAGGGGTCATTCCGCCACCGCTCTTTTCCTGTTTTGTACTTTGCACTCGACTCAAAGTTTAATGCTAGACCCCTCTAAATAACTTTCTTAAAATATCAAAGTTCGTTCATATTCAGAGTTAACATGGTCAAAACTATAGATACAATCATTTGTTCAATTATTTAAAGATATAATTATTTATACCGGAAGAATAAAAAATAAAAGTATTTTATCGTCATGCGATTTGCACTTGACCAAAAATCTAAATCTGAATCCCCCCCACCCCCGAACTCTTAAAATTTGAAAGTTAGTTTCATATTCGCAGTTATAAGTCATAAACCACATTTTTTTAGTCTGAGGCTTTTATCTGAAGTGCCTTCAATATTTCAGATGAATTCAGCAGTCCAGAAAGTGATTCTGAAGATTATTCGCACAGCGCTGCTGATTCTCTTTTCCCCAAAGCTCTAAAGAACACTCCCCCTTTACAACAAGAAATTGCTCCCTCTACCCGAGGCAATGGCGGACGATGTAGAGCCTTGTATGCGTATACAGCCAATATGTACGATGAGCTTACAATACATCCAGGTAAATCTATTTATATGTTTTTTTTTTTTAATGTTAGTACATGGTAAGTATGAGAGGGAGCGCGTTGCAACTTTGGGAAAGAAGAGGTATGGGTCAAGCTATGCAGAAAAATGTTCCTTAATTTTGCCCAATGTGTGGGGTATTGGGGAAAAACTTTTGCATTTCACATGGGAATACAAAGAATTGGTGGTTTGAATTAAATAATTTTTTAGAAAGTTTTATTGATAAAAATAATTGGATAAGAGTTTTGAGAAAGAAGGATTTTGGGGAAAATCTAAAGCTAGGGAAATTTGTGAGACTAGGTGTGAACCACAAAGCCCTTTTTTTGTAGATTGATGATGGATTGTATTTACGTGTTTTTGTAATTGGTATTAAGTTCCATCGCTTGTTGGTTTGTTTTTTGTTCCTTTTGTAAAAAAAAAGAAACATATATATTCTAGATTAAATGTATAAGATGTATCAGTGTACATATCAGATGTAAATTCTTTCAAACCACGAAAAACCAGCTAATTATGCAAACAGCATTGGAAACTATGGGTAAAACAAAGATTTGATCAATTCATTAATGGGGGTTGGACCTAAAGATGTAGGGTGTCAAAATAAATAAAAATCGGTATCGTAGGATGAATCATCGGTTAAAATTCGGTTAAAAAAAGGTACCATAGGATGAACTTAATTTTTACTCACACCCATATTTTGCAAATATATCACAAAAATGTACGAAAACATTTTTTTTCCAAAAAGTGTCATAATTTCTCCAAATGTTAGCCTAAAAAATTCACTTTTTGAGGTCAATAGTCACTTCGTATACCGATTTTGAAATTTAAATTTTGTGAGTGCTTGTGCAGAAATTAAGATCGAACTAATTTTTTTTAATAAACTAAAAGTTCCAGGCGTTTCATAATAATAAATAACTGGTAGGGTCAATTATAAATTTGATTGCATAGTGACTTCACGAGATAAATTATTTCGATTTGTTCCAATTAGGCCCTAACTGTAGTTTTCGCTTTTCATATTAAATGCACAAAGGAAAGTCCTATTGTTTGCCCCGTGGTTTTAACCCATGATAGGTATAGGAAATCTTCTATAAGCTCATTTGTTGAGTGGTGCAATAGAAGCTACTATTACTACTACTAACAAGTCACCGCAGCACCAAGCCGCCTGAGGCCAACACAGCTACGCACACTCCTCCTCCATCCAAATCTATTCAAAGTCTCTCTCTTTAAACGCTCCCAGGAAGTTCTCATTTAGAAGCAATTCCATTCACAATATATGCAAGTAATTGTAAATAGACAGCTATTTCTCATAATTTCTTTTTCTCCAAATTCCTCTTGGTCTATTTCTCTTAATTTCCTTTATTTCTCTTAATTTCTTTTTCTCCCAATTCCTCTTAGTGTTACAAGCAATAAATTTTTCTTCTTGAGTTATATGTTTGAGTTCAAAAGTCACTTTGAAATTGATATTCAAGTATCCGTGGACGTTAAAGAGGGGTCTGGGCCCAATGTAGTACGTTGCCCTATGAATACGTACTACATACGTATATACGTATAATGTAGTACAATGTAGTTACCAATTTTCGGGATTTTGATTATAATCTCTAATAACGATGAATGACCTGCTGTTGCAGGAAATCATTTTTATCCACACCCATAGTTGCAAATAAATTACAGAACTACATTTGTTTCACAAATTTTCTTTCTTCTTTTTTTCACAATTTGTCAACTTTTCTTGTTTTTTTGCGTCACAAACTTTTCAAACTTTATTTTAAACTCACTTGCTTGAGGTCAAAAGTCACCATTTTGATATTCAAATTGAATTACTACTTTTGCAAACTTTATGTAATGATAAAATTCCAAAAGTTCCAGGCGTGTATTAACGATAAATGATTTATTTAATCATAAATAAATAAATTAGTAATAATAATAATCCATGAATCTGACTTTGCAGGGGTTTCATAAGTTTGTATTATTTGCCTTGTTGCATTTTCTGAATTAACCTTTGATTTTGATCATAATCAAATTATATATAATAAGTTATTGGAATATTATCAAATTATATATTATAGTAATATAAATAAATAAACTTACAATTATATGGAAAATATGTTATACGCTGACTGCGGCTCTATATTGGATATTTTGCACTCGTTGAGGTTATTTAGCTCCGACGTTGTCAAAAGACAGTTCCCGGACGGGTAGAGTTAGAAGGTGGAATTTGGCTACTGGAAAACATCTTTTCGAGCCCTAATTTTGACTGAGATCCATTCCCGAAAGTCGATATACTATAATTCTTTTTGCTCCAGTATAGAATTTATAGAATTACTAGAAAATTGTCCTCCAGATAAGGAGTCTTTCAGTTGGATTTAGGCACCATCCTTGTGGGGGAATACCTTTACTAATTTTATCTTAAACTCGTGTTAAGAAAACTCCACACACATCAATATATAAATATTGGCGTGTGCATGTATGGGGTAGAGGGTAGAATTTGTGGGAATTTTTGCAAAGATGGGACACGCCAATTTCTTATTATTCGGAATAAGGTCTTTCCGATTTGACCTTAGCTAAGTCAGCACTAATGTCCGATTGGAGCAGGGCTAATTGGATATTTTAATTGGCTTTCCCAGGAAAGTTGGAATTATTCTTTTTGTTAAAAACCTCAAAATTGCGAGCTAAATCTTCACACGGTTGAAGTAAGAATATCTCCACTGAAAAAAAAATAATCAAACTCTTTCCTCTTTTGTTCTTTCTTGTTTCTACAAAATTTTCAGATGATGATTAGCTATGTCAATGGAAACACGCTGGAGCAAGAAACCATGAATTCAAACAAGAAAAAAGAAAGGAATTGGAAGGATTCACAAGAATAGGGCTCTTCTTGCACTTTGGCCTTAACGGTTATCAGTGGCAGTTCTGGCCTCTCCAGTGCCCGGGGCAAAATCTTGATTAGACCCCCCCCCTGTCTTCCACAAAATTTTCAGGCCAAATTTTAACAACATTATCAATTATTGTTTCAATTTATTAATTAATTAATAGTTTATTGATTACTTTTAATTTAATAATTTAAATTACTCAACTACTATTAGTTATTTGAATTTAATTATGTTAAATATTAATATTAATTATTTTTATTTTATCAATTAATTTAATGATTGTTAATTATTTTCGTTTATTAACAGCGCCCTCTACTTTATTTTAATAAAAATAAAATTTCAAAAATTACAAAATAATCATAACCGTTAGATTAAGGGCAAGACACTGGCTAGTCCCCCCATGCCATCCCACGCTTTTAAAGGTACAACACCTTTCACAGAATGTCCTAATTTTAAAGTTATTTCTCATAACTATATCTGATTCCAATCTGAGATGTTTTATCTTTTTTTCCTTCTTAAAACGCATTTAGTAAAATCATTCTTGGAATTTGCTACCTCTTGACTCTCGTTTTTTTTTTTACATTTATTATTTTCTTTCCCCCAGTGAGCTCCCCTTGGGGTACTATTGAATGCAATTAACAAGTTAGGTCACTTCTCTTTTCACCTCACTTAGATTTTTCTGATTTTCCGAAGCAGCTTGACAAAGTCCTGTGCAACTTCGCAATATTTTTTTTTTTTTTTTTTTTTTTTTTTTTTTTTTAATTTGGAATCTAAAAAAATGTCTTGAAGAGTAGAAGTTGAGTTCTAGTAATGAGGTTTGTGATTTTTGCTCGGTGAAAATCATTTTAGTGATTCTGGATTCGACTTGTAGCTCGAGCTAAGCTTTAAACTGAACTTCTGAAATATTCGCATCAAGTAACCCAATATGCGAGAAAACGAAGACTGAATGCGATAATTTGACCGAGATAATACCATATCATACAGGGCAATAGAGCTGCCTAAGTAAAGACCGATGTTGGCACAATGTATTCTTTTATATATATATATATATATATATATATATATATTATATATATATATATATATATATATATATATATAATATATATATATATATATATATATATATATATATATATATATATATATATATATATATATATATATATATATATATATATATATATATATATATATATTATATATATATATATATATATATATATATATAATATATATATATATATATATAATATATATATATATATATATATATATATATATATATATATATATATATATGTATATATATATATTTGTAGTTTTGTAGTTTGTTTGTTTGTTTGTTTCTTGTAGACCAGGGCACTTCATATTGAAGGAGTTGTAGAAACTTCGAAAAGGGAAACTAACACCCCTTCCACGCCACCATTTCCCCAAACAGGCTTGTGAAGTGGGCAGGGTTGCCACCGTCAGTAGGATTTTACTAGATCTAGTAAAAAAACTAGTAAATTTAGAGGATCTAGTAAATTTCCCGAAATCTAGTAAAAACTAGTAAAAAGTTTATAGTAAACAAAACTTTTTTTTATTTTCCATGAATTCAGGGAAAAAAATTATCGTAAACATATGACAATTTACAGTTTTTGCTTGTCTGCTTTACAATTTACAATTTTGCTTGTCTGTCTTAGAGACAGACAAGCAGTCACCTATTTTCATAAACAGACACTTCACTTCCGGCGTCTAAAGGTCGACAAAATCAGCTTTCTGTGTATCAAATCTTACCAACTAAAAATGAAGCTATAATGACTCTTGGGAATCTATTGGAATCAAAACAAAAGCCAACCACCCAAGGTGATTAGGTGAATCTCCTCAGTTTGAAAATTTTTATTGAGAAAAAAGGAGCATGTTGAGAGAAATTAAAAGTAAGTAGAAATGTAAAATTATATATAGATATATATATATATATATATATATATATATATATATATATATATATATATATATAATATATATATATATAATTATATATATAATATATATATATATATATATATATAATATATATATATATATATATATATATATATATATATATATATATATATATATATATATATATATATATATATATATATAATATATATAATATATATATATATATATATATATATATATATATATATATATAACGAAAACGAAAGAAAAGAGGAAAGAGAGAAAAAAGGAAAAAGAAAAGAGGAAAGGAGAAAAAAAAGAAGAAAAAAAGAATTGATTATCCTCTTATAGTAAAAATCGATGATTGATAGTGCGCGTGCGGCGTAGCCGCACGCGCAAAAAATTTTTTTGAGCATTTAGTAAAAACAGATGCGATCTAGTAAATTTTTTCTCTCCGATTTAGTAAATTCTTCCAGGTCGGGGTGGCAACCCTGGAAGTGGGTATGAGGCTGAGTGGAAGTTCTCTAATGAGTGGATATCTCTATTTAACCATCGCATATTTTTCTTTTTTTTCAGTTTAAAAGATATGCATAAAAACATCAAATGAAACTTCCAAATAAGTCATGTTTTTGCATTTAATTAGAATGAGTTATTTTTTCTTTTTGGCAAACTTGTTGTTTCTTTTAAAGTAAATTGGGTTTGTTTTTCCTTTTTATTGCTACTTGGTGATTTGTTCCTTGCCTCAAATTCTATTCCGTAAAAATCTTGTTAGAAAGAATTATTCACAAGGGAGCAATCTCACAAAGTAATTGGAAAGACCCTAGTACTAGAAAGAAAGGTGGTACATTTGATGGCGTAACACTTCTGTTTAGACCTTGGAGCATGTAAAAGCCACACACCACAATGCACATAAACTCTCATAGTCAGGCGTAGAGAAAAAAAAAAATCTATAAGCTAAAACTGTAAAAGATATCCGAATCAGAAACGAACAAGAAAAACCAAAATGTGTCGGAAAATTTGCTGTTCCAAAAAAGATCCGATTGTACCAGGACTTTCAAATTGTATCAGAAATGGTACAACTGTGCCGTGTTGACAACGCTGCTGGTTACATCAAAATTGTCCCACATAATGGCTGATAGTCTCGTAAGCTATTACCTGTAGATTTTACTCGACCTATTGTAGCCATTTAATTCTATTTCTATAGGGTTTGCTACTATTCTTTGTATTTGCGACCATTGTTTATTATTCAAGATACGAGAGATATACGAGTCCTACATTTCCGCTGTTGGCAGTATTTATTGTTTTTGCTTAGGTCGTATAGAGACCAAAGGAGTGCTCAAACGTTTGTTGCTACTGATATGTTGACGTCTCAAAAAAATCAGATTCAAGGTTTAAAAAAAAGGATTTATTTACGGTTATTTACGGTTTATTTATCGTCCTTTTGTTCGATTGTTTTGATGAATCCGCTTTGTAGTTTTGTCGCAAGTAAGGCCAGTATCCAGGAGGGGGTACGTGGTTTCATCCCCCCCTCCTGAAATGCTTGTCCAAATCGTAAAAATATAACAAAATCAATATTCTCAATTTTTAATGCCTTTTCTAAAGTCCCCCCCCCCCCCCGAACAAAACCCTGGACATTCTCTTGGTCGCAATCAATATTTATTGACTTATTTTCTTCTTTTTCAATGTGTGCTTGTGTTGTTCCAGTTCTCTGTGTATACAACAGTGGCATCAATTCTTGGAACCCCTCCCCCCAATGGAAGTCACAAATCCTTTACTACACTACGGGCGCCAACATGGTAATAAAATCGTAGTTTTTAATTATTTTTTTTTTTTTTTGTCAAAAAACTTCTATCGGAATAGACCTTTAAAAATGGCAAACCATCATGTTTTTTTTTGTACCCAAGACCACATATCATAATGCGAAAGTTTTTAATAGCTTTAACCCCCTTCGTGCCTGAGCCGTTTCACGCACACACTTGTAAATGAGTACGCACAGGCGTGCACCTGGATCAAAACCGGGTCGATGTTTTTCATATGCTAAAATGCTTTCCTTTTCCAACTATCTGCGCTTTAGTAATGACTCAAATAAATAATAAAACTGCCTAAAAAATAAAACCACTTCACCCTCTCCGACCTCAATCAAAGCTGCTGTAATGGTCTGATGCATGTACTTACGTTAAATCAAACCCTAAACCACTTCCGTAATTGTCTTTTCATGACGCCATTCATTACGTTAAGAAACTCACCCTCGATCCCAAAAAAATCAAACTTTTGAAAGAGCTAGAGCAGAAAACTTTTCGCATTCATAATCAGCACATATTTTTTAGTCGGCTAGTGAAAGAATCATTTGTATAGCAGTTTGTTTGGGGTCAAACCACATTTTTCCTCGATTATAATCACATGGGTGGGCACGTGCGTACAATGGCTTAAAGTCCGGTCAGTTTTTCCCATATCCTATTCCTACTATTTAACTTCGTTTGCAACTTCATGTCGTTTAATAATCATATATTTCTTCTTGGGAACTTTACGCTCTTAAGTTTAGCCTTTACTATTCAACTAACTTTTACAATCAAAACTTTGTAATAGTTTTTCTGGATAGTTTCCAGCCCCAAGGCTTCTCATGTCTACTTTCAGAGCACGTAATGTCACCTCATTACAAAAGGATCTCTTGTTATCCCTTTGATAAATTGCATGTGCATCAAGTTAGCCTTGCATGGTGTTAAAGTGGGAGATTCTTTTCTAAGAGGTGTATGGATAGAATCGATTAGATATGATATGGATATCTAAATATCATCTTTTTAGATATGGATATCTAAAAAGATGATATTTATGGGAAATCAGCAAAAACCTTTAAAAAAGTGCAATAAATTATTGGCAAAATTGATTCTATGGTCCTATTCTGCAAACTCTCAACAAAATAATACAATTTCCCAAATAAAATATGAACTCAGGGGCGGATCCAAAGGGGAAGGGCCAGGAGACTCCGGGTCCCCCAAGATTTTTCTGGCGCCCTCATTTCGTTCTTTTTCCTTTTTTTAAATATTTTTTTTTAATAAACTTATCAATTTGGTCAATTATTGGCGCCCTTGTCACATTGGCCTTCTCCCAAGATTTTCTTCTAGATCCACCGGCGAATGAACTTGCCTTCTATACGAAATTTTGAGAGATGGATTGGTACATTTTCTTTTCAGGTGGAATGGGAATTTAAATAGAAATTATTTTAATGGTGTTAAGGATGAGCTGCTATTGAAAATCATTAAATCAGACTATCCTTATAATATAGTGTCAGTAGGCAGTTTTGTTTGAAAAGGCTTAGGGGGTCATAAATACAAAAAAAATTATTTGCTTTTAGTCTCAGCGATAAGTTTTGTTGTGTTAATTTTTGTATATGTTACCGTGAATGTCCACAAATTGGTTAATGTCGACATTCACCGTGAATGTTCGAAATTCCTTTTTCTCTGCTTCGATTCAATTAGCTTTGTGAGTCAGCTTTTTCAGTCTTATGCAACCTAAGATGGTAAAAGTTAAAGTTAGTTTAGATTATGTTAGTTTAGGTTCTCAGGTTTAGATTAGGTTAGGTTAAATTTGGTTCTAAAATATCAGAAATGGGTTAAAACCTAACTTAAGCTAACCCTGTCTAACCCAACATAGTCTAACCTAACCTCCCATCATCAAACCTTGCATTTAATTGAAAAAATTGACTGGTAACGGTGACTAAATCCAAGGAGAAAAAAAGGTTTTCGGACATTCACCGGTGAATGTCGACATTAACCAATTTGAGGATATTCACCGTAAAACACACAAATATATATATATATATATATATATATATATATATATATATATATATATATATATATATATATATATATATATATTGTTATACCACAAAAATTCATGAATGCATCATTATACTCACAATGATATGTTAAAATCAGTAAATTTATCGCACCCCAATGTTTTTTAGTGATTTAATCAAATAACTTAACAAATAAATTACACTCCATTTCACCATAGATCAAAAATCTTAATTGTTATGCTAAAAAACACTTCTTAAGTGCACCATTATGCTCACAATGATATGATAAAATCAATGATTTGACTAAATCAAATGATTGTAGTTTTGACAAAATAGCTAATGCATTATATCCCTGCGACTTGTAAACACCCATAGTCTTAATAATGTCCAATTATTTATTTCAGGTGATATAATAAACATTCATGATAACAGGAAGATGGTTGGTGGGTCGGGGAACATGAAGGCAATATTGGCATTTTCCCCGCAACCTACGTAGAGGAACTTGAAGATTAAATGATGAAAGACAAGCATTCTTAGAGAAGCATTGCGGAAAAGTTCTCGTCATTGATCCAGGCTATTTCTCTAGAAAGTTTATTTCCGTCCGATCTGTTGGTGGAATTTTGGACTGATGCCGTGACGAAAGCTTTAGTTCCCTCATCAACTTGCTAGTGAATATGGCACAGAATAAAAAATTTCGTGAAAGCCTTATAGGGGGTTTTAGTTTTGATGGTGACTCATTTCCCGATTGTAGTGAATTGGATACTACCTCTGAAGTAATTGCGTATAAGGCCGAGAGGTATGAACTGTATATCTGGAATCTTACCAAAAGAATATAAAAAAAGATATTCTATCATTCTGAAATTTAAAAGCACAAACTAATCTTAAAAACAGTATAAGCTGTTGCATATAAAGTTTTATGACTGTATATCTGGAATCTTTGCAAAAGAATAAAAAGCATTAATGCTTCCAACCTAATATTTAAGAATGGATTGATTCTAAAATAAGATGAGCCGTTATATATTAAGTTGAGAGGTATAGCTTTACGTCTGGAAGTTTACCAGACTACGTGAAAAATGACGGCTCTTCAAGTTCAATATTCAAAGAGCGGTTTAATTTTTTAAAATATACAAGCTATTTTAAAAGAACTTTGGGGGGGGGGCATGACTGTATATTTGGAAGTTTACCAAACTGTATGAAAAATAAGAGTATTTCGACTTCAATATTTCAAAGAGATAATTAATTTTAAAAGAAAAATGAGCCATTGCATGTGAAGTTGAGAGGTGTAACCGTTCGCTATATGTGGATGTTCACCCAAATATGTGAAAATAATAGTATTTCAGCCACAATATTTAACAAAAAAAAGTAAAAAACGATAAAATATTCAGTTTAATTTTGAAAAACGTATTTTGTTTACCTATTAAACGAACCTTCTGATATTATCTCGTAAAGTTTAACCATAAGACTAGAATCTTCCGATAGTCAATGAAAATTAACGGTAAATCATTGAAAACTAGCAGCATTTTAATTCCAATATTTACACAAATCAAAGAAATATGAAATTTTAAATTGTTTTATAATTTTTTTTGGGGTGAAATTTTAGTGTTCGCAGCTTTTTGATCTCTCCTCAAAAATTTCTCTGTTTGAAGTTAAGAAGGATGATTATGCATCTAAAATACAGTCGAAATTAAAGCAAATTATTTGTGTTTGATAAAAATTTACTACGCTAAAACGCTTAGAAGACACTAATGTTTGAGAAGAGAAGTGTTGAATATATTTAAAGTGGTAATTTTTCTTTAATCCAAAAAGAATGCTTAGCATTAGCATATATTTTTAGGTCTTAATTTCCCTACATATGAGGATATATATTCTCATTACTTAAATTTGGTTTAATTTATTTACTAAAATTAATTTATTTAAAAAGTGACCGAAAATTTTGAACCTCCTTCATACCCTTGTAGATACGCCCCCTGATGTTTTGCGCCCCCGTGGTCTTAACATCCTTACATTTGAGGATAGAAATATTCTCATTACTTAAATTTTATTAATTTATTTACTAAAGTTAATTTATTTAACAACAAATTTGTATCCTCATTCATACCCTTGTAGATGCGCCCCCTGATGTTTTTTTGAGGTATTTTAGCCTGTCCTGATGTTTTAATTTTGTCCTCATCGTATTTTAATTCTAGCTGCTTTAGCTTGCCCTCGACTTATTATTTCCTTGGAGAAGGAAGTGCTTTATTTATTAATTTACTTCAAATGTTTAGTTTATTAAATTCTATATGCATGTGCATACTTACCTCTTAGACGAGGAGTGTCAATGGCCCTGGAAGAACTTTAATCATTTATCCTTTTGTTTGTATCTTATAAATAACGTATTTTTATAACACGAGCAAGCACGTTATTGATTTTGAAAATTTCATCTTCTTCAATTTAAAGTTCCTTTAAAACAATTTTTCTGGCGAAAGTACGATGATCGCAGTTTTTCAAAAATATTAAATTAAGCACTTATTTTAAAGTAGAAAACCAAGCTTCATTAATAATGACGACGGGCCAGTAATCTTGACAACCATAAATTTTAACGATTGAGACTTCTCTTGAAGAATCCAAAAGACGACCTTCTATGGACGTGTCTTCTGGATGTTTATTCCACATTTTGACTGGAATAAATTTCCAGTGGAATACGTTGATCAATATTTCCTCCGCCTAAATGCATGAATTTGAACAAAATAAATTTTTTGAAAGAAAGGAAAGCAAAATGAAGGAAATATTTTTGTTCTTTGTTTTAAGGATTTGAGACTTTCTTTTAGGGATTTGAAATTTAGTTTTATAAATTCATTTATAAATTCAAAATCGTATATGTGCTTAGGTCAATAAAAGTTCTATACTTAACTCTAGTTGTATATTCTATGTTCCAGTTATGCTTAACTGGAATAAATTTACCTCCTTGAAAAACCTAAAGACGAACTTATTGGGATATTTCTGCTGGATTTTTATTCCATGTGTCAGCTGATCGCACTAACATTTTTCTATACAATAAATATGGAATTTTGGGGAGGAAGAAGGAGTGAAAGGGTCCTTGTTTTTTTTTTTTTTTGAAAGAAGAGCTCCTCAAAATTTGATCGCCTAGGGATATTTCCGCTATATTAGAGAAATTCGTTATGCTTATAAATGTATTTTTAAACTAAAAATTATAATCATATTTATTTACATAATTTGAACTAGCAAAAAGAAATCTCAAATCCCTAAAAAGTACAAAACCACTTAATATTTATATTGTGTCTGTGTCAAATTACTTTAACCTGTGTTTTATGTTGCTCAGTTTTTAAAACTAAAGCATATTTTATTTGAAATTCTTCAGTTTTGTCTAACATCGAAACCAGCAAACAGCAATGTGTACGTTTGTAGGAATGAAATTTGAGATGGGCCAAGTTTCAAAAAGAGGAGGTGATAAATTAAAACAGCCAAAACATGCAACTTACAGCAAGACCGTGTCCAAGGGGATACGAGGTTTTAACCCCTCCCCCTAAAATAAAATATCCGAATCGTAAAAAAGTAACAAAAATGCATATTAGCAAATTTTCGGTGTGTTTCTAAAAGTTTTTTTTAGTTTTAACGCTTGAAACTTCTCTTGAAGAATCCAAAAGACAACCTTCTATGGACGTTTCTTCTGGGTGTTTATTCCACATTTAGACTGGAATAAATTTCCAGTAGAATACGTTGATCAATATTTCCTCCGCCTAAATTCAAGAATTTGAACAAAATAAAATTTTTGAAAGAAACGAAAGCAAAATGAAAGAAAAAAACTTTTAGTTACCCCCCCCCCCCCCTCCCTGAACAAAAATCTTGTATACGCCCTTGCTAACATGACCTGTATACAGAATTATAGAGAAATACCAGTCGTGTAGATTTAGAAGACTCGTGCCTCCAGTCCTCGCATTATATGGGCTTGGGCAGCCATAAATTTTAACGATTGAGACTCCTTTTGAAGAATCCACATACACAAATTTGAATTCATAAATAAATTTATAGAACTAAATTTCAAATCCCTAAAAGAAAGTCTCAAATCCCTAAAGAAAATGTTCTTTATGGTGTGACTATTGAATTAGAGATGAAACAAATAAAGGGGGTTTGCTTTGCGAACTTGTTCAAGTTATATTTGATGATTTTGAGTACTTTTGTCTTCAATTGCTTTGAAGTTTAATATTTATTAGTATTAAGTGATTTAATGGTTGTAAATAGTATATTCCAGCAAATAATTTTAGATTACATTTACTTAATATTTTTCGTGATTTTCAGCCTACTTTGATGTTCATGAATGAATAGAATTAAATTTTGAAATGACAAGTTAGCGTTTTAATTTTTCTTTGTTTGTCGTATACTAGTAAAAATTTAAATTTTGGTTAAGTTTGCCTTTAACTTGAGGAGTGCAAAATTTTCGAAGTCTCAAACTGAGTATTTCTGATGTTTTTAAGTTGTGCTTGTAATTATTTTCGTTGTATCCGATGTACTTGACTAATAAAAATATCGATCCAGTATTTCCTTTTTTCTTATAAGATGTCATTGAGTATTGGGAAATTAAATATGGAGGAATAGTTATATTTGAATTGTCCGAATAATAAAAAAAAATCAATTCAGCATATGTCTTTTTTTAATTAGCTGCTATTAAATATGGAGGGATTTCACTTATATATCAGGTAAGATTTGGCAATTTTCTTGCGCTAAAAAGCCCATGGAGGATTTTTTTTTCAGATATTTCAGCCTGGTATATTCACCAGAGAGATAAACTGTTTAATCAGCCAAAAGACTCCATAAAAAGGACCATTCATGCATTGCTGTTTCCTATTTTAATGTAATAAGAAGCTGATGAAAATAATCTCTAAGATTCTGTGCAAGGCTGTATGTAGGGGGAGGGAGTGGGGAGCGGTTGGACCCCCTCCCCCCTGAAATTTCCAGAGACTTTTACAAAAGTAACGAAAATGCATATAATGTTGTTCTATGTTGTTTGTAAATTTGTTTTAATCCCCCCCCCCAAAAAAAAAAAAAATGCTGGATACGTCCTTGATGCTGTGGCTTTTGCTTATGCGTTTGACTCATAGATTTATTACCTGAATAGAACCAGACAATATTGTAAAAACATCGTAATGGGAGAAAAGGCAAACACCTAACAAGAATGTGGGCTGTCAATTAATCGATAAGCAGACCTAAATAACCGGTTTGGCCCGCTTCAAATACCTTCAAGCCCTTTGCTGAGGGTATGGAATAAAAAGTTTAAGGAGATCGTAAAAACCCTATGTTCACTGTAGTCTAAGATAAGTTAATTCCTCTGCAGTTGACTATAGATAAAAAGAGAGATTACTGTCACATAATTTTGTGATAAAAAATATGCTTCTATATCCACTGGTTTATTTTTTTGGACGTATTGTCGCAACCAATCACATTATTTCTTGCTATTTTAGGGAAAAACAACCCTGTCCTTTTAAAACCTGGTCGACTAATGATTCAAATTTGACTGCGGAGGATATTATTTAATATTTTGACAAATAATTTTGTTTGTAGTTTATTTATTTGATCCTTGTGCAATAAAATGACTAAATTTACAAAACAATGAAAAAAGTACATGGCTGGCTTTGATTATGATTTACTCACCATGCATTGACAGTACTTCCTGAATTTTGAGTTAAGTCCTCGCGAAGATTGTCTCCAATGGACGATTCCCCCTCCCCAGGAAATTCCCCCCGAGGACGATAGTCCTCGATAAATTCCTCCTATGGACAATTAATCTCCAGAAAATTCCCCACATTTTGAACTGTGCAGCCACAGGGAAAGTAAGACAAGTAAAAAAAACGAAGAAAAGAAAGAGTCTGTAATATTCTCCTAGAATATATGTTGTAGTATATGTTGCTCTACAATCATATATATTCCACCCGTGAGTACAGATAGAATATATGTTGTAGAATATCTTGTAGTATTTAATTTTGAATTTCTATTTCTTTTAATTCTTTTTTTCGTGTCTTTGGAGGTTGAGTTATCATTGCCGGTTAGATAAAGTAAAGTTTACCCCCCCCCCCCCCCCTCCACCCTTGAGACAAAACAGACAATACATAGCAAATTCACTGTAAGCAATTCACCAAAATTGGGTTAGAGACAAATATCCATCCCACTCCCCCAAGAAAAACCTCTTTGAAACCTAACTGAAGGCTAACGAAGAGTTGGACAGCTCCTGGATAAATATGCACTTTTTAGTCTTCAAACATTCTGATATTCGTCTCTAATCTTCCCTGTAATCTAATAGATTATTGTAATTTCTGCCATTTTCAGTTTGACTTCTTCTGTTATTAAATTTTTGATTAAACATTTCTTGCGCTCTACTCTTTTTTGAAATTTACTTTCCTTCACCAGCGCGTCGTTGGGGGGGGGGGGTCAAAGGGGGCTGTTGCCCCCCCCAATAATGTGGAGATTTTTTCATGTATATCCACTGCCCCTTGACTATCTGGATATAGACCCCTCTTGCCCCCCTCCCAATAAAAATGCTGGAGAATCGCCCCTGTCCTTCACAGAATCAGAGTATTATATATCAGATGGCTATCGTCAAATTTCAAGAGAAAAAATATTCTTGAAAAAAATGTTCATAGAAGAGGAACTCTGAGCTATTTTTAAAGAAGGCAAAAAATATGTCTCCCCATGGAGACATGTTCAAGTATGCTAAAATATTTGTCGTAGAAACCGCCATTCTCTTGTCCTGGTAATGTTCCTTTGTTCTTTATCATGTTTTGCATCGGAACGATGAAGGAAGACTAGAGGAAACCTAAATAATGATTTTTGTTTTTTATTCTTTTATTTTTTAATGGAATAATTTACTAAAATGAAGAGAACAGTTAGAGTCATACCAAAGAATTCGCATTGAAACAGAGAGAGAAATTCATTTTTATTAAATATCAATATTCACAAAAAAACATATCAAACAGACCTACCACGTGAAAATCTAAACAGATTTGTTTGTGGCAGGACTCACTATTTTACTCACTCATATATATATTGAAAAAAACTTACTCACATATATAATGGACAAAAAAATAATAATAATAATAATGCAATCAAATAAATAAATAAGAAATAAACCTCATGGGAACCATAAACCAATCCTTACACAAGACAAAAGACAGAATACAGCCCCCCCCCCCCAGCCATCCCTATTCATTAAGAAATTCTTTAACCTATTTTTAAAAGAGGACACACTCTCAGCTATCCTAGTGCTTTCCGGAAGACTGTTCCATACCGAAACACCTACATGCCTAAATACAAAACTAGACCTAGCAGTGTGTCGTCTCTCATGTACTAGGTCCGCAGAATTCCTAGTATCATAAGAATGGTACGCAGAATTCGATGATAAAACATCACAAAAATAATTAGGTGCTAATTTATTTAAACACTGATACACAAAAATACCTGTCTGATATTCCCTCAACTGCCCAACATTTAAAATCTTAAAATGGTGATAACAATCCATTGCACTTTCACAATTTTCAAAGTTACCGAGCAGGCGCAGTGCTTTATTCTGCACAATTTGTATCCGTTTAAAATTTACAACAAAATTACTAGCCCACACAGAACAACCGTATACAATGTAAGGATGAATAAATGAATTATATAAAATTTTCAAAACTGAAACAGGAAAAACATGTTTAAATCTACGAATCAGCCCTAAGCCCCGCGCAACTTTCACCGATACAATTTCACTATGTTTTTTCCAATTCAAATTACAATCAATCTGAAAACCAAGATACCTTGTATCAAATATCTGCTTAATCTCTGTACCATTAAAATTAACCAAACCGAAAACATTATCAATAACAAAGATGAATATTTGATTTCCAATACAAGATGAAACAATTTCTCATATTCATTGAAGTGTCAAGGTGATACCCCCCCCCCCTGGACCTATCTTAGGTGTATTCATACCTGAAAAACTTCTATTTTCTAATATTTCTCTTTTGAATGTTTGAAAACTATGAAATTTTTAGGGTAGAATCGCATTTTTGTCAGTTGTGCCACATATTCATATAGAACTTTGTACTTAACCCTCCTTCTCTTATGATGCTAAAACACCGTTGCCATGGAGCTTATATTTAGTAAAATTCATACTAAATTACAAAAAAATAAGAATCTTAGGGTGTATTTTTGGGCTTCATTTGTTTTTTTTTTTTTTTTTTTTTTTTTTTTTTTATTAAGTGGAAGGGTTTCAAAAAAGTATTTCCAATTTCAACACTATTCTAATTTTATAGATGTTACATAGCCGAAATCTGTTTTTATGAAAGGAAAAGGAGAAATGGAGTTTCTAAGCCCACTTACTCCAGGCAGCGCAATAGTGCTGTCGAAGGAAAAAGTCTTGTGGTTTGAACATATTATTTATCTCATTATTCCTTTTCGGGAACGTCACTTTGTATGGAAGGAGTGTTCGTGAAATGTTAGAGGGGCTAGTCAATAGTAACTTGAAAATTTTGGTGCCGTTTTTAACAGTCAAAAGTGATTGGAGGGTAATTCTCGCATGCATTTTTTAGTTTCCCCCTCGACCCTAAAATCCATCCGACTAAAACTTTGAGAATCCCATTTCGATCACAATAGTCGAAAGGTCTGGTAACCATGCCTCCAGGGACATATAACCCCCAGTGCCCTTGGGGAGAGGGATGAAACGCGAAACTTTCAGGGAACGTTGAGGGAGATGTGGAACTAAATCAAAAGACACTATGTGCATCCAGGTTGTCAAAAAACATATCTGCAATCGCTAAAGAACAGCTAAGGGTATTAGGTTGAAACTTTCTGGGCATACTAAAGGGGATGTCGAACAAAATCAACATACACTGTATAGCAATATTGACAAAAGGGTGTATCTGCAGTATGTCAGGAACAGCTAAAAATATCAAACCCTTCAGGGCTTTTTAATGGGGATGATGAATCAGATCAACAGACACTGTGGGCATCAAGGTGGTGAAAAGAGTGTGTCTGCATTATTTCATAAATGTTTAAGGATATTACATATTCACCTTTCTCTTTCACCCAAAATCTTATAGCGAAACTATTGCTTTAAAGCGTGGTGCATAATTGTGTCCAAAATACAAATAGAAAGTCAAAATTTTCTTAACCAGAATAAACGACTTAAACTTTGAAAATATTTCTTTTTGGACCAATTAAAGAACTCCATTCAAGAAGAAGAGAAATCAAGAAGGACGAACTTTAAGTAAGGAGCGATGCGGCTCAATAGTAACCGAAACTCTAAAAATCGGAATTTTCATACCAGTAGCTATATCAAAAGAATCGGCTTATTATGTTGATTCCAAATATATAAGTTTCATCAAGTTTAGTGTTACTCATCAAAGGCTACGAGCATGAGACAAGTTTGCCTTATTTAAAAATGGGGGTAAAACACCCCTTAAAAGTCTAAGAATCTTAATGAAATTACACATCAGATTCAGCGGATCAGAGAACCTTGTTGTAGAGGTTTCAACCTCCTATCTGCAGAAATGTGAAATTTTCTATTTTTTGCCAGAAGAAGGATCACAGACCCGTGTTTATTTATTTGTTGTTTTTTTCCTCGGGCTGACCGTATCGACTCAGTGGTCCTAGAATATTGGGAGAGGGCTCATTCTAGCAGGATTTGAAAATTCTAGTGCCTTTTTTTAATGAACAAAAAATTCAAGGGCGTCTAGGCCCCCTCCCCTGCCCATTTTTTCCCGAAATCGTCCAATAAAATTTTTTAGATAACTATTCTGTTCATCATAATTGAAAGGGCCCAATAACTATGTCTTTGGATATAAAATGAACCCCCAAAGGCCCCAGGGGCAAGATTCTTAAATTATAAAACTCGTCCATTGTTTACGCATAGTATCAATCATAGGTAGCGCAGCGCTGCCTAAGTAAAGATCGATGTGGGCACAATGTATTATTTATTTATTTGTTGTTTTTTTTTTTAGACCAGGCGCTTTGTATCGAAATAATTGTCGTAGAAACTTCGAAAAGGTTCATTCGAGTAGTAACCGTACAATTCGTTGAAAACCTACACGCAAACCTACGCCTGAGGCATGGATATGTGTGTAGGTTTTCAACGAATTGGGGTTACCAGGGTCATTTGCAAAGAGGTACCGTTTCTATAGAAGCTATAGTAATTTGAAATATCATATGGAATTTGCTTGAAGGTATATACTTTGCGTACGCGCCCGTAGCAAACAGGTTGGGTATAATCTGTTCTGGTTCAAGTTTTGTCTGGCACAATTAACTGAATTTCTATTTCATGATAAACAAGTTTTTTTTTTTTAGGTTAGATCCGTGTCGGAAAAACAGGTGTATCTTTTTAGTTTTCTTTACAATTCATATTAGTAAGAGAATTGAATTCAAAGAGAATAGTTTTTATTTGCAAGGATATTAGTAGAGGAAAAAAATGAGGGGTGCATTTACATTATTGGAGATTAATGATGGAGCTAACAACAGTGATGTAATTACTTCTTTAGTTTACGAGATTTGCGAATTTTTTGCGAAGAGGTATTAGCGTAAAGGTATTGCGATGGTTAAGAATGCCTCACGGGATAATTAAAGAATGGGGTGCTTACATCAGATACTTAATAGATTTGACGATTACAAGAGACATTGCTAGAGTCAAATATATTTGGTGTTGGTGATATTATGACCCTCCAAGTCCCCTGGGGAAAGGGCTGCACAGTGTATCGGTATCGGACGTATTATTTTTGGGCGTATTGCTATCGCAGGTATCTATACAGATTTTTAGTAGCTCGTATAAAAGATATTACTCATATCTACGTT
The DNA here is from genome assembly GCA_027921565.1 of Artemia sinica. NCBI lineage: Eukaryota > Metazoa > Arthropoda > Branchiopoda > Anostraca > Artemiidae > Artemia > Artemia sinica. Next base: position 55,206,569 of record CM051263.1, read on the forward strand.
CTTCCTATAAATTCAACCATCAGCAACTTCAAAACGGCACTAAAAACGGCACTTTTGGTGCAATGTCTCAAGTGGAAAAGCTGGGGCTAGTGGACTACCAGCACTTTTAGATTGACGTTTAATGGGTCATTCGAAAGCTAATGCTCGTATCTACGTGATGTTTATCATTTCTACCATCACTTAAAACAATACTTTTGATGTCACTTCTTAAGTAGATTAAATAAAAAAAACAAGTTTTTTTTTTAAATTAAAGCAAGGAACGACGGTAAAACTTAAACCGAACAGAAATTATTCCGTATATGAAAGGGGCTGTCCCCTCCTCAACGCCTCGCTCTTTACGCTAAAGTTTTTTATTGTTTAAAAAAAAAGAGTCGTGAGAAAGTCAAACTTTTGCGTAAAAAGCGAGGTGTTGAGGAGGGGACAGCCCCTTTCATATACAGAATAGAGTTTTATGGATATTGGTAAAAGTGGTATTTTACTTTTAAAAAGTTCAATATTCGAAGCTAGCTTCAGCAGGAGCTTAGGTTAGTAGTGGTGACAATTGAGATATAAGGAGCAATTGCCCCCTATTTTTGAAAAAATACCTTTTTGTGGCATTTATACTTTTAAAAAATACAAAGTTCAATATTCGAAGCTAGCTTCAGCAGGAGCTTAGGATAGTAGTGGTGACAATTGAGATATAAGGAGCAATTGCCCTCTATTTTTGAAAAAATACCTTTTTGTGGCATTTATACTTTTAAAAAATACAAAGTTCAATATTCGAAACTAGCTTCAGCAGGAGCTTAGGATAGTAGTGGTGACAATTGAGATATAAGGAGCAATTGCCCCCTATTTTTGAAAAAATACCTTTTTGTGGCATTTATACTTTTAAAAAATTCAATATTCGAAGCTAGCTCCAGCAGGAGCTTAGGATAGTAGTGGTGACAATTGAGATATAAGGAGCAATTGCTCCCCTATTTTTGAAAAAATACCTTTTTGTGGCATTTATACTTTTAAAAAAATACAAAGTTCAATATTCGAAGCTAGCTTCAGCAGGAGCTTAGGATAGTAGTGGTGACAATTGAGATATAAGGAGCAATTGCCCCCTATTTTTGAAAAAATACCTTTTTGTGGCATTTATACTTTTAAAAAATACAAAGTTCAATATTCGAACCTATCTTCAGCAGGAGCTTAGGATAGTAGTGGGGACAATTGAGATATAAGGAGCAATTGCCCCCTATTTTTGAAAAAAATACCTTTTTGTGGCATTTATACTTTTAAAAAATACAAAGTTCAATATTCGAAGCTATCTTCAGCAGGAGCTTAGGATAGTAGTGGTGACAATTGAGATATAAGGAGCAATTGCCCCCTATTTTTGAAAAAATACCTTTTTGTGGCATTTATACTTTTAAAAAAATACAAAGTTCAATATTCGAAGCTAGCTTCAGCAGGAGCTTAGGATAGTAGTGGTGACAATTGAGATATAAGGAGCAATTGCCCCCTATTTTTGAAAAAATACCTTTTGTGGCATTTATACTTTTAAAAAATACAAAGTTCAATATTCGAACCTATCTTCAGCAGGAGCTTAGGATAGTAGTGGGGACAATTGAGATATAAGGAGCAATTGCCCCCTATTTTTGAAAAAAAATACCTTTTTGTGGCATTTATACTTTTAAAAAATACAAAGTTCAATATTCGAAGCTATCTTCAGCAGGAGCTTAGGATAGTAGTGGTGACAATTGAGATATAAGGAGCAATTGCCCCCTATTTTTGAAAAAATACCTTTTTGTGGCATTTATACTTTTAAAAAATTCAATATTCGAAGCTAGCTCCAGCAGGAGCTTAGGATAGTAGTGGTGACAATTGAGATATAAGGAGCAATTGCCCCCTATTTTTGAAAAATACCTTTTTGTGGCATTTATACTTTTAAAAAATACAAAGTTCAATATTCGAAGCTATCTTCAGCAGGAGCTTAGGATAGTAGTGGTGACAATTGAGATATAAGGAGCAATTGCCCCCTATTTTTGAAAAAATACCTTTTTGTGGCATTTATACTTTTAAAAAATACAAAGTTCAATATTCGAACCTATCTTCAGCAGGAGCTTAGGATAGTAGTGGTGACAATTGAGATATAAGGAGCAATTGCCCCCTATTTTTGAAAAAAATACCTATATGAGGGGGTTCGCCCCTTCGTCAATACCTCACTCTTTAGGCTAAAGTTTGTTTATTGCTTTCAAAAGAGCTATTTATTCTAATTAAGCGACCTTTTTGATTCAGGGGTCATTTTTAAAGAATTGGAACAAAATTTGAACTTAGCGTGAAAGGCGAGGTGTTGAGGAGGAGGGAACCCCCCTCATATACGTAATAATTTTGGTTCATTTTAAGTTTTAGTGTTTCTCCTTACTTTCAGTTGAAAATTTTTTTTGAATATTTCTAATGCACTAAAACATAGAGCGCTACAAACATCAGAATCAACTTTAGAGGGACAATTTATCTGTAAAAGAGGGGTTATTATTTCCTTACTAAATTTTTCTTCTTTTTTTTTTTAAGGAGGAAGTGGATTCATGCAATTACTCTCCCCCTGAAAAACGACCGAGATGGAACGATACCACATCGATGCAAGCTACCAAAATACACGGTGAAAATATCCCTTTACACATTGACAACGATTCGAGTGAAACAAGAAAACAGTTAAGGACACTTCTAAAAACACAGAAAAAGGACAAACATACCCTTCTGTATAATGGTAGAGATGTGAGACGCTTTAGTCTATTAAATCACGCAATGAAATACCCTGTGATATCGTTATACCCCGTGATATCGTTATGCTAAGCATTCCAAAACACGAAAATGCTTCAGCGACCAAAGAGATTTTTTTTTTTTTTTAATGTTTCTGTACATTGTGATTTAGAAATTAAAGGCTATTAAATGTTTCACAAGTTCAAAACGGTTAATAGACGACTCGAATTTCACTTTAAGCAATTGTAACAATAGTAGATTTTCAACAGATGATAAATCTTCCATCAAATCATGAGTAGAAAATACACTTTCAGATCCAGCATGCCAGGGAACACACTTTCATATTCAGCATGTAGGAGAGCCCTAAATGGTCACCCCCTAAAAAGGTAAGTTAACCCTAAATGGTTATTGGTTAGTGAACTGTAATCTGTTTGAGTATGATAAAAGCTTGTGGAGTACTACATTACGTTATATAAACAGACTGGGATTCTATGATAGAGTGATTACACCACTTAATAATACTGCTCAGGAACTGAGAAATGTCCAGGAGGAAGTCAGTGGAATTTGCAGCTTTTTCGGAGTTGAAGCACTCTACGTAAAGGGCAATGTACCTACAGATAAAGTTTTAATTCAAAAGTGTGACCCTAGGATTCCACTTTTCAATCTAGAAGAGTTTAAGTGTCCCAAATTTGAGGGGGGTTATCACCGTCCTGAAGACGAGGTTAGGTTCTTCGCACAGTGGATACCTAAGAACATACCTGATCGTGATAAATCCATAAGACATGTTAAAAACTATTCTATATCATGGGACCATCGTTTGTGGATGTTTAAGAGTGAACTCTAAGTACTATTTTTATGTAAACATTTGTTATTGTTTTTTTTTCTTTCTCAAAAAAAAAAATCTTTTTTAAAACTTCGAAATTTTTCAACTTTATTTATTTTATTATTTTTGTACATAACTTAAAATGTCAAAATATGCTTACAGTTCTAACAATTGCGCTCTGTGATTGGTCAGAGACACGATGTGACTTCCCCACCGGTATTCTATGACCGGTTATTGACACTACCTAATCTATTGCATGTATTAAATCAGTATTTTTTACGCAGTGGAATGATAAACACATAAGTCATATCTTTAAAAAAAAAAAAAGTGAAGATGGAGCATTTTAATAGAGTGTGTTTACATAACAAGGTTATTGTAGCATTGAATGCTGACAAAGAGAAGTATTTAAACTTTGAAACAAGTACAGGTGGTAGCACTATTGGAAATGTATGCATGCATTGTCATGACAGTAAGGAATTAAATTTCTTTGGAATACCGAAAAAATTCAACTCTTATGTTGGTGGTTATGCGAGATTGAGATCTCCAGAGATGATTGCACTCAAAGAGAATGCCAACATAAAAATAATCATTGATGATAGAGGACAACTCCTTGTTACTGTTGCAGGTAACACATTACCTACTGATACATCCAATCGTCACCTTTCGGGTATTAGCATTCAACGGAAGATCAATAAAAGAAAGGCCTACTCTTCTACTAATATCGTAAACCATATCTTGTCTACGTGTCGAAACTGTTACCTGTGTAAAAATAATGTGATAATAGACAGTGAAATTGCCAGAAAAATAAAAAGGGCATTGTCAGAAAATATCACGATGGAATATAAAGATAAATCGATGAAAAACAAAGCACCAGCAAACGTTACTGCCATTGATCAAACAGTCATTGATCCAAATAATACCAAAGACGAAACGCATATTGAGCCTGTTGATGAGACACCAGTAAAAATTGTGTATGACTCAAAATGGAATAATGATTATTCTACTGATTACGAACTAAGAGAAGACAATAGCTATAATATCAAGAGAGAACATGGTGAACTATTTTATGGAACAGATTCAAAATGTCCAAAGTTAATCATTGATATTAATAGTGTATCATAATATATTTTTTGTATTAATATTCTACATAGCATTATTTCATTAAAAATATATTATGCATTACATTGTTATGTGTTCATTATTTTTAGAGTAAGCTAGCATATCAAACGTTTAGAATGTCTAATAAAACGTCGGAGATGTAAGAAAAGGAATTTGCATACATCTATTGTCAGACACATGGGAACAAATTCTTTCTTGAATTCGCCTCCTGGATAAATAAAAAAAAAGACATTTCATTCAAGAAATTATGACGAAACTCTAAGTAAGCAACAAACTCTTTCTTGAAGTTACATCATGGATACACAATGCAGAAATTTCATTTAAGAAATTATCAAAAATTGTAAGTAAGTAGCAAATTCTTTCAAAAATATGTTAATACGTTTAAGCAATAAATATCTTTAAGCTTAACCCGTCTTTATTCTTTAGAATAGTTTTATGCATTTCATTAAATTATGAAGAAATTGTAAGTAAGTAACAATAGCTTTCTTGAATTCGCTTCCTGGACACAATACAGATATTTAATTCAAGAAATCATAATAAAATCGCAAGTAAGTAATAAAGTCTTTATTATTTTCACCTATTGGATACACAATACTGAAATTTCATTCAAGAAATTATGAAGGAATTGTAAATAGGTAACACACACTCATGTTACCTCATGGATACACAATGCAGAAATTTCATTTAAGAAATTATCAAAAATTTTAAGTAAGTAGCAAATTCTTTCTTGAATTCGCCTCCTGGGATACACAATACGGAAATTTCATTCAAGAAATTATGAAAATATTTGTAAGTAAGTAACAAACTCTTCATTGATTTCACCTCTTGGATATACGACGTAGAAATTAAATTCAAGAAATTATGAAAAAATCGCAAGTAAGTAGCTTTTTTTTCTCTCTTTATCAAAAACAATTTTCACTTAGCTACGCGATGTAGAAATTTAATTCAAGAAATTATGAAAAAATTCTCAGTAAGTAACAATTTCTTTCTTGAAGTCAACTCTTGGATACACACAATACGGAAATTTCATTCAAGAAATTATAAAAAATATTTGTAAGTAAGTAACAAGCTCTTTATTGATTTCACCTCTTGAATATACAGTACAGATACTTCATTCAAGAAACGTGATTAAAAACGTTTTGAAACTACATGCTATTTGTATGCCTTTCCTTGGCACCTTTCCAAACGAGCGAGGATTCCCTACTGGTTCCTACACATTGCAAAAAAATGAGCAGTACGAAAACTCCACGTTTTCAACCAGACTGGTTTTTTAGGGACCAATCGGGAGAGATATGTGATACTTCATTCAAGAAACGTGATTAAACACGTTTTGAAACTACATGCTATTTGTATGCCTTTCCTTGGCACCTTTCCAAACGAGCGGGGATTCCCCACTGGTTCCTACACATTGCAAAAAAATGAGCAGTACGAAAACTCCACGTTTTCAACCAGACTGGTTTTTTAGGGACCAATCGGGAGAGATATGTAAAGTCGACATAGCTTTATTTCATTTTTCTTTAAGGTTCATTTAGACGAGGTTACGTGCGCGCACGTAACCTCGTCTAAATGAACCTTAAAAAAAATGAAATAAAGCTATGTCGACTTTACATATCTCTCCCGATTGGTCCCTAAAAAACCAGTCTGGTTGAAAACGTGGAGTTTTCGTACTGCTCATTTTTTTGCAATGTGTAGGAACCAGTGGGGAATCCCCGCTCGTTTGGAAAGGTGCCAAGGAAAGGCATACAAATAGCATGTAGTTTCAAAACGTGTTTAATCACGTTTCTTGAATGAAGTATCACATATCTCTCCCGATTGGTCCCTAAAAAACCAGTCTGGTTGAAAACGTGGAGTTTTCGTACTGCTCATTTTTTTGCAATGTGTAGGAACCAGTGGGGAATCCCCGCTCGTTTGGAAAGGTGCCAAGGAAAGGCATACAAATAGCATGTAGTTTCAAAACGTTTTTAATCACGTTTCTTGAATGAAGTATCTGTACTGTATATTCAAGAGGTGAAATCAATAAAGAGCTTGTTACTTACTTACAAATATTTTTTATAATTTCTTGAATGAAATTTCCGTATTGTGTATCCAAGAGTTGACTTCAAGAAAGAAATTGTTACTTACTGAGAATTTTTTCCATAATTTCTTGAATTAAATTTCTACATCGTGTAGCTAAGTGAAAATTGTTTGTGATAAAGAGAAAAAAAAAGCTACTTACTTGCGGTTTTTTCATAATTTCTTGAATTTAATTTCTACGTCGTATATCCAAGAGGTGAAAACAAAAAGAGTTTGTTACTTACTTACAAATATTTTCATAATTTCTTGAATGAAATTTCCGTATTGTGTATCCAAGAGGCGAATTCAAGAAAGAATTTGCTACTTACTTAAAATTTTTGATAATTTCTTAAATGAAATTTCTGCATTGTGTATCCATGAGGTAACATGAGTGTGTTACCTATTTACAATTCCTTCATAATTTCTTGAATGAAATTTCAGTATTGTGTATCCAATAGGTGAAAACAATAAAGACTTTATTACTTACTTGCGATTTTATTATGATTTCTTGAATTAAATATCTGTATTGTGTCCAGGAAGCGAATTCAAGAAAGCTATTGTTACTTACTTACAATTTCTTCATAATTTAATGAAATGCATAAAACTATTCTAAAGAATAAAGACGGGTTAAGCTTAAAGATATTTATTGCTTAAACGTATTAACATATTTTTGAAAGAATTTGCTACTTACTTACAATTTTTGATAATTTCTTAAATGAAATTTCTGCATTGTGTATCCAAGAGGTAACTTCAAGAAAGAGTTTGTTACTTACTTAGAATTTTGTCATAATTTCTTGAATGAAATTTCTTTTTTTTTATTTATCCAGGAGGCGAATTCAAGAAAGAATTTGTTCCCATGTGTCTGACAATAGATGTATGCAAATTCCTTTTCTTACATCTCCGACGTTTTATTAGACATTCTAAACGTTTGATATGCTAGCTTACTCTAAAAATAATGAACACATAACAATGTAATGCATAATATATTTTTAATGAAATAATGCTATGTAGAATATTAATACAAAAAATATATTATGATACACTATTAATATCAATGATTAACTTTGGACATTTTGAATCTGTTCCATAAAATAGTTCACCATGTCCTCTCTTGATATTATAGCTATTGTCTTCTCTTAGTTCGTAATCAGTAGAATAATCATTATTCCATTTTGAGTCATACACAATTTTTACTGGTGTCTCATCAACAGGCTCAATATGCGTTTCGTCTTTGGTATTATTTGGATCAATGACTGTTTGATCAATGGCAGTAACGTTTGCTGGTGCTTTGTTTTTCATCGATTTATCTTTATATTCCATCGTGATATTTTCTGACAATGCCCTTTTTATTTTTCTGGCAATTTCACTGTCTATTATCACATTATTTTTACACAGGTAACAGTTTCGACACGTAGACAAGATATGGTTTACGATATTAGTAGAAGAGTAGGCCTTTCTTTTATTGATCTTCCGTTGAATGCTAATACCCGAAAGGTGACGATTGGATGTATCAGTAGGTAATGTGTTACCTGCAACAGTAACAAGGAGTTGTCCTCTATCATCAATGATTATTTTTATGTTGGCATTCTCTTTGAGTGCAATCATCTCTGGAGATCTCAATCTCGCATAACCACCAACATAAGAGTTGAATTTTTTCGGTATTCCAAAGAAATTTAATTCCTTACTGTCATGACAATGCATGCATACATTTCCAATAGTGCTACCACCTGTACTTGTTTCAAAGTTTAAATACTTCTCTTTGTCAGCATTCAATGCTACAATAACCTTGTTATGTAAACACACTCTATTAAAATGCTCCATCTTCACTTTTTTTTTTTTTAAAGATATGACTTATGTGTTTATCATTCCACTGCGTAAAAAATACTGATTTAATACATGCAATAGATTAGGTAGTGTCAATAACCGGTCATAGAATACCGGTGGGGAAGTCACATCGTGTCTCTGACCAATCACAGAGCGCAATTGTTAGAACTGTAAGCATATTTTGACATTTTAAGTTATGTACAAAAATAATAAAATAAATAAAGTTGAAAAATTTCGAAGTTTTAAAAAAGATTTTTTTTTTTTGAGAAAGAAAAAAAAAACAATAACAAATGTTTACATAAAAATAGTACTTAGAGTTCACTCTTAAACATCCACAAACGATGGTCCCATGATATAGAATAGTTTTTAACATGTCTTATGGATTTATCACGATCAGGTATGTTCTTAGGTATCCACTGTGCGAAGAACCTAACCTCGTCTTCAGGACGGTGATAACCCCCTCAAATTTGGGACACTTAAACTCTTCTAGATTGAAAAGTGGAATCCTAGGGTCACACTTTTGAATTAAAACTTTATCTGTAGGTACATTGCCCTTTACGTAGAGTGCTTCAACTCCGAAAAAGCTGCAAATTCCACTGACTTCCTCCTGGACATTTCTCAGTTCCTGAGCAGTATTATTAAGTGGTGTAATCACTCTATCATAGAATCCCAGTCTGTTTATATAACGTAATGTAGTACTCCACAAGCTTTTATCATACTCAAACAGATTACAGTTCACTAACCAATAACCATTTAGGGTTAACTTACCTTTTTAGGGGGTGACCATTTAGGGCTCTCCTACATGCTGAATATGAAAGTGTGTTCCCTGGCATGCTGGATCTGAAAGTGTATTTTCTACTCATGATTTGATGGAAGATTTATCATCTGTTGAAAATCTACTATTGTTACAATTGCTTAAAGTGAAATTCGAGTCGTCTATTAACCGTTTTAAACTTGTGAAACATTTAATGGCCTTTAATTTCTAAATCACAATGTACAGAAACATTAAAAAAAAAAAAAAATCTCTTTGGTCGCTGAAGCATTTTCGTGTTTTGGAATGCTTAGCATAACGATATCACGGGGTATAACGATATCACAGGGTATTTCATTGCGTGATTTAATAGACTAAAGCGTCTCACATCTCTACCATTATACAGAAGGGTATGTTTGTCCTTTTTCTGTGTTTTTAGAAGTGTCCTTAACTGTTTTCTTGTTTCACTTGAGTCGTTGTCAATGTGTAAAGAGATAGTTTCACCGTGTATTTTGGTAGCTTGCATCGATGTGGTATCGTTCCATCTCGGTCGTTTTTCAGGGGGAGAGTAATTGCATGAATCCACTTCCTCCTTAAAAAAAAAAAAGAAGAAAAATTTAGTAAGGAAATAATAACCCCTCTTTTACAGATAAATTGTCCCTCTAAAGTTGATTCTGATGTTTGTAGCGCTCTATGTTTTAGTGCATTAGAAATATTCAAAAAAAATTTTCAACTGAAAGTAAGGAGAAACACTAAAACTTAAAATGAACCAAAATTATTACGTATATGAGGGGGGTTCCCTCCTCCTCAACACCTCGCCTTTCACGCTAAGTTCAAATTTTGTTCCAATTCTTTAAAAATGACCCCTGAATCAAAAAGGTCGCTTAATTAGAATAAATAGCTCTTTTGAAAGCAATAAACAAACTTTAGCCTAAAGAGTGAGGTATTGACGAAGGGGCGAACCCCCTCATATAGGTATTTTTTTCAAAACTAGGGGGCAATTGCTCCTTATATCTCAATTGTCACCACTACTATCCTAAGCTCCTGCTGAAGATAGGTTCGAATATTGAACTTTGTATTTTTTAAAAGTATAAATGCCACAAAAAGTTATTTTTTCAAAAATAGGGGGCAATTGCTCCTTATATCTCAATTGTCACCACTACTATCCTAAGCTCCTGCTGAAGATAGCTTCGAATATTGAACTTTGTATTTTTTAAAAGTATAAATGCCACAAAAAGGTATTTTTCAAAAATAGGGGGCAATTGCTCCTTATATCTCAATTGTCACCACTACTATCCTAAGCTCCTGCTGGAGCTAGCTTCGAATATTGAATTTTTTAAAAGTATAAATGCCACAAAAAGGTATTTTTTCAAAAATAGGGGGCAATTGCTCCTTATATCTCAATTGTCACCACTACTATCCTAAGCTCCTGCTGAAGATAGCTTCGAATATTGAACTTTGTATTTTTTAAAAGTATAAATGCCACAAAAAGGTATTTTTTTTCAAAAATAGGGGACAATTGCTCCTTATATCTCAATTGTCCCCACTACTATCCTAAGCTCCTGCTGAAGATAGGTTCGAATATTGAACTTTGTATTTTTTAAAAGTATAAATGCCACAAAAAGGTATTTTTTCAAAAATAGGGGGCAATTGCTCCTTATATCTCAATTGTCACCACTACTATCCTAAGCTCCTGCTGAAGCTAGCTTCGAATATTGAACTTTGTATTTTTTTAAAAGTATAAATGCCACAAAAAGGTATTTTTTCAAAAATAGGGGGCAATTGCTCCTTATATCTCAATTGTCACCACTACTATCCTAAGCTCCTGCTGAAGATAGCTTCGAATATTGAACTTTGTATTTTTTAAAAGTATAAATGCCACAAAAAGGTATTTTTTTCAAAAATAGGGGGCAATTAATCCTTATATCTCAATTGTCCCCACTACTATCCTAAGCTCCTGCTGAAGATAGGTTCGAATATTGAACTTTGTATTTTTTAAAAGTATAAATGCCACAAAAAGGTATTTTTTCAAAAATAGGGGGCAATTGCTCCTTATATCTCAATTGTCACCACTACTATCCTAAGCTCCTGCTGAAGCTAGCTTCGAATATTGAACTTTGTATTTTTTTAAAAGTATAAATGCCACAAAAAGGTATTTTTTCAAAAATAGGGGAGCAATTGCTCCTTATATCTCAATTGTCACCACTACTATCCTAAGCTCCTGCTGGAGCTAGCTTCGAATATTGAATTTTTTAAAAGTATAAATGCCACAAAAAGGTATTTTTTTCAAAAATAGGGGGCAATTGCTCCTTATATCTCAATTGTCACCACTACTATCCTAAGCTCCTGCTGAAGCTAGTTTCGAATATTGAACTTTGTATTTTTTAAAAGTATAAATGCCACAAAAAGGTATTTTTTCAAAAATAGAGGGCAATTGCTCCTTATATCTCAATTGTCACCACTACTATCCTAAGCTCCTGCTGAAGCTAGCTTCGAATATTGAACTTTGTATTTTTTAAAAGTATAAATGCCACAAAAAGGTATTTTTTCAAAAATAGGGGGCAATTGCTCCTTATATCTCAATTGTCACCACTACTAACCTAAGCTCCTGCTGAAACTAGCTTCGAATATTGAACTTTTTAAAAGTAAAATACCACTTTTACCAATATCCATAAAACTCTATTCTGTATATGAAAGGGGCTGTCCCCTCCTCAACACCTCGCTTTTTACGCAAAAGTTTGACTTTCTCACGACTCTTTTTTTTTTTAAACAATAAAAAACTTTAGCGTAAAGAGCGAGGCGTTGAGGAGGGGACAGCCCCTTTCATATACGGAATAATTTCTGTTCGGTTTAAGTTTTACCGTCGTTCCTTGCTTTAATTTAAAAAAAAACTTGTTTTTTTTATTTAATCTACTTAAGAAGTGACATCAAAAGTATTGTTTTAAGTGATGGTAGAAATGATGAACATCACGTAGATACGAGCATTAGCTTTCGAATGACCCATTAAACGTCAATCTAAAAGTGCTGGTAGTCCACTAGCCCCAGCTTTTCCACTTGAGACATTGCACCAAAAGTGCCGTTTTTAGTGCCGTTTTGAAGTTGCTGATGGTTGAATTTATAGGAAGAACGTAGATATGAGTAATATCTTTTATACGAGCTACTAAAAATCTGTATAGATACCTGCGATAGCAATACGCCCAAAAATAATACGTCCGATACCGATACACTGTGCAGCCCTTTCCCCAGGGGACTTGGAGGGTCATAATATCACCAACACCAAATATATTTGACTCTAGCAATGTCTCTTGTAATCGTCAAATCTATTAAGTATCTGATGTAAGCACCCCATTCTTTAATTATCCCGTGAGGCATTCGTAACCATCGCAATACCTTTACGCTAATACCTCTTCGCAAAAAATTCGCAAATCTCGTAAACTAAAGAAGTAATTACATCACTGTTGTTAGCTCCATCATTAATCTCCAATAATGTAAATGCACCCCTCATTTTTTCCTCTACTAATATCCTTGCAAATAAAAACTATTCTCTTTGAATTCAATTCTCTTACTAATATGAATTGTAAAGAAAACTAAAAAGATACACCTGTTTTTCCGACACGGATCTAACCTAAAAAAAAAACTTGTTTATCATGAATAGAAATTCAGTTAATTGTGCCAGACAAAACTTGAACCAGAACAGATTATACCCAACCTGTTTGCTACGGGCGCGTACGCAAAGTATATACCTTCAAGCAAACTCCATATGATATTTCAAATTACTATAGCTTCTACAGAAACGGTACCTCTTTGCAAATGACCCTGGTAACCCCAATTCGTTGAAAACCTACACACATATCCATGCCTCAGGCGTAGGTTTGCGTGTAGGTTTTCAACGAATTGTACGGTTACTACTCATTCGATTGGAAATTGAAAGGGCTACTGCCCTTTTTAATAGTCGAAAGTGATTGGAGGGCAACTAACCCCCTTCCCACGCCCACCATTTCCCCAAACATATTCGATCATTGAGATAGCCATTTTCATATTAGGGGGGGGGGGGGGGTAAAGTATAGCGGGTCTGCATGCAAAATGTGTTTGGTACAAGTTTCTGGCCTCACCCAGGCCATTCAGCGTGTCCCCAGGGTCGATTCATAGAATATGAATTTTGATCAGGTGGGCAGCTTCACTTACCTTAGTAGTATTATTAGTAAAGATGGTGGGAGCAGTGAAGATGTTAAATATAGAATAGCCAAGGCTCAGGGTGTTTTTTCACAGTTAAAAATGTTTGGAAGAATAGGAAGATAAGTCTGTAAACCAAGATTAGAATATTAGAAGCTACAGTGATGACAGTGGTCAAATATGGCTTTGAAGCATGGACGCTCCGAAAAGCGGATGAAGATTTGCTAGATGTTTTCTAGAGAAATTGCTTAAGGATTGTTCTGGGTACCCGGCTGACTGACCGTATTTCAAACAATAGGCTTTACGACAAATGAGGTTCAATACCGCTCTCTAGGGCTATAATGAAAGAAAGGTTGAGGTGGCTAGGGCACGTTGTGCGGATGAAGGATGACAGATTGCCGAAGATTGTTCTTTTCGGCCAACCATCTAGGGCTAAATGGAAAGCAGGTCGTCCCCGTCTGGGGTGGGAGGACGTCATAAAGAAAGATTTAAAGGAAATGGGAACTTCGTGGGCGGGTGTAAAAAGGGAGGCTTTGAATAGATTGGGGTGGAGGAGGAGCGTGCGTAGCTGTGTTGGCCTCAGGCGGCTTGGTGCTGCGGTGAGTTGTTAGTAGTAGTAGTAGTAGTAGTAGTAGTTGAAAGATCTGGAAATTATGTTTTTGAGAATGACACTCCCCCCCCAGAGATCTCAGGGCAAGGTTGTAAGTTATGGCCTGGGGGACTTTAAGGTTTATATAGAAAGGGTGATTGTATAAACTTCGGAGGGGGCTCATTGGATTGCTAATCAAAAATTTTAGTGCTCTTTTTGAGACTCAGAGTGATCGGAGGGTGCCCCCCCCCCCCCACACACACCTCGTATTTTCCCGAAATACATCTGATAGAAATTTTGAGATAGCCATTTGTTGTCGCAGAAGCTTCAGATAGAGCTGTTTCGATTGAAAATTGAAATGGCTATTGCTCTTTTAAGTAGCCAAAAGTGATTGGAGGACAACTAACCCCATCTCCCACGCCCACCATTTCCCCAAACACATCCAATAAAAATTTTGAGATAGGCATTTTGTTCAACTTAATTGGAAGGTCCGGAAATTATCTCTTTGAGTATGATAACCTCCCCACAGCCCTCAGGTAAGGGTTGTAAGTTATGCACTGGGGGCATATAGGGTATATATAGAATGGGGGATCATAAAAACTCCAGAATGGGCTCATTTGATTGGAAATCAGATGTTCTAGTGTCCTTTTTAAGATTCAGAGTGATCGGAGGCTGGATACCCCCCCCCCCACATCTCGTATTTCCCAAAATGCACCTGATAGAAATTTTGAGATGGTCATTTGTTGTCGTAGAAACTTCGAAAAGAGCTCATTTGATTCGAAATTAAAAGGGCTAGGGTTCTGTTTAATAGTCAAAAGTTCTTGGAGGGCAACTAACCCCCCTTCCACGATCACCATTTCCTCAAACACATCCAATCAAAATTTTGAGACAGCCGTTTTGTTCAACGCAGTTGAAAGGTCAGCAAATTATGTCTTTGAGGTTGACAACTAGGCCCTACCCTACAGCCCTAAGGGTAAGGGTTGTAAGTTATGCCCCGGGGGCATATAAGGTATATACAGAATGGGTGTTCGTATAAACTTAAGAAAATATCATTGGATTGGTGATCACCAGTTCTAGTACCTTTTTTAAGCATTCAGTGATCGGAGGTCATGCTCCCCCCCCCCATGCCTCATATTTTCCCGAAATGCATCTGATAGCAATTTTGAGATGGCTATTTGTTGTCTTAGAAACTTCGAAGAGCTCATTCGATTGGAAATTGAAAGAGCTAGTGCCCTTTCTAATAGTTGATAGCGATTGGAGGGCAACTAACCCCCCTCCCACGCCCACCATTTCCCAAAACATATCCAATCACAATTTTGAGATAGCCATTTTGTTGAACGTAGTAGAAAGATCTGGAAATTATATATTTGAGGATGACACCCCCCTACAGCCATCAGGGCAATGGCTGTAAGTTACGCCCTAGAGACATATAAGGTTTATCATAGGCAGCGCTATTAAAGTGAAGAGCTGTCGTAGAAACTTCGAAAAGGGCTCATTCGATTGGAAATTGAAAGGGCTAGTGCAGTTTTTAAAGTCAAAAGTGATGGCGGGCTACAAACCCCCTGCCACACCCAGCATCTCTCCAAAGACATTCAATAAAAAATTTGAGAAAGCCATTTTGTTCAACATAGTTGAAAGATCCGGAAATTATGTCTTTGAGGATGACAACCCTCCCCACAGCCATCAGGGTAAGGGTTGTAAGTTATGCCCTGTAAGGTTTATATAGAAAGGGTGATCGTATAAACTTTGGAGGGGGTTCATTGGATTGGTACTCAATTTGTCCCCCCCCCCCACCACACACACACACCTCGAATTTTCCCGAAATGCATCTGATACAAATTTTGAGATGGCCATGTGAGCTCAATAAGTTTCAAGGATGTTTGGTGGTTTCGATTTTGATTATATATTTATATATTATATATTTATATTTATAGATTATATTGGTTTAAGGAAGTCCTCGTGTGGTGTAATTTTTTAATTGTGCGTTTTTATTGCTCAGTATGGACTTTAGGGAATGTTCATGCTATCACTGGCATTTAAATTATAATTTGCATGTCAACAATAGAGACTTATAGAGCAGTTTGTTAAGACGACTGAATCATGCTGGGATTTACAATCGAGTGATCCCCCATTCTATTTAGGTTGGATGGAACTACAGTATATAAATTATAGGCAGTATGGTCTTTCCCTATCTCACCCATTATAAAAACCCGGACCGAGGTGCGAACAGTGTTGCCAGGTTTTTAGCATAACGTATAGCCCAAACAGGAGCAATCACTAGCCCAAAAATACCGAACGCTATTATAAACCTATTATAGCGCTGTTATGGGTAAAAAAAGGAAGAAATACTATCGGTATATCAGGTAACCTAAACATAAGTATAGGACAAAGGAAAAAAAGAGCTCTGTGAACGAACAAAAATAACGAACCCTTCACGTATGCCGTCGTAAAATTGACAAGTGCTTCACTGAAAACAAAAAATATATAAAACCAAAAAGGCAAATTGTTCTTTACACACTCGGTTTATTGCAAGCATACCACGATCAAACAATTCTTGGTAACGAACTGTAAGTAAGGAGCGACCCGGCTCAATAATAACCGAAATTCTAAAAAACGGAATTTTGATACCAATAGGTACATCAGAAGATACATATTTTCGTGCTAATTTCAAACATATACGTTTCATCAAGTTTAGTCTTACCCATCAAAAGTTACGCGCCTGAGAAAATTTTCCGTATTTTTGAAAAGGGAGACAACCCCTATAAGTCATAGAACTTTGATAAAATCACACCATCAGATTCAGCATATCAGAGAACCCTAATATAGAAGTTTCAAGTTTCTATCTACAAAAATGTGGAATTTTGTAATTTTTTTTGCCAGAAGAAAGATCACTGATGCGTCTTCATTTGCTTTGTTTTTTTTCCAGGGGGATTGTATCGATCCAGTAGTCCTAAAGTATCATGAGAAGGCTCATTCGAACAGAAATTAAAAGCTCTAGTGCCCTTTTTAAGTGACCGAAAAAAATGGAAGGCAACTTGGCTCCCTCCCACGCTCATTTTTCCCAAAGTCACCCAATCAAAATTTTGAGATAGCCATTTGTTCACCATATCCAGAAATCTAATAAATATGTCTTTGAGGATGACTTAATCTCCCACAGTTCCCAGGGGAAGGGCTGCAAGTTATGAACTTTGCCCATTGTTTACATATAGTATTGGTTATTGTGAAGCATACAGACGTCTTCAGAAGGGATTTTTTTCTGGTGGGGGGGGGGGAGTCAGAGAAGGGGGTTACGGGGAAGTATCTTTCCATGGAGGATGTTTCTTTGGGGGAAGGAACATTTCTATGAAGGGGGTGCCGGATTTCCCAGCATTATTTCAAAAACAATCAGAAATTAAATAAAAAACAAGCTTTTTCAACTGAAAGTTAGAAGCAACATTAAAACTTAAAACGAACAGAAATGATTACATATATGAGGGGGTTTGCTCCCTAGTCAATACCTCACTCTTTACGCTAAATTTTTTGAGTACTTTCAAAAGAGCTATCTATTGTAATTAACCGACCTTTGTGATTCAGGGTTAGTGATTCGAACAAAATTCGAACTTTAAAGTAAAGACCGAGGTATTGACAAGGGGGCGAACTACCTAACATACACAATAAAAACATACGAAGAGTTTGAAGTTCGTTACGCAAGGTCGTTGCGTAACGAATAAGAAGTTCGTTACGCAAGTTAGTTCATAAGTTACGTCACAACAAAATTTCGAGAAAGCCATTTAGCCAAAAAAAGTAAAATTAATATGCAAATTTTGTTTTATTTATTCATGTACGGAGACCCAAAATCAAAGTTGCATTAATTCAAAAACGTTCAGAAATTAAATAAAAAAACAAGTTTTTTTAACTGAAAGTAGGGAGCGACATTAAAACTTAAAACGAACAGAAATTATTCCTTATATGAAATTACTAATGTTTACACGTTCTGATGCTCACTGTCTCGTATTTGCAGGTAATTCTCATTGCCGCTTATTCTTGAACCGCATACCCTCTTATTCTCGCTGTGGAATATCTTTCAGCCGCATACTTCTTTGATTTTCCCTTTTGATTTTGAGTAGTTTTAATTTTTCCTGCAGCTTATCTTCGAACCATATGTTTCTTTGCTCTTTGCTCTTGACTCGTTGTAACTGTTGCTGACGGAAGTATTCTGACTGTATATACTTGTTATTCATTATCGTTTATCATTACTTTAAAATATTTTTTGTTTTCACCAGACACCACCAACCCTATGAACAGCTCTGTGTACAGTTACAATTAAGCTAAATTACCTGTTCCTACTTTCTGTCTGACTCCAAGGTCCATCTCCGTGATTGAATTTACAAAATGATTGAACTTACAAAGTGATTGAACTAACAAAATTCACCTTGTCTGCATGGCTAGTTTCGTTGTGATTCCGAAACATACAGAATGCGAAGTTTCATTACATTTTCGATAACTTTTCACTCTGATTTCTTGCGTCTAGCATTCAGAAGCCGGAAGCAGATGCTCAGAAAAAAGGTGTCAGGGTATTATGCGTATATATTATGTTTATTGGGACGGTAGTGTATGGGGTGGGGTACCCAATAATCGGAAGGGGATAACCACGGTCAAGACACATTATATTTATATTGTGGTTCAAATCTACAAAGAAGGTAATTGACCAAATAGGTAAAATTTTCAAACATGATTTTTTTGGGTTTCAAGCGAATTCAATTTCTAGCCCAAAAGTAGCGAGATTTCAAACATTATAACCCGAAAACCCGCCTCGCGGGTTTTTAGTAACTTGTCCCGCGAAGCTGAAACTTTTATAGCCCAATTGGTCGGAAATAGCCCAACCTGGCAACACTGGGTGCGAGTGCTCCAGAGAACGTATAAACATAAGAGACATCAGATCTTTTCAGGGGTAGACAATTCAGATTTCTCTTGAACGTGAAACTTGGCTTCAACGTTGGAACACTAAATTTTGAAGAAACTAATTTTAAATTAATTTATTCCAATACATATATGAAAATCGTTAATTAGTAGTGCAGTTTTATTATTAGATATTTTTAGGAATTAAAAGTAGGTTTCGAAGTCTCGAGTTAGTTTCAAAGGTATTTTGAGAAAGTTTCTGCCAAAATACGTATTCCTAGGTAATTGGGCCGCTGATGGCAGATCAAATGAGAGGAGCTGTCTGTACGCGCTAATGCAAGAATAAGTGGGAGGAGCTGTTTGTTCGCACCGAGAATGAAGAGCCAGAAATTATCTGCGGTAAACTTACTGCTATATCTTTATACTGTGGATGGAACTGAATACCATTCAAGACGAAGTGAAAAAATGCAGTTTTTTGGAGTTGAAGCGTTGTTTGTTAAGGGAAATGGGCCTGCAGAAACACTTTTCATTGAAAAGTGCGAGCCAAATATACCACTATTTAATTTAGAATACTTCGAGTATCCCAAATATCTGTATGGGATAAAGAACCCCGAGGACGAGATACAGTTTTTTAGTGCATGGATTCCCAGACAAGTGCCTTCTCAGGATATGTGTATAAGACATTCTAGGAAGAAGAAGGAGACTCATAGTATAAATTGGGGCCAAACCAAGTGAGTAATGAATGGTGATAAGTAAGAAATCTTTTATGTATATATGTGTTTTTCTATAAATAATAAACACGCTTATTATAAAACGCCTCTAGCATGTGTTACCCCTCTGAGAGGAAGGGGGAGGGGGGTCAACAATAAAGAACAGTATCAAAACTAAAAAAGAGCGATTACCGAATTGTATGTGTTTGTATATTATATATAATCATTAGTTTTGAAAAACACCCCTCCCTACTAGCCATTCTTGGACTATTGAATTCAGTCTATGGAAAATTATTGAACCTGAACCTTTAGAAGACGGTAAAGAGCAATATCAAACCAAAAATAGCATAAAAACTACCTTAGAGTGGTTTACCAGCTTTGTCCATGAGACGAATATTATTTATTTTTGATTCTGAACAATTTGATTTTTTTAACTTAGAATTTCTTTTCTTTTTTGGCCCTTAGAATTTTTTTTACATAGACGCACAGACAGACATATAAAAAGACGACGAAATACACAGACAGACAGAAAAAAGACGCATTGACACAAAGGCAGAAGGACAGACACACAAAGACACTTAGACACACAGAAATAAAAATTACACATAAACACACAGACGGAGGGAGCAAAAAGACACACAGACACGAGCACAAAAAGACACATAGACACACAGACAGACAAAAAAACATAAAGACGCACAGACAGACATATAAAAAGACACACAGACAGACAGAAAAAAGACACAAAGTTACACGGATAGATGGACAAAAAGACACATAGACACAAGGACAGGTGGACAAAAAGAAACAGACAGGCACACAAATACACTGTCAGAGAGAAGGAAGAAACACAAACACACAAAAAGACACAAGGACACAGAGACAGAGGGAGCAAAAAGGCACACAGACAGACGCAAAAAGAGATATGTAGACATACAGACATGCAAAAAAGACACTTAGACACGCAGACAGACTTACAAAAGCACACAAAGACAGACAGCAAACAGACACATAGACACACAGACAGATGGGCAAAAGGACACATACACACAGAGACAGACAAAAAAAACATTGACACACAGCCAGACATATCAAAAGACTAAGACAGACAGAAAAAGGACACATAGACACACAGACAGATGGAAAAAAAGACACATAGACACACAGACTGACAAAAAAGACACACAGACACACAGACAGATGGACGAAAGAGACACATAGACACCCGGACAAACGGACAAAAAACACAAAGACAGATAAACAAACACACGGTTAGAAAGAAAAAAGACACATAGACGCACGGAGAGACACAAAAACACATTTTCAGAGAGAAAAAAGACTCATGGACACACGGACAGACAGACACAAGGACGGACACACAAACACACAGACACACAGAAAAAGACACACACATAAAACACAGACAGACGGACAGAAAGACACATAGACACACAGACAAAGGGGCCAAAAAGACAAACAAACGCACAAAAAGACACATAGACACACAGAAAGAAATATGACACATAAAGACACAGACAGAGGTAGCAAAAAGATAAACAGACGCACAAAAAGACACTTAGACGCACAGACAGACAAAAAAGACACGTAGAAACACAGACAGGCATATTAAAAACACGCAGACAGACAGAAAAAAGACGCATAGACACATATACAGATGGACAAAAAAGACACAGAGAGACACGGATAGACAGACAAAAAGACACAAACACACATTGACAGACACACAAATACACGGTTAGAGAGAAAAAAGACAGAAAAAGATACATTGAAACATACGCAGACGGACAGACACACACAAAAAGACACATAGAAAAAAAATGACGCATAAACACACAGACAGTTGGAGTAAAAAGACAAACAGATAAAGGCACAAAAAGACACACAGATAAACAAAAAAGACACATAGACACACAGACAGGCATATAAAAAGACACATAGACACACATACAGATGGACAAAAGAGACACATAGACACCCGGACAAGCGGACAAAAAAACACAAAGACAGATAAAAAAACACACGGTCAGAGAGAAAAAAGACACATAGACACACGGAGAGACACAAAAACACATTTTCAGAGAGAAAAAAGACTCATAGACACATGGACAGACAGATACAAGGACGGACAAACAAACACATAGACAAACAGAAAAATACACACACATAATACACAGACAGACGGACAGAAAGATACATAGACACACAGACAGACATACAAAAAGACACACAAACACATAGACAGAGGGACCAAAAAGACAAAAAGACGCACAAAAAGACACGTAGACATACAGAAAGAAATATGACACGTAGACACACAGACAGAGGTAGCAAAAAGATAAACAGACGCACAAAAAGGCACTTAGACGCACAGACAGACGAAAAAGAAACGTAGACAAACAGACAGGCATATTAAAAACACACAGACAGACAGAAAAAAGACGCATAGACACATATACAGATAGACACGGACAGACAGACAAAAAGACACAATGACAGACACACAAATACACGGTTAGAGAGCAAAAAGACAGAAAAAAGATGCATCGAAACATAGGCAGAAGGAAAGACACATAAAAAGACACACAGACAAAAAATGACGCACAGACACACAGCCACTTTTCCATGTAGAGACACAAAGATAAACAAAAAAGACACATAGACACACAGACAGGCATATAAAAAGACACTTAGGCAGACAGAAAAAAGACACATAGACACATATACAGATGGACAAAAATACACATCGACACACGGAGAAAAGGCACAAAGACACACAGACAGGCACGAAAAAACACAGCCAGAAAAAAAAAGATACATATACGTACATACAGATGGACAAAAAGACACATAGACACACCTAAAGGCAGAAAAAAGACACATAGACAGATGCAGATGGACAAAAAAGACACATAGACACACGGACAGATGGTCGAAAAGACCCTCAGACCGACACACAAACACACGGTCAGAGAGAAAAATGACAGAAAAAAGACACATTGAAACATAAGCAGCCGGACAGACACACACAATAAAACACATTGACACTTAGAGAGAAAAATGACACATAGATACATACACAGTTGGAGCAAAAGGTCAAACAGGCAGACGCACAAAAAGACACATAGACACACATACAAACAGAAAATACACATAGACACACAGAAAGGCATATAGAAAGACTCACAGATGCTAACTGATTTTGAGTTAGGTTCGTCTGGGCTTAGTAGGCTTGCGAACGCACTTAATAAGCTCAATCGAACCTAACTCAAAATCAGTTGACAAAATGTAACCCAAGCAAAATATCAGTTGTGGTGCCATCTATAACTTTAGTGAAAAAAATGGTAGCAGAGGGGAAGGGAGAGAAAAACGGTAAAATCTATGATTGTAAATTAATACATGACAGCAGTTGGGGCATGAGCGAAGTATTCGATAGCGCGAAGGAAAATACGCCCATGTGTTTTTTTGCCCATCTGTAATTGTGCCTATGTGTCTTTTTGCTCCAACTGTTGTGTGTCTATATGTCATTTTTCTGTATGTGTGTCTGTGTGTCTTTTTGTGTGTGTCTGTTCGTTTTCTTATTTGTTAACGTGTCTTTTTTCTGTCTTTTTTCTCTCTGGCCGTGTGTTTGTGTGTCTGTCTATATGGTTTTTTGTCTTTTTTCCGTATGTCCGTGTGTCTATGTGTCTTTTTTTTGTCCATTTGTATGTTTGTCTATGTGTCTTTCTTCTGTGTGTTTTTTTTATATGTCTGTCTGTGTGGCTATGTGTCTTTTTTGTTTGTTTGTGTGTGTCTTTTTGTATGTGTGTCTAGGTGTCTTTTTATGTCTTTCTGTTTGTTTTGTGTCTCCGTCTGAGTGTCTTTGAGTCTGTCTGTCCGTGTGTCTATGGGTCTTTTCACTTTCTGGCCGTGTGTTTGTGTGTCTATCTGAGTGTCTTTGTGTCTTTTTGTCCGTCTTCCCGTGCGTCTATGTGCCTTTTTTGTCCATCTGTATGTGTGTCACTGTGTCTTTTTTCGGTCTGTCTTTGTGTCTGTGTGTCTTTTATATGACTGTCTTTAGGTCTGTGTCTTATTTGTGTGTCTCTGTGTCTATGTGTCTTTTTGTGCATCTGGTTTTATTTTTGCTCCCTCTGTCCTTGTGTTTATGTGTCATTTTTCTGGCTATCTGTCTATGTGCCTTTTTGTGTGTATGTCCTTCTGCCTATGTGTCAATGAGTTTTTTACTGGCTGCCTGTGTGTCTTCTTGTATGTCTGTCTCTGTGCCTACGTGTATTCTTGTCCATATGTCTCTGTCTCTGTGCATGTCATTTTTCTGTCTGTCTGTGTTTATGTGTGTCCGTCTGTGTGTGTTTGTATCTGTCTGTCCGTGTGTCTTTTTTCTCTCTGACCATGTGTTTGTGTGCCTCTCCGTGTGTCTATGTGTTTTTTTCTCTCTACCCGTATGTTTGTGTGCCTGTCTTTGTGTTTTTTGCCCGTCTCTCTATGTGTCTTTTTTGTCCATCTGTCGGTATTTCTATGTAACTTTTTTGTTTGTCTATGTGTCCTTTTGCTCATCTGTATGTGTTTCTATTTGTCTTTTTGCTGTCTGTCTGTGTCTTTTTGTAGGTCTGTCTCCATGTCTATGTGTCCTTTTTGTTTGTCTGTGTGTCTTTGTCTCTTTTTGTGCGTCTGTCTTTGTGTCTTTTTGCTCCCTCTGTCGGTGTGTCTTTGTGCCTTTTTGTGTGTCTGACCGTGTGTCTGTGTTTCGTTCTTCTCTCCGAAAGTGTGTCTGAGTGCCTGTCTGTGTCTTTTTATCCATCTGTCTGTGTGTATGTGTCTTTTGGTCCATCTGTCTGTGTGTATTTGTGTCTTTTTTTCTGTCTGTGTGTCTATGTGTCTTTCTATGTTCGTGTCTGTGTGTCTTTTTGCTCCCTCTGTCTGTGTGTAATTTTTATTTCTGTTAGTCTAAGTGTCTTTTTGTGTGTCTGTCATTCTGTCTTTGCGTAAATGCGTCTTTTTTCTGTCTGTCTGTGTATTTTTGTATGTCCGTCTGTGTATTTCGTTGTCTTTTTGTATGTCTATGCAAAAAAATCAAAGTGCCAATAAACAACAAATTCTAAGTTACTAAAAAAATTCAAAATTTTCAGAATAAAAAATAAATAAGATTTGCTTCATGAACAAAGCTCGTAAACCACCCAAATTTAGTTTTTATGCGCTTTTTAATTTTGATATTGCTTTTTACCATCTTCTGGAGGTCCATGTTCGATAAAGTTCAATAGATTGAATTTAATAGTCCAGGAATAGCTAGTAGGGAGGGGTGTTTTTCAAAACTAATGATTACATATGATGTCGGTAATTGATCTTTTTAAGTTTTGATATTGTTCTCAGAGGGGTAACATATGCTAGAGGTTAATGTGTCTTATAGTAAACACATTTATTATTTATAGAAAAACACATATATACATAAAACATTTCTTACTTATCACCGTTCATTACTCACTTGGTGTGGCACTAGTTTATACTATGAGTTTCCTTCTTCTTCCTAGAATGTCTTATGCACATATTCCGAGAAGGAATGTGTCTTGGAATCGATGCACTAAAAACTTTATTTCGTGCTCGGGGTTATGTATTCTATCAAGATTTTTAAGAAACCCGAAGTCTTCCAAATTGAATAGTAGGATATTTGGCTCATACTTTTCAGTTAAAAGTTAATCTGTAGGCACATTTTCCCTAACAAACTACGCTTAAGCTCAAAACAACTGCCTATTTTAGATTCAGAGTCCAGATTCGGTTTAGATTCAGAGTTCAAATTGATAACAACGCAAATTGGATATTTTATGAACAGTACTAAATCAGTGAGTTTCGGTTTAATAGCTTTGACACTCCTGACCTATGTTTCACAATTATTTCAGTGACCTTCAAAATTACGAAATCTTATAAGTTCTCAGATTATATCTGTCTTCCGATTGTTGCTGACGTTACTGTGACCGCTATAGTGATTATACAAGTGAAAGATAACCCTATGGTAATAATTATCAAATTTTTTGACTGATTAGTTAGTTAGGTAATCTGTAGCAAGCGTCGTAGTACCTGCTGGGAGTGTCTCCCTTAAACTGCCTGTGTCTCCCTTAAACTGCGGAGAATAGATAGCCGGGCTCTACACTTTCCTCGCTTATTGGCGTTTCAGTCAGCGTTGAGCATTTTCATTGCGGAACGAAACGGATGAGATGCAGATAGTACGGGAGCAGGTAAACTGAAGTACTGTTATTGCCCGATTCTGAATTTCGCTCGGCGAAGTATTGTGAAGGCGGAAATTAATAAAGAGACGATTATATCTATGGCGGTGAAATTCTACAGCAAAGATTCGATTACGCAAGCGCACAAGTTTTTCCTCGAGAATGTGGAAGATGACGTAATGAAGGAAAGACGTGCCGCAATAGCTTCTGGGACTATGATGGACGATATATGTCAGGCTTTGAAAATTGTGGATTCAAGAGGTAATTTTAGTATTAGATTCACAATCCTGGACCCGAAACAGATGCCTCCTATCCCGTTCGATTCTTAAACATCTTTAGCGTATAAAGTGACCGAATGCTTTGTAAGGTTGAACTCATGCTTTGACAAGGCTTGGCATCTGTTTGACAATAAAGAATGGCCTATTCTTCGTGAGACAAACCCTGTATCTATATTGACTAAAAGCCCTTTAAAGAATGTATGGAATCAGCGGTCGGTCAAAAAGAAATTCCTAGATGATTTAGCCGGTGCCGGGCAAATAGCCAGAGTAGTGACGCAAAAAGATTCTTTAGTTATATTGCCTCGCAATTCATCAGATTCTCAGTCATTGATGAATACTATTAAAGCTGGTATGCCCAAAGTAGCAGTCTCGGTATGCAAAAAGGACTACCTAGCAGCTGCCAGAAATTTGCCATTGTCCATGACCGACTCCTATCTCAAACCAGCCAACCCCGCAATTTCCAATGTAAACCAAATCGGAAAAGGCGCAGCCTTCAAAATCAGTTTTACTGATCAGAGGGCCCCGGATCCAGCGTTGAAAAACGGACTCATAGTCGGTTATTTGTTAGTGAGGTTCAGTCCTTTTGTCAGCCCTCCTAAATGTTGTTTCCGATGTTAGTCACTAAACCACCTTGCAAAAGATTGTAACGAACTGGTGAAACGTGCCTTATGGAGCGAAGGACATACGACATCAAAGGATGCACCATGCACCTCTGGAAATGTGAAATGTGTGCACTGCGGGGAGAAGCACCCGTCATTTAGCTAAAAGTGTAGAGCTATCCAAGATGCGGCAAAAGCTAAAGCTCAATGAGTGTTATATCCACTTACTCAATAAATATATACAGACATGCTTCCCATAAGTTACGGTTCTTGTACGACAGAATCCGTAAGCACGACGTGTTATGCCTTCAAGAACATTTGCTTACATAAGAGAATATTAGTGTGTTTGAACGTAGTCCAGACAAACAATCATCCTGCTATTCGAAAGAGCTCAGCTGGTCGACCTTCAGGCGGGCTTGGACTCGTAATTAGTCGAGAGCTAAATGCCTCCCTTAGTGAATCATGAGATTACTTCTTAGCAGTTAAAGCTGAAGCAGCTTCGATAACCAACATTGTGACTGTTTATTTACCCACGAACTAAAGAAACCAGGCTTCAGAAATGAAGTTCAACGACACCTGCTCTTGCCTTGGTCGACTACTAGCTCGGCTGTGCAATGAAAGATGGGTAATCTGCGGTGACTTCAATTGCTCACCAGACGACGATACACGGCTCACTGCATTACTTACCTGTTTGCCTACAGGCATGTGACTTGTACCAAAAGATAATAGTTTTACGTTCATCTATAATACCTCTGGTGCAACTTCTGATGTAGACCATTTTTCTGCAACTTTACGGCCCGTGATAGACTGAGTAAAGTTGATAGTGAATGCGTTTATAGTGACCATCTTGGGCTTAGTCTCCAAATAAGTAGGGCTCCCCCCAAACAGGCTAGAAAGTCGCAGTGGTACACTCGTGATGATTGGGGTAAAGCTGATCCTGTGCTATATAGAACTATTCTAATTATATGTTGCCAAAAATTAAGATCCTGTTTCAGCTAATTGAACACGGTTGTTCTGAAGACCAAACTGGACTTAATATTTATACTGAGGAATTAATTCATAGTATGAAAGTAGCAGAAAATTATGCTGTACTGTTTCGAGAGTTCGTCTTGGCATGCAAAAGCCGGGATGGTCAAACACACAAGTAAAAGCAGCAAAAAATCGTGCCAAACAGTGCTGTCGAGAATGGAATTCGCAAGGTGGACCTAGATCCGGGACGCTGTTCCGGCTATTTCGCGAGTCTAAAAAGCAATATAGTCCATTAGCTAATGAGCTGCAAGTGTGAAATGTGGAAATGTCGTCAAAAACTCTGTCAGATTCACCCGAAAAGCTGTGGCGACTGTTAAAAACACAGAAACGAAGTACTGATGGTGATGTAAAAATATCCAGTGAGGAGTGGGAAAATCACCACCGGAGTGTATATGAATCCGTGAACCTAACCTTGAATACGGAATATAAAAAAAGACTTCAAGCCTCCCTACAGGTTTTCCCTAATCAACGTAGCTTAATCAATATGAATGCTGATCAAATTATAGCTGTTGTTGTGAATTTGAAAAAGGGAAAGCAATGGGACTTGATAAAATTAAAAGTGAGTACCTTAAGTTGGGTTCAAAGCTTCTTTTTGAGTTGATCGCATTGCTTTTTTTATTGGTCTGAACGCTGGTATGGTCCTGCAGGATTTTTGTTGTGGAAAAACAACTAATATACAGAAAAAACGGGGATGACAAAAGTATATGTTCCTCGTTTTGCCCCATAACAGTTTCTTTGGTTCTTGATAAGGTTTTCGAAAAAAAAATCTGCTGCCGCATCTAGCCCGGTCTTGTGTTTCGGGTTTTAAGTAGTTTGGTTTTAAGGCTCGTCATGGTTGTGCAACGGCACATAGATTAATGAAAAAGATTTTCAGGCGAGTAACCGAGTCAAAGACAACTTTCTACATGCGCAGTGTTGATTTAGCTGCAGTATTTGATTCAGTTTTGCACCCACAGTTTCTTCTGACTATTCTAGAGAATGGGGTTGATCCTAGCATAGTTAAGGTCCTGCATTTTTGGTATAATAATAGTGTCATTCGTATTTGTACCGGCATAATGGAACGTGAAGGAAGATCTGTACCTATTCTTACAGAAGAAATACACCTCAAGAAAGGAGTCAGGCAAGGATCAACAATTAGCCACATTTTATTTAATGCGACGATTTACAGCGCTACTAAGCATATCCATGGTAGCTACTTTCTTGATGGTGTAGATTTGAGCTTCATATCGTATATCGTGTGTGGATGACCTCCTTCTACTAAGTTCTTCACTTTCGCTTTTAAAAGAAAATCTTGAGCTGCTGGTTAACCTTTATAAAGATATTAGTCTCCGTGTTAATATCTCTAAGACAGAATTTGTAGTATTTAACGGTACAGATAACGCGAGGACTCTTCGTTCGGTTTGCAATGGCCCTGCTGTCACTCGATCAGGGACAATTAATTATCTCGGAATTCAGTACGGATCTGACATTAGAATGCTACGCGGCCTGCTTTCGTCCTCAACATATCAAGGCATGCACACCGGGTATGCAAAAGTGGTAGCCTTGAAAAATACTGTGAGCAAAAGGATTCTGGCGAGACTTTTTAACGCAATGGTAACGCCACATTTTCTTTACATTTCCTCTTTATTTGGCCTGCTTACACAGTCCGAAAAACGACAACTCCATAGTAAATACTTCAAGCTTGCAAAATATCTGTTAGGAATCGTGTCCTGGACGTCCAATACCTCCTTGTGCCAAAGGTTCGGAGTATTGATCCTACCGCAAAATGGGAAGAAATTGAAAACCGTGCTCGTGCCAAAACCCCGCCGCACCTGTATTTATCTCCGTTGACACGGCTTATGTATGATTTTACTTACATTTTGTGTATGTAATGTAGTTGTGTGAAGTGTTCTCTTTTTTTCTTTAGTTGATTATTTACTCCGCTACCTTCTTTTGTTCTGTAGTGGGCATAAATAAAATATTATTATTATTTCTTTTACTTCATCTTGAATATTATTCAGCTTCTTCACATCTTCGTACAATGGGGGGATCATTCATTTGTAAATCCCTATATGATTCAAACATCTTAACAAGCTACTCCACAAGTCTCTATTGAAGACATAAATATTATAATTCACATGCCAGTGGTAGTAAGATAATTCGCTAAAGTCCATATTGAGCAATAAAAATGCACACTCAAAAATTATACCAAACGAGGACTTCCTTAAACCAATATATTCAAAATCGCAAACACCAAACATCCCTGAAATGTGTTGAGCTCACTTCATCTAATGATAATAACTTGGGACAATTCTCGTTCTTTTATATCAAATAATTGGCAAACAATGTATTTCTTCGACAGCTAAGAAACATTACGCAATGGCCGTCAAGAACCAGTATATTGTTCCATCAACAACATGAATTATTACTCAATATCAGATACTCGATAGACCAGATACAATGGAAGTGCTGGCCGTCAGGAACCATTGTATTGTTTCACCGACAACATGAATGATTACGCAATACCAGATGCCTGACAGACCAGATGCAAAGGTCTGTCGGTGAACCATTCAGGAACCATTGCATTGTTTCATTGACAAAATGAATGATTACGCGATACAAGATGCTCGACAGACCCGATGCAATGGGAGTACTTGCCCTCCTGAATCATTGTATTGTTTCATCGACCACATGAATGATTACGCAAAACCAGATGTTCGACAGACCAGATACTTTGGAGTACTGGCCGTCAGGAACCATTGTATTTATAAATCCCCCCCCCCAAAAAAATGGGGAGGGAGCTTGGGTGGGCATTAGGGCCCAGGAGGGAGACATGGGGCCCTTGATGGGAATATGGGGACCTTATATTAATGTGTAAGCCCCGGTAATGAAAAACCGGCGTGCTCAGTACCATTACATAGCAAAAAGGGATACCTGGGTGGTTGTAGTCATTACAATTTTTGGGAGCAAAACAAGTGTTATTGACCATCAAAAGAATATATCTGTCCAGTAAGCATCTCAAATCACTGTGGTATGCATATTCTTGGAATGATGGCAAAAAGGCGCCAGGAAACAAAAGGCGCCAGGTAAAAATGGTATTTACCATATCTCCAACTCCAGTTGAGAAATAGACTGCGCAATTAACTTGTTACGATATAGTGACGCTTGGCACCAGTTGGCTAGCGCCCAGAAACAACACATTAAATGCCTAGAGTGTATTTCTAAGAATATAACATCATCAATGACTCGTCGGCTCATTTGACTAACGTGCAGTTTCTTTTACCATAGGAAATCTTGGGTCTCACTTTCGATTCCTACACCAAATATAAATTCCATAAAATCAATGAAAAAACTGCTTAGAAGCTAAAAAATGTTTTGTTGGAAAAGAAAACATGCCGCCATCTATAACTGTTGGTAACAATAATGCCATCTATGACTTTGGTTAAATATTTGGTATTCAAATGTATCCATCACTGGAAGCTGAGATAACGCAATGGTACTGGCTGTCTGAACCCATTTTATTGTTTCGTTGAGAAATAAAACCTGGAAAGCAATGTTTCCAGGAGATGTTAATATTCGGCATTCAAATGTATCCATCACCGGAAGCCTTATGCAAGCTACCTTACGCAATGGAATTACTGGCCGCTCGGAACCATTGGATTGTTACACAATAAGATTGGCAAGCAGTGTTTCAAATGTATCCTTCACCAGAAGCCTTATGCAAGATACGTTAAGCAATGGGAGTACTGGCCACTCGGAACCATTGGATTGTTACGCAATAAACTTGGCAAGCAATGTTTCCAGGAATGTCATCATCTCATAAGACCAGCTGTGAGGAATTGGTAACTTCAATAGCACACCGAGATAGGGCTGTGCTCGTATTTGTGTAAGGGATACTACTGACACGGCTTTGTATTTAGTTTGTCTAGGTGGTTATGTTCTGCTAAGGCCTCCTTTTTTTATCCTTATCATTGTTATAAACAACAAGTTACGGCAACCAGAGGCAGAGGCGGTTTTAGGGGGACGAAGGGGGTACTTGTCCCGGGTGCGGAAATCTTGGGGACGCAAAATTTCAAATAAATAATCTAACATTTACAGTCGTTTTGTAATTATAGATATTTGTTGTGAAAATTAATTAGAGGGCGCAGTCAATAGTATGTATAAGTAAATTGAATCCGAGATTTTAATTTTATCCCATATATTTCCCCATATAAAGTAAAAAAGGAAGACTTAAACAAAAATTTTTATAGTATGTAAAAAGTTAGGTAAGATTTGGCCTAAAAATTTTTGGGAGGCAGGGAAGTAGGGTTGGATCCAGGATTTTTTTTTTTAGCGGGGGTGCATAAAAGGCTGCTCCGATTAACTTGCGAAAAAATACCAGCAATTTAAAGGGAGCCACAACAATTGACTGATACAAAAAATTGTAAGTAATAGAAACCACCCCGCCATAAAAAAAAAAGATGTTCACTCTCTACAAAAAAATATCAAATTTTATATTTAATATGATATTTGATAGCCCCAAATCCACCACTACGTTAGGGAAGGGCACGCGCCCCCACCTGAATCTGCCAGTACAGGGGAGGGGTTTGGAGCTAAGCAAGAATTTTCCCCGGGTGCAAGAGAGGCCAGGACCACCACCGACCAGAGGGTTTTTGGGGTAATTAAATTGTTTAAGATTTACTTCTTCCATTTTCAATTAATGCTTCCTACTTCTTACAAACAACAAAACCGGCTTCAATGGGCAGAAAAAAATTAACAGTAACCAAATATCAAATTGTGAAAGACTTTACGTCGGGTTATGGAATTCTCCTAGCTCAAAACCGGACGAATGAACAAAACGTTTTTGATGATTCCCAAAAAAGGTTTGAAAATACTTGCCTATTGTTGACTCGCCCTCCAACACAAAAAAATGGATATTTTTGATAGAATAATATACGCCCTAATGAGATAGAACGGTACATATTAAAATATTAATTAAAGTTAAAACACCACTGTAGATGGGAAAGCTCAAAGGATTTACCATTCCCCCACTCATCTTATTCTTTTATTTGTATATTAATATTAAAATTTGATTTTTTAGAGTTTCGATTGCTATTAGGGCGAGACACTCTTTAATGACAGCTTGGGTTAGATATTTAGCTGCTTCAGGGACTAGAAAAAGATCAATTATTTTCAAATGGTTTCAGGCTGGATGCCATTTCCCGTGGAAAAACTTATATGAACCATTAAATAGAAAATTATTAGTTTTGGACTATATAATGGCAAAGACATGATTTAAAAATAAAGTTTCCTAGTTAACTTTACCGTTCTTCTATTCATATAGCCCATGGAATAATCCACCTACGATGAGAAAAAATGAAAATGGAAAATTTGGACAAAAGTGAAAACACTGCTTCTTGTGGAAAACCTCACAAGAAATTAACCTCCCCTGACCTTATCACTTTATTCAAAAATTAGTCATATGGGCCTTACAAAGAAGATAACGCAGGTGTTAACAGCTGTAGCTTTTATTGACGTTCACCAAATTTTCTTCCGGATCAATTAGAACGTCATGTCCGATTTATCTGTCATTTTATAGGACATGGATCAGAGATAGGCTTAGAACTTATTAAGAT
Organism: Artemia sinica; assembly: GCA_027921565.1. Taxonomy (NCBI): domain Eukaryota; kingdom Metazoa; phylum Arthropoda; class Branchiopoda; order Anostraca; family Artemiidae; genus Artemia; species Artemia sinica. Next base: position 55,239,939 of record CM051263.1, read on the forward strand.
AAGAATAATTTCCGGAGCAACAGAAGAATGTCGACAAATTCATTGGCTGTAATAAATGGCAACACTAGTTAGTGCATTCCAATTTGCATTGAGCGTCTCAAAAACCATTTTAAATAAATGATTCATAACTACGATTCTTACAAACATGTTCCGTAAATTTGACAAAATACGTATTTTTTAATTTGCAGAGCCTGAATTTGTACGGCAAATCAATACGGTTTTGTAAATCATAACTTATTATGAACTTATTAAAATAAGAATAATTTCCTGAGCAAGAGAAAAATGTTGACAAATTCATTGGCTATAATCAAACAGCTCGTGGTAACGAATTTTAAGTAAGGAGCCACTCGCTCAATAGTAACCGAAACTATAAAACGTAACTTTTGTTATCTATAGATACGTCAAAAGAATCAGCTTATTGTGCTGATTCCAAATATATAAGACTCGTCAAGTTTAATATTATCCATCAAAAATTACGGGCTTGAGGAAATATGCCTAATTTTTGAAATAGGTTGAAAATACCCCCTAAATTCCAGGAAATCCAAGGAGAACCCTACTGTAGAAGTTTCAAGCTCCTATATAGAAAAATGTGGAATTTTTGCCAGAAGATAGATCACAGATGCGTTTATTTATTCATTTTTTTTTTTGGCAGGGGGGAGGAGTGGATGGAAGTGCTGAGGGAGGAGCGGGGGGGATGGGCTGGGGGAGGCTGGGAGTAGTATTTGATGTTGGTTATTGCTCTGGAAGTGTGTGAGTGAAGGGGATTGGCTTAGTTTTTTTCCCTTATTTTTGTTTGTAGAATTGATTTATCAATTTAGGTTGATTTAGGAAGAGTTATGTAGGTAATCGCTACGCGTTAGCAAAAATTATTTTTTTCCCTAGCGTAGTGTTTTCTAATTATATTGGCTTGATTTTTTGTTTATTTGATGAAATACACCAAAACATTTTGTTTTGTTTTTTTTCTCCAGGGGTGATCGTATCGAAATAACGGTCCTAGAAGATCGGGAGAGGATAGGAAATTTTACTCGGTGGGGGATTTGATAGAATTTCTAAACGAAATTTTAGGAAGGAGATTTTCAGCGAGGATAGAACTGTCTGGAGGGAATTTGACGGGGGGAGTGCAATTTACATTGGATGAAATTTCCACGGAGGAGTTTCATATTATTGAAACTGGCATCATATTATTCCGTATATGAAGGGTTGCCCCCTCTTCAATACCTTGCTCTTTACGCTAAAGTGTGACTGTTTGTCCCAATTTTTTAAGAACTGCCACTGAAACACAGGAGCCGATTAATTAGAATAGGAAGCTTTTTTAAAAGTGCTAACAACTTTAGCGTAAAGAGCAAGGTATTGAGGAGGGGGTAATCCTTCATATATAGAATAATTTCTGTTTGTTCTGAGTTTTAATGTTGCTCCTTACTTTAGTAGTAGAAAGCTATCTTATACTCCAGGGGGGGCACCATATATGGGCATAGAGTCCCTAGGGGAAATGGATTTCTGAGAAATTGATTGCGTAATCGAAGGGGAAGTGGATTTCCGAGAACTTGATTGCGTAATCGATCGTGAGTGCTATGATCCAGGAATAGGAAAACAGGATCACGTGTTTCTAACAGATGATGTCATGATTCATTGATTTGTCAAGAAAAGGGAATTAATTTGTTGTTTCTAAGGGGAATTATTGATTCAAGCAAGGGGAATTAATTTATTGTTTCCAAGGAGAATTGTCTCCTGGACGAAGTTTATTAATATCTTTGGAGTTCGACCTGAATTGTTTCCGGGGCAAAGTTTATAAATAACTGACAGGTGATGGCAAGGTTAATTGTAACTCCGTCGAATGTTTTGATCTTAGAGCTTAACGCGAAAAAAGGTTTCTTAGTAATTTCAAATGTGACAGCGCAGGGATGCCAAAAAGGGATGCACGATGAAATTACGTTTAGAGATTATTTGAGCGAAACCGTTTTAGACATTTTAGGGAATTATTTCGGTGAAACAGTTAGAGACATTTTAAAAGATGATTTTAGAAGATGTTTTAGAAGAGGTTTTGAGTGTGGTCGTTATAATACACAAGTTCCATTTAAACAGTGTCGTGAGGTCCCATACCCCAACCCCAAAGGGCCCTGATCCCCCTACCCCGACCCAAAGGGCTCCGATCCCCATACCCCGACCCCGAAGGAAGCCCCCGGCCCCCAAAGGTTCCCCCAGGCTCCCAAAGGGTCCTCCCCCAAAGGGCCCCCGGCGCCCAAAGGCCTGATTTTTCAAAGTTCATTTTGAATTTATTTCGTTGAAATGCAAGAGTTGGAATATTTCAGTAGTGTTTGGTTGTGGTTTACCTTGTCACAGTTACATTTTCTTGATTTTTCAAAGTTCATTTTGAATTTCTTTCATTGAAATGCAAGATGGAATATTTCAGTAATGTTTTGTCGTGGTTTACCTTGTCACAGTTACATTCTCTTGATTTTTCAAAGTTCATTTTGAATTTCTTTCATTGAAATGCAAGAGTTGGAATATTTCAGTAGTGTTTTGTCGTGGTTTACCATGTCAAAGTTACACTCTCTTGATTTTCAAAGTTCATTTTGAATTTATTTCGTTGAAATGCAAGAGTTGGAATATTTCAGTAGTGTTTGGTTGTGGTTTACATTGTCACAGTTACATTCTCTTGATTTTTCAAAGTTCATTTTGGATTTCTTTCGTTGAAATGCAAGAGTTGGAATATTTCAGTAGTGTTTTCTCGTGGTTTACCTTACCACACTTATATTCTCTTGATTTTTCAAAGATTATTTTGGATTTCTTTCGTTGAAATGCAAGAGTTGGAATATTTCAGTAGTGTTTTGATGTGGTTTACAGTGTCACAGTAACATTCTCTTGATTTTTCAAAGTTCATTTTGAATTTCTTTCATTGAAATGCAAAAGTTGGAATATTTCAGTAGTGTTTTGTCGTGGTTTACCTTGCCACAGTTACATTCTCTTGATTTTTCAAAGTTCATTTTGGATTTCTTTCGTTGAAATGCAAGAGTTGGAATATTTCAGTAGCGTTTTGTCGTGGTTTACCTTGTCACAGTTACATTCTCTTAATTTTTCAAAGTTCATTTTGAATTTCTTTCATTGAAATGCAAGAGTGGGATTATTTCAGTAGTGTTTTGTCGTGGTTTACCATGTCACAGTTACATTCTCTTGATTTTTCAAAGTTCATTTTCGATTTCCTTCGTTGAAATGCAAGAGTTGGAATATTTCAGTAGTGTTTTGTCATGGTTTACCTTGTCACAGTTACATTCTCTTAATTTTTCAAAGTTCATTTTGAATTTCTTTTGTTGAAAAGCAAGAGTTGGAATATTTCAGTAGTGTTTGGTTGTGGTTTACCTTGTCACAGTTACATTTTCTTGATTTTTCAAACTTCATTTTGAATTTCTTTCGTTGAAATGCAAGAGTTGGAATATTTCAGTAGTGTTTTTTCGTGGTTTACCTTGTCACAGTTACATTCTCTTGATTTTTCAAAGTTCATTTTGAGTTTCTTTCATTGAAATGCAAGAGTTGGATTATTTCAGTAGTGTTTTGTCATGATTTACCTTGTCAAAGTTACATTCTCTTGATTTTTCAAAGTTCATTTTGAATTTCTTTCGTTGAAATGCAAGAGTTGGAATATTTCAGTAGTGTTTGGTTGTGGTTTACCTTGTCACAGTTACATTCTCTTGATTTTTCAAAGTTCATTTTGAATTTCTTTCATTGAAATGCAAGAGTTGGAATATTTCAGTAGTGTTTTGTCGTGGTTTACCTTGTCAGAGTTACATTTTCATGATTTTTCAAAGTTCATTTTGAATTTCTTTCGTTGAAATGCAAGAGTTGGAATATTTCAGTAGCGTTTTGTCGTGGTTTACCTTGTCACAGTTACATTCTCTTGATTTTTCAAAGTTCATTTTGAATTTCTTTCATTGAAATGCAAGAGTGGGATTATTTCAGTAGTGTTTTGTCGTGGTTTACCATGTCACAGTTACATTCCCTTGATTTTTCAAAATTCATTTTGAATTTATATCGTTGAAATGCAAGAGCTGGAATATTTCAGTAGTGTTTTGTTGTGGTTTACCTTATCACAGTTACATTCTCTTGATTTTTCAAAGTTCATTTGAATTTCTTTTATTGAAATGCGAGAGTTGGAATATTTCAGTAGTGTTTTGTCGTGGTTTACCTTGTCAGAGTTACATTTTCTTGATTTCTCAAAGTTCATTTTGAATTTCTTTCGTTGAAATGCAAGAGTTGGATTATTTCAGTAGTGTTTTGTTGTGGTTTACCTTGTCACAGTTACATTTTCTTGATTTTTCAAAGTTCATTTCGGTTTTCTTTCGTTGAAATGCAAGAGATGGAATATTTCAGTAGTGTTTTGTTGTGGTTTACCTTGTCACAGTTACATTTTCTTGATTTTTCAAAGTTCATTTCGGTTTTCTTTCGTTGAAATGCAAGAGATGGAATATTTCAGTAGTGTTTTGTTGTGGTTTACCTTGTCACAGTTACATTTTCTTGATTTTTCAAAGTTCATTTCGGTTTTCTTTCATTGAAATGCAAGAGTTGGAATATTTTAGTAGTGTTTTGTTGTGGTTTACCTTGTCACAGTTACATTTTCTTGATTTTTCAAAGTTCATTTCGGTTTTCTTTCGTTGAAATGCAAGAGATGGAATATTTCAGTAGTGTTTTGTTGTGGTTTACCTTGTCACAGTTACATTCTCTTGATTTTTCAAAGTTCATTTTGAATTTCTTTCATTGAAATGCAAGAGTTGGAATATTTCAGTAGTGTTTTGTCGTGGTTTACCTTGTCAGAGTTACATTTTTATGATTTTTCAAAGTTCATTTTGGATTTCTTTCGTTGAAATGCAAGAGTTGGAATATTTCAGTAGCGTTTTGCCGTGGTTTACCTTGTCACAGTTACATTCCCTTGATTTTTCAAAGTTCATTTTGAATTTCTTTCATTGAAATGCAAGAGTGGGATTATTTCAGTAGTGTTTTGTCGTGGTTTACCATGTCACAGTTACATTCCCTTGATTTTTCAAAATTCATTTTGAATTTCTATCGTTGAAATGCAAGAGCTGGAATATTTCAGTAGTGTTTTGTTGTGGTTTACCTTATCACAGTTACATTCTCTTGATTTTTCAAAGTTCATTTGAATTTCTTTTATTGAAATGCGAGAGTTGGAATATTTCAGTAGTGTTTTGTCGTGGTTTACCTTGTCACAGTTACATTTTCTTGATTTTTCACAGTTCATTTCGGTTTTCTTTCATTGAAATGCAAGAGTTGGAATATTTTAGTAGTGTTTTGTCGTGGTTTACCTTGTCACACTTACATTTTCTTGATTTTTCAAAGTTCATTTTGGATTTCTTTCGTTGAAATGCAAGAGTTGGATTATTTCAGTAGTGTTTTGTTGTGGTTTACCTTGTCACAGTTACATTTTCTTGATTTTTCAAAGTTCATTTCGGTTTTCTTTCGTTGAAATGCAAGAGATGGAATATTTCAGTAGTGTTTTGTCGTGGTTTACCTTGTCACAGTTACATTCTCTTGATTTTTCAAAGTTCATTTTGAATTTCTTTCGTTGAAATGCAAGAGTTGGAATATTTCAGTAGTGTTTGGTTGTGGTTTACATTGTCACAGTTACATTCTCTTGATTTTTCAAAGTTCATTTTGGATTTCTTTCGTTGAAATGCAAGAGTTGGAATATTTCAGTAGTGTTTTCTCGTGGATAACCTTACCACACTTACATTCTCTTGATTTTTCAAAGATTATTTTGGATTTCTTTCGTTGAAATGCAAGAGTTGGAATATTTCAGTAGTGTTTTGATGTGGTTTACAGTGTCACAGTAACATTCTCTTGATTTTTCAAAGTTCATTTTGAATTTCTTTCATTGAAATGCAAGAGTTGGAATATTTCAGTAGTGTTTTGTCGTGGTTTACCTTGCCACAGTTACATTCTCTTGATTTTTCAAAGTTCATTTTGGATTTCTTTCGTTGAAATGCAAGAGTTGGAATATTTCAGTAGCGTTTTGTCGTGGTTTACCTTGTCACAGTTACATTCTCTTAATTTTTCAAAGTTCATTTTGAATTTCTTTCATTTAAAAGCAAGAGTGGGATTATTTCAGTAGTGTTTTGTCGTAGTTTACCATGTCACAGTTACATTCCCTTGATTTTTCAAAGTTCATTTTCGATTTCCTTCGTTGAAATGCAAGAGTTGGAATATTTCAGTAGTGTTTTGTCATGGTTTACCTTGTCACAGTTACATTCTCTTAATTTTTCAAAGTTCATTTTGAATTTCTTTTGTTGAAAAGCAAGAGTTGGAATATTTCAGTAGTGTTTGGTTGTGGTTTACCTTGTCACAGTTACATTTTCTTGATTTTTCAAAGTTCATTTTGAATTTCTTTCGTTGAAATGCAAGAGTTGGAATATTTCAGTAGTGTTTTGTCGTGGTTTACCTTGTCACAGTTACATTCTCTTGATTTTTCAAAGTTCATTTTGAGTTTCTTTCATTGAAATGCAAGAGTTGGATTATTTCAGTAGTGTTTTGTCATGGTTTACCTTGTCAAAGTTACATTCTCTTGATTTTTCAAAGTTCATTTTGAATTTCTTTCGTTGAAATGCAAGAGTTTGAATATTTCAGTAGTGTTTGGTTGTGGTTTACCTTGTCACAGTTACATTCTCTTGATTTTTCAAAGTTTATTTTGAATTTCTTTCATTGAAATGCAAGAGTTGGAATATTTCAGTAGTGTTTTGTCGTGGTTTACCTTGTCAGAGTTACATTTTCTTGATTTTTCAAAGTTCATTTTGGATTTCTTTCGTTGAAATGCAAGAGTTGGAATATTTCAGTAGCGTTTTGTCGTGGTTTACCTTGTCACAGTTACATTCTCTTGATTTTTCAAAGTTCATTTTGAATTTCTTTCATTGAAATGCAAGAGTGGGATTATTTCAGTAGTGTTTTGTCGTGGTTTACCATGTCACAGTTACATTCCCTTGATTTTTCAAAATTCATTTTGAATTTCTATCGTTGAAATGCAAGAGCTGGAATATTTCAGTAGTGTTTTGTTGTGGTTTACCTTATCACAGTTACATTCTCTTGATTTTTCAAAGTTCATTTGAATTTCTTTTATTGAAATGCGAGAGTTGGAATATTTCAGTAGTGTTTTGTCGTGGTTTACCTTGTCAGAGTTACATTTTCTTGATTTTTCAAAGTTCATTTTGAATTTCTTTCGTTGAAATGCAAGAGTTGGATTATTTCAGTAGTGTTTTGTTGTGGTTTACCTTGTCACAGTTACATTTTCTTGATTTTTCAAAGTTCATTTCGGTTTTCTTTCATTGAAATGCAAGAGTTGGAATATTTTAGTAGTGTTTTGTCGTGGTTTACCTTGTCACACTTACATTTTCTTGATTTTTCAATGTTCATTTTGGATTTTTTTCGTTGAAATGCAAGAGTTGGATTATTTCAGTAGTGTTTTGTTGTGGTTTACCTTGTCACAGTTACATTTTCTTGATTTTTCAAAGTTCATTTCGGTTTTCTTTCGTTGAAATGCAAGAGATGGAATATTTCAGTAGTGTTTTGTCATGGTTTACCTTATCACAGTTACATTCTCTTGATTTTTCAAAGTTCATTTTGGATTTCTTTCGTTGAAATGCAAGAGTTGGAATATTTCAGTAGCGTTATGTCGTGGTTTACCTTGTCGCAGTTACATTCTCTTGATTTTTTAAAGTTCATTTTGAATTTCTTTCATTGAAATGCAAGATTGGGATTATTTCAGTAGTGTTTTGTCGTGGTTTACCATGTCACAGTTACATTCTCATGATTTTTCAAAGTTCATTTTGGATTTCTTTCATTGAAATGCAAGAGTTGGAATATTTTAGTAGTGTTTTGTTGTGGTTTACCTTGTCACACTTACATTCTCATGATTTTTCAAAGTTCATTTTGGATTTCTTTCATTTAAATGCAAGAGTTGAAATATTTCAGTAGTGTTTTGTCGTGGTTTACCTTGTCACACTTACATTCTCTAGATTTTTCAAAGTTCATTTTGAATTTCTTTCATTGAAATGCAAGAGTTGGAATATTTCAGTAGTGTTTTGTTGTGGTTTACCTCGTCACACTTACATTTTCTTGATTTTTCAAAGTTCATTTTGGATTTCATTCATTGAAATGCAAGAGTTGGAATATTACACTAGTGTTTTGTCATGGTTTACCTTGTCACAGTTACATTCTCTTGGTTTTTCAAAGTTAATTTTGGATTACTTCATTTGGATTCATTTTGGAAATCAAGAGAATGTAACTGTGACAAGGTAAACCACGACATAACGCTACTGAAATATTCCAACTCTTGCTTTTCAACGAAAGAAATCCAAAATGAACTTTGAAAAATCAAGAAAATGTAACTTTGACAAGGTAAACCACAACCAACACTACTGAAATATTCCAACTCTTGCATTTCAATGAAAAAAAATTCAAAATGAACTTTGAAAAATCAAGAAAATGTAACTGTGACAAGGTAAACCACGACAAAACACTAGTGAAATATTCCAACTCTTGCATTTCAATGAATGAAATCCAAAATGAACTTTAAAAAATCAAGAAAATGTAAGTGTGACAAGGTAAACCACAACAAAACACTACTGAAATATTCCAACTCTTGTATTTCAATGAAAGAGATCCAAAATTAACTTTGAAAAATTATGAGAATGTAAGTGTGACAAGGTAAACCACAACAAAACACTACTAAAATATTCCAACTCTTGCATTTCAATGAAAGAAATCCAAAATGAACTTTGAAAAATTATGAGAATGTAACTGTGACATGGTAAACCACGACAAAACACTACTGAAATAATCCCACTCTTGCATTTCAATGAAAGAAATTCAAAATGAACTTTGAAAAATCAAGAGAATGTAACTGCGGCAAGGTAAACCACGACATAACGCTACTGAAACATTCCAACTCTTGCATTTCAACGAAAGAAATCCAAAATGAACTTTGAAAAATCAAGAGAATGTAACTGTGACAAGGTAAACCACGACAAAACACTACTGAAATATTCCATCTCTTGCATTTCAACGAAAGAAAACCGAAATGAACTTTGAAAAATCAAGAAAATTTAACTGTGACAAGGTAAACCACAACAAAACACTACTGAAATATTCCAACTCTTGCATTTCAACGAAAGAAATTCAAAGTGAACTTTGAAAAATCATGAAAATGCAACTTTGACAAGGTAAACCACGACAAAACACTACTGAAATATTCCAACTCTTGCATGTCAATAAAAGAAATTCAATATGAACTTTGAAAAATCAAGAGAATGTAACTGTGATAAGGTAAACCACAACAAAAGACTACTGAAATATTCCAGCTCTTGCATTTCAACGATAGAAATCCAAAATGAACTTTGAAACATTAAGAGAATGTAACTGTGACAAGGTAAACCATGACAAAACACTCCTGAAATATTCCAACTCTTGCATTTCAACGAGATAAATCCAAAATGAACTTTGAAAAATCAAGAGAATGTAACTGTGACAAGGTAAACCACGACAAAACACTACTGAAATATTCCAACTCTTGCATTTCAATGAAAGTAATCCAAAATGAACTTAAAAAATCAAGAAAATGTAAGTCTGACAAGGTAAACCACAAAAAAACACTACTGAAATATTCCAACTCTTGCATTTCAATGAAAGAAATCCAAAATGAACTTTGAAAAATCAAGAGAATGTAACTGTGACAAGGTAAACCACGACAAAACACTACTGAAATATTCCAACTCTTGCATTTCAACAAAAGAAATTCAAAATGAACTTTGAAAAATCATGAGAATGTAAGTGTGACAAGGTAAACCACACCAAAACACTACTAAAATATTCAAACTCTTGCATTTCAATGAAAGAAATGCATTTCAACGAAAGAAATCCAAAATGAACTTCGAAAAATCAAGAGAATGTAACTGTGACAAGGTAAACCACGACAAAACACTACTGAAATATTCCAACTCTTGCATTTCAATGATAGAAAACCGAAATGAACTTTGAAAAATCAAGAAAATGTAACTGTGACAAGGTAAACCACAACAAAACACTACTGAAATAATCCAACTCTTGCATTTCAACGAAAGAAATTCAAAATGAACTTTGAAAAATCAAGAAAATGTAACTCTGACAAGGTAAACCACGACAAAACACTACTGAAATATTCCAACTCTTGCATTTCAATAAAAGAAATTCAAATGAACTTTGAAAAATCAAGAGAATGTAATTTTGACAAGGTAAACCACGAAAAAACACTACTGAAATAATCCAACTCTTGCATTTCAATGAAAGAAATTCAAAATGAACTTTGAAAAATCAAGAGAATGTAACTGTGACAAGGTAAACCACGACAAAACACTACTGAAATATTCCAACTCTTGCATTTCAACGAGATAAATCCAAAATGAACTTTGAAAAACCAAGAGAATGTAACTGTGACAAGGTAAACCACGACAAAACACTACTGAAATATTCCATCTCTTGCATTTCAACGAAAGAAAACCGAAATGAACTTTGAAAAATCAAGAAAATGTAACTGTGACAAGGTAAACCACAACAAAACACTACTGAAATATTAAAACTCTTGCATTTCAACGAAAGAAATTCAAAGTGAACTTTGAAAAATCATGAAAATGTAACTTTGACAAGGTAAACCACGACAAAACACTACTGAAATAATCCCACTCTTGCATTTCAATGAAAGAAATTCGAAATGAACTTTGAAAAATTAAGAGAATGTAACTGTGACAAGGTTATCACGACAAAACACTACTGAAATATTCCAACTCTTGCATTTCAACGAAAGAAATCCAAAATGAACTTTGAAAAATCAAGAGAATGTAACTGTGACAAGGTAAACCACAAAAAAACACTACTGAAATATTCCAACTCTTGCATTTCAATGAAAGAAAACCGAAATGAACTTTGAAAAATCAAGAAAATGTAACTGTGACAAGGTAAACCACAACAAAACACTACTGAAATAATCCAACTCTTGCATTTCAACGAATGAAATTCAAAATGAACTTTGAAAAATCAAGAAAATGTAACTCTGACAAGGTAAACCACGACAAAGCACTACTGAAATATTCCAACTCTTGCATTTCAATAAAAGAAATTCAAAAGAACTTTGAAAAATCAAGAGAATGTAACTGTGATAAGGTAAACCACAACAAAACACTACTGAAATATTCCAGCTCTTGCATTTCAACGATAGAAATTCAAAATGAATTTTGAAAAATTAAGAGAATGTAACTGTGATAAGGTAAACCATGACAAAACACTACTGAAATATTCCAATTCTTGCATTTCAACGAAGGAAATCGAAAATGAACTTTGAAAAATCAAGGGAATGTAACTGTGACATGGTAAACCACGACAAAACACTACTGAAACAATCCCACTCTTGCATTTCAATGAAAGAAATTCGAAATGAACTTTGAAAAATTAAGAGAATGTAACTGTGACAAGGTAAACCGCGACAAAACGCTACTGAAATATTCCAACTCTTGCATTTCAACGAAAGAAATCCAAAATGAACTTTGAAAAATCAAGAGAATGTAACTGTGACAAGGTAAACCACGACAAAACACTACTGAAATATTCCAACTCTTGCATTTCAATGAAAGAAAACCGAAATGAACTTTGAAAAATCAAGAAAATGTAACTGTGACAAGGTAAACCACAACAAAACACTACTGAAATAATCCAACTCTTCCATTTCAACGAAAGAAATTCAAAATGAACTTTGAAAAATCAAGAAAATGTAACTCTGACAAGGTAAACCACGACAAAACACTACTGAAATATTCCAACTCTTGCATTTCAATAAAAGAAATTCAAATGAACTTTGAAAAATCAAGAGAATGTAACTGTGATAAGGTAAACAACAACAAAACACTACTGAAATATTCTAGCTCTTGCATTTCAACGATAGAAATTCAAAATGAATTTTGAAAAATCAAGAGAATGTAACTGTGATAAGGTAAACCATGACAAAACACTACTGAAATATTCCAACTCTTGCATTTCAACGAAGGAAATCGAAAATGAACTTTGAAAAATCAAGGGAATGTAACTGTGACATGGTAAACCACGACAAAACACTACTGAAATAATCCCACTCTTGCATATCAATGAAAGAAATTCAAAATGAACTTTGAAAAATCAAGAGAATGTAACTGTGACAAGGTAAACCACGACAAAACACTACTGAAATATTCCAACTCTTGCATTTCAACGAAAGAAATCCAAAATGAACTTTGAAAAATCATGAAAATGTAACTGACAAGGTAAACCACGACAAAAACACTACTGAAATATTCCAACTCTTGCATTTGAATGAAAGAAACTCAAAATGAACTTTGAAAAATCAAGAGAATGTAACTTTGACAAGGTAAACCATGACAAAACACTACTGAAATAATCCAACTCTTGCATTTCAATGAAAGAAACTCAAAATGAACTTTGAAAAATCAAGAGAATGTAACTGTGACAAGGTAAACCACGACAAAAGACTACTGAAATATTCCAACTCTTGCATTTCAACGAAAGAAATTCAAAATGAAGTTTGAAAAATCAAGAAAATGTAACTGTGACAAGGTAAACCACAACCAAACACTACTGAAATATTCCAACTCTTGCTTTTCAACAAAAGAAATTCAAAATGAACTTTGAAAAAATTAAGAGAATGTAACTGTGACAAGGTAAACCATGACAAAACACTACTGAAATATTCCAACTCTTGCATTTCAACGAAGGAAATCGAAAATGAACTTTGAAAAATCAAGGGAATGTAACTGTGACATGGTAAACCACGACAAAACACTACTGAAATAATGCCACTCTTGCATTTCAATGAAAGAAATTCAAAATGAACTTTGAAAAATCAAGAGAATGTAACTGTGACAAGGTAAACCACGACAAAACGCTACTGAAATATTCCAACTCTTGCATTTCAACGAAAGAAATCCAAAATGAACTTTGAAAAATCAAGAGAATGTAACTGTGACAAGGTAAACCACGACAAAACACTACTGAAATATTCCAACTCTTGCATTTCAATGACCCTTTGGGAGCCCGGGGGAACCTTTGGGGGCCGGGGGCTTCCTTCGGGGTTGGGGTATGGGGATCGGAGCCCTTTGGGTCGGGGTAGGGGGATCAGGGCCCTTTGGGGTTGGGGTATGGGACCTCACGACACTGTTTAAATGGAACTTGTGTATTATAACGATCACACTCAAAACCTCTTCTAAAACATCTTCTAAAATCATCTTTTAAAATGTCTCTAACTGTTTCGCCGAAATAATTCCCTAAAATATCTAAAACGGTTTCGCTCAAATAATCTCAAAAATGTAACTTCATCGTGTTCCCTTTGTTTTTGGCATCCCTGCGCTGTCACATTTGAAATTACTAAGAAACCTTTTCCCGCGTTAAACTCTAAGATCAAAACATTCGCCGGAGTTACAATTAACCTTGCCATCACCTGTCAGTTATTTATAAACTTTGCCCCGGAAACTTTACAGGTCGAACTCCAAAGATATTAATAAACTTCGTCCAGGAGACAATTCTCCTTGGAAACAATAAATTAATTCCCCTTTCGTGAATCAATAATTCCCCTTAGAAACAACAAATTAATTCCCCTTTCGTGACAAATCAATCAATCATGACATCATCTGTTAGAAACACGTGATCTTGTTTTCCTATTCCTGGATCATAGCATTCACGATCGATTACGCAATCAAGTTCTCGGAAATCCACTTCCCCTTCGATTACGCAATCAATTTCTCAGAAATCCATTTCCCCTAGGGACTCTATGCCCATATATCGTGCCCCCCTGGAGTATAAGATACCTTTCTACTTACTTTTAGTTTAAAAAAAAAATTGTTTTTTATTCAATAAATAGCAAGAATAGTTTAAGCATTTCAATTTGCATTGAACGTCTCAAAAGCCGCTTTATATAAAGGATTCAACTACGATTCTTACAAACATGTTTCGTAAATTTGACAAAATACATATTTTCAATTTTCAGAACCTGAATTTGCACGGCAAATCTTTACGGTTTTGTAAATTGTAACTTAGTATGAACTTAATAAGATAAGAATTAATTTCCTGGGCAACAGAAAAATGTTGACAAATTCATCAGGTATAATCAAACAGCTCGTGGTAACGAACTTTAAGTAAGGAGCGACTCGGCTTAATAGTAACCGCAACTATAAAACGTAACCTTTGTTATCTATAGATACATCAAAAGAATCAGCTTATTGTGCTGATTCCAAATATATAAGACTCGTCAAGTTTAATATTATCCATCAAAAGTTACGGGCTTGTCAAGCCCGTAACTATATATATATATATATATATATATATATATATATATATATATATATATATATATATATATATATATATATATATATATATATATATATATATATATATATATATATATATATATATATATATATATATATATATATATATATATATAATATATATATATATATATATATATATATATATATATATATATATATATATATATTCATATTTATATCGGCGCGTACAAACAACTCCTCTCATTTGATCTGCCATTAGCGGTCCAATTACCCTGGAACACGTATTTTGGCAGAAACTTTCTCAAAATGCCTTCGAAACCAACTTGAGACTTCGAAACCTATTTTTAATTCCTAAAAACATCTAATAATAACATTACACTACTAACTACCGATTTTCATGTATGTATTGGAATAAACTAATTTAAAATTAGTTTCTTCAAAATTAGTGTTCCAACGTTGAAGCCAAGTTTCGCGTCCAAGAGAAATCTGACTTGTCTACCCGCGAAAAGATCTGATAACGCCTATGTTTCTATCTGCAAAAACGTTCGCCGGAGCACTCGCACCCCTGTCCGGGTTTTTATAATGGGAGAGATAGAGAATGATCATACTGCTAATTCTATAAACTGTGGTTAACATATAATAATAACAAATATATATTTTCTACTGGGATTGGCTGTCCCAAGTAGACCACAAGTCTCGGAAAAACTACAATAATATATAATAAGATACAGACACTTACAATGATCCGACAAGATTCCAAGGTATTTCTAAAAACAACGGACCAGAGTTTTTAACAATTAATATATATATATATATATATATATATATATATATATATATATATATATATATATATATATATATATATATATATATATATATATATATATATATATATATATATATATATATATATATATATATATATATATACATATATATATATATATATATATACATATATATATATATATATATATATATATATATATATATATATATATATATATATATATATATATATATATATATATATATATATATATATATATATATATATATATATATATATATATATATATATATATATATATATATATATTAACCGAATTTATGCTGATACATAACTTAGTTGTTAAAAACAAATAATAATTATGTACCCTAATAATTTATTTAATCACTGCAATATTTGTTCTTTTTACAACTTTTAAATAAGCCCGCCAAGACTTTTATCTGAGAAGTCTTAACTGCAATTTAAAATAAAAATAAATCTTCCCTAACTAATAGATTTATACACTATAATTGACCACTGTGATTAGTCTCCATATAAGGGCTTGGAAATAGTTCATATAACATGACTTTGCTATTTACATTTCCATAATTTTTTTTTCTTACGATAACAATTCCATATTTATAAAAGTTTTCAAAATACATTTATAATTGTATTTATTTTCTCAACAACATTTGTTATCACTATATAACTTTTGCATATATAACTATATACATTTTCTTATCTTTGTTTTACAAGTTTGGTTCTATTCCGAACCAAATTGTGTCATTAACTGTCATTAGCTTACTATATGCCTGTTTGTTTTTTCAGACTTTTGAGCTTTTTAGTTCTTTTCGAATTTTTGGTACTTGAGACAGTTTTATAACGTTTTTGCCTGTAATCTCTCTTTTTTTCAGCTTTAATGTCATTTTGGGACAATGCTCCATTTACAGCTTAGATCTGATAAGCTAAAAATTTTTGCTGTTCACCTTTTACCTGTTATGCCATTATCAATTGACTTGTGCCTGTACTCTGAAGGTCTGCTTACCAGGACTGCCTTCTGGTAGCTCCTTATAACGTTTTCAGGTCCTCTTGTCATGGGCTACAGCTAAAAGGACTATTCTGAACTTGCACACACAATAATTAATTATCTATAGTATTGCCACGCTTTTTTTTGTGGCCACAGTTACCTCTTGGACTATTATTTTATCAGAAAAGTGGCCCTTCTGCAGAAAAATGCCGTGCCTTCATGGCACACAGTAATTTATTTTTAGACATACAAGTGACAATGATTATTTTCACTTTAACTTTCCAACCTTTAGTGGTCTTGTCTTAGGTTTCGACTTCAACTTAGGTTCTTAAGGCTATTATGTGCCTTACTTTTAATTTTCTATGATATGCTAGTCATTTTTTTCGAAAACGACTCCCACATAAAAGAGCAACATTTTTTTTCCAGACTACTTGGAGCATTTCTCCAATATTTCTATTAATCTCGGCCCGCGTTAACCAATGTAACGGTGGCTCCGTAGTATTAATGCTACTTATTTTGTACTTATTTAGTACATTTTTCATACTAGTTTCGTTCGGCAAGTTCAATAAGTGCGTATAACAGAGTTTAACTGACTTCATTCAGTTTCTTTTCCTTTTAATTTCGTCTGGCTATATTTTCAACTTGAACCCTTCTCTTTTTTTGATTCTTTACTTCAATGAAGCCTAAGGGTTTTTTTTCAAGTTTTTATTCCGTTTTTTTTCAGTAAGATAGGTCTTTTCTAAGCCTATATTTATATGTTTCATGTTTTATTCAATAACTTTTACAAGTTTTTATGCTAATTGCCCTTTTATGGTCAAATTCATTATCTCCTTATTTTTAAGAGATGGGGGGGGGGTGTCTAATTTTTGTAACCTGTATTTTTTATTTTTTTACATTATTCAAATTTTTCTGTCCAAAAGTGTTTGTGTTAGAAAAGTTCTGTGTTTTTTTCAGCTGATTTTTAGAACATTTTTAATTAAGTTTTGCCCCGCATTTGCTAGTTCTCATTTCTTCATAAAAATGCAATTTTTACGCCATACTGGTTACAGATTTTATTTTAGTTTTAATTACGATCTTATTTTATTTGCCAAAGAGAGACAACAATTCTCTTTGCAAAGCTACATGGCTTTGAATGCGATTTCCACTATCTGTGGTTTATTGATAAGCTTAAATCTGGGAACTTTTTTGAATGAATTTCTGTTCATTACTGAAGTTTTTTTGTTGTGTAATTTTATATTTTATTTTCAAAGAAAAAGTGGATACGTTTAGTTTGTGTTAGGGTTCAACGGCTTGGGATTTGGGTGTTTGGGTTGGCACAGGTGAAAGCAAATTGTTTAAACTAAGGATCTCCTGCGCCAATTTGTTTTCTCAGATCCAATACATCGCTAGAATTAAAATTATTACCTTGAACTACTATGGTTTGCTTGTGACGATTAGATTTATTGGTTATTTTTAATGGATTTGTCTTTGGCTTTACCTCCTGGTAAGTTTTTAGGTTATAATTTATTTTTATTTCGCTTTTCGTTTCCTCTACCTAGCACTCTTTTTTCTTTCTAAGCTTATTCTAAGTTTTGCTTAAACCTTTATAGCGCTTCTTTAAAATTTGTTTTTTTCTTTTTACCATTTGTAACAAATAAAAAAATATTATATTAGACCATAACTAATTATAATAAGACTACAGCTAGCTTGTACATGTAGTCGACTTAATGTAAACTCTTGCTGCCTTTCCCTATTATTGTTATTTTTAATTTCCGTCAAAACAATTTTTTTCAAATTCGACTGAAAGTGTCACCTCAGAGAGTCAAAGGTTAGTAGATGCTTCACATTTACTTAACAACGAGAGACCAGCAGTGATTGAGCTCAGCTCCAAATTTGCTAGCTTCCAATGACCCTATTTCAGTAGACTAGCCTCCTTCGTTTTTTTTTAATTACCCCCCCCCCCCCCCCTCAAAAAAAAAATATATTTTTTGTCAATATACATATCAAAAGAATCGTCTTTTAATTCTGATTCTAAATATATGGTGTTTATTAAGTTTACCTTAACCCGTATAAAGTTTAGAATTAGAACGTTAATTATTTTAATATGAACTGTAACGTCCTGTGTAATTGTTTCCGTAATATTATTTCTATTTAGTTCCTGGATACAATCTACTTGTAGGCTAATTTGAATATAAGGGACTATTTGCTTCACTCTATTTGATTTCTACTATCAGACCGTGTTTTATCTGATATACACTCTACCTGATATTTGACTAAACTCTACTGATTTATAATCAGACTAGACTTGAGGATGATTTGTCATTGAGTAACCGTAAGAGCGGACCAGAATTATCAATATTAGCTATCCCAAAAGGATTCATTGCCTTCTCTGTTTGTCCTAATGTGGCTTATATTCTATGTAAACAAGCATAACAGTTTTCATACACTGGTAGCTTTACATGTACATGGCTCGAAAGCAGCCATGGTTTAAAATTCAAATTTGAACTTGCTTCGGACAAATTTTGTGCTGCTAATTCAGAATTCGAACTTTTTCTAACACCATTATTCAGATGAAGCTCCTCTGTGTAGGTAAAGGAGACCCTTTTAAGACCTATCCCCATGCCTCCATTTTCTGTGATTAACGGTTTCTTTCACCGAACTTCTCGCCTTATGCAGAGTTCCCATCACAGCTGGGTAACAACTCTTTTTTTTGCTTCCTTCGGCGACTTTTGCAAAGCTTCCACATTTGTTTTCTTACTTATAAGGTTACTTTTCTCGTTTTTTTTTCATCCCTTTCCTCAAGTACTTTAATTATATATTTATATATCTTTTCCTTCCCTTTGCTTGTGAAACTACATGACTAACCTAGTATTTGTTAGCTAAGGTAATTCTATTGCTTATTACGCCGTAAAATGCCATATTTTCGAAGCATCTGTACTCCTAAAACACTCAGAAATGGCAGCTTCTAACCTACAATTGTTCGGACCACAATTTATGTGCTTCCTTTGCTAAATTGTAGCAGTGTTATCATTAAACAATAAGTCTATAACCTGTACCTGTAGTAAGGCTGAATTAGGACCCTATTTGCTACTATTATGCCTAAAATTCTTCTGTTTCTACCAACGTTTCATCGGTCCAGCTAGATTTTGTTTTTCTTTACGTATTATCTTTTATTTTATTCTTTCAATTCACGGTACAAATACTTTATTATTTAGTAATATACGGCACTACTACATTGCATTTATTACTAACACTAAAAAAACTACTAATTATACACTAGCTTCTACTTGCTAAAAACTAGATACTGTATTTTTTTTTCTATTTTACAATTCTTGATCGAGCCTTTTTTCCATTTTATGTATTGTACCCAAATCTTTGAGGGGATACAAATCTATTTCTAATAGCCAAAGTTCGAGCAAAGCTACTCGAAGTTTTGCTAATTCGAGCGCGGCTAAAAGCGAAGTACATTTACTTTCCCCTTCTAATACGTCATTTTGATTTTTTTTTGTATTTTTGCAACCTTATTTAGTCTCCTCGACCCAGTTTTTCCGCAATGCCACCAGTTGTGGTGAGGTTTATTTATGGTATTTAAGTGGTGGAGTGGTAGATGCCTTTATTCTCCCTTTACAGGGGAGATAAACTATGGCCCTAAGGTATTTAAACTTTGGTAGCGTGCCTTAGGCTATGACCGAACTAATGAGGCGTACCGACTGGGTATGTTCGAGGGGCTAAAGGTAGATTTTATAGAGGTTGTCCATAACACAATACTTTTATTCAGTTATCATATAATAGTAACAGATATATATTTTCTACTGGGACTGGCTGTCCCAAGTAGACCACAAGTCTCGGAAAAACTACAATAATATATAATAAGATACAGACACTTACAATGATCCGACAAGATTCCAAGGTATTTCCAAAAACAACGGACCAGAGGTCAGTCCGGCATAAAGTTAGTAACAGTCTCCCCCTTCCGATAAAATGTATCTTTTATACATTTTTATCAACCACACCTTCCTTTACCCAACCCACGTAATAGCTAGGAAGTGGTGATTTCTCAATTTCCCGTTAAGCAGAAACTTGGCAGGATATGTTCCTTATCTTAATAAAAAGCGGTACTTCTAAACTTTGTATTTGCGTCTTAATATATTTTTACTAAATTCATAATTAACTAAATTAGAAAGCTTTACCACAATATACACAGTTCTTCATATGTTGACAAAAAAGAGTATCGTCTTTATGAAATGAGTTTAAATCATTTCGAATGTAGTTTACCAATCGCTATTTTTAACATCGTTCGTAGTCAAGATTTTTATTTTCAAGTTGAATAGAATTATAGAACGAATTCACTATTATACAGCTTCAGTCTTCAGTTGGATTTTGAAATTGACAGCCAACAGATTGTTTCTACAGCTGAATTGTAATTTTGCAGATTTTTTTTTTTTTTGCTGTTTTTAGATAATATTTTCTTAATGTTTAATACTCAATTGTTGAATGCCTGAATGTTTAATACTCAATTGTTCGGAAGCTACCCCAAAAATATGACTCATAAATAAATTGTAAATTATTGCCTATAGGGGGGGATAGGGGGTTATCATTTTTAAGTGACAATACCTTATTTTTTTAAATTGAAAGCAGGGATGCCAAAAGGATAATTATTTTTTTCATTTAAAGTGGAGACAGAAGAAAATGATATCAAAATCCCTGGGAAACCATTGAAATATTTTGATAGACCCAGGGCTCCCCATTGGGACTTGTTCATTGTCTTGGGTATTTTGCGATTTCTCATAGGCTACTGGCCTAATTTGGCTTTTGTGTGTGCTCCCTTTTAATTAGATTCTTTGGATCTCACTGGATACCACGGCGAATCTAAGACTCAGTTTTCCAATAGTTTGAGGTATATCTGAATAATTTCGACATTTTGGTTGTTGTCTTTGTACCCCTTTACTCATACCCTCAATTTTTTTTCAAGGAACACTAAGCTGTTTAACGTTATTTTGCGTGTTTGTTTGAACCATATAGTGACCTAGTTAATTATTAAGTATCTTATTTTTCTAATGAAAGCTGAGACGGTATCCTATCAAGGTGGTATCCAGAGGGGGGGGTAGGGGGGTATTACATTTAAATGATAATTTCTCGAAATTTTTTATTGAAAGCAGGGATCCCAAAAATTTATTTTTTTTTAATTTAAAGCAGAGACGGCATTTTATCAAGGTGGTATCCAGAGGGGGGCGTAGTGAGCTATCATATTTAAATGATAATACCTCGATTTTTTTTTGAAAGCAGGGGTGCCAATAAGTTAATTATTTTTTTTTTATTTAAAGCAGAGACGGTATCCTATCAAGATAGTGTCCATAGGGGGGGGGGCATAGGGAGTTATTATATTTAAGTGATAGTACCTTGTTTTTTTTTATTGAAAGCAGGGATGCCAAAAAGTTGAAAAGTTGACAAAAATTAACAAGATTTTCGTGAGTTATACTTGATACAGCACTTGCATGGTTTTATCGTCCAAACGGAAAGGGACATAGGCGTCCAACCCGTTTTTTTCTTATTAATGAAACGGGTTTAATTTGAAAACATTCATTCATAAGTACCAGGCAAATTCACACTAAAACGAATTGGTGTGACCAATTCGAAAGCGATATCGACATCCCTACCTAACGTTGCGCTCGAGTGACAATGGCGCCCTTGGTCCAGTGCCCAAGTAGCATTAAAAGTCCAGGTCATAATAAAAGCTTTCAATTTGGGAGGTTCAAGGAGGACTCTTTGACAGTCTTATGACCTCAGGGTACTATATGTTGCAACGTTCTTACGTATCTACAGTGGTTTAAAAAATTCGATCACCCCACAAAGGATTACCAAAAATATGTACAAATGTAACAAATGTAACATTTGGAATGTTATAACACTTTTTTCAAAGCTTTGAAGAAAAGCAAAAAAGGCTAAATACCCCCAACTACGCTTGAAAGCTATTTTAAAAAGAAACTCTTTCGAGATTTCCATGGAAATGACCATAGCAGAAGCTTTGAGCCTGGGTAGGAGTCTAAGAGGAGTCTTTGAGTATTTTGACCACAGGTGACTTATTGTTGCGACTTTCTTAAATTCGGTAATTTTTGTGAGCATTTGGAAATCAAAGCTTAAACTCAATAACTGATACTAAGTGTTCTAACATTTTGCTTGGATTAAAAGTGACAAACTAGTATGAAAATTTCGACATCTTCCCGAAGCTACTTCGGTCTGCATATTATTTCATTTAATTACATTTAAAACGGACGAGTTTTTCATTTTTTTACCAGAAAATAGCTGGCATTTAATTTTCTTCATACTGAATAAACCATTAAGTGTTTTTTGTTTCATTGTAATTGAAGTGGTCTCATGTGAGGTGTTCATCATGTATTTTTCAATTTGATAAATTTACTCCTTTTAGATGCAGTTTATAATTTGACTGATATTAGGTATTTATCAATTTATAATTTGGAATGAATCCCCAAAAGAAAAAAAACGAATAATATCGAAAAGAGCAGCCAAAAGCAATAAAAAAGCAGCAGTTTAGCTTTAGCCTACATGACATATATTCTATAAAGAAGCCAAAAAAACTTTAAAATGCATTATTTTTTAAATTGTAATTAAAAACCAGTTTTTAATACAAGAAGTCTTTTTAAGAATCCAAAAGAGCAAAAAACAATCAATATGAAAGTCGCCCATTTCAACTGTTTTAAAGCTGACAAAACAGATATAGACAAAGGGCATTATGAAAAAATTAAGTTTCTATGTTCAAAGTTATATTCAATATTTTTACCCAGATAAATGACGAATTCTGTGATACGGTATTTGAAGTTTTGTATGCAGTAATGCTCGATGAAAAAAAAACTACTAATTTTGATAATTATTTATGTTAAGAATACATAACTAATAGATCGTATTATGCAAGGGTTCTGAAACGCCACAGCCATTTTGTTTCTACCAGATTTCTACTTCTCTTGATGAATAACGAAGAAGACCAGTTTCCAGCCAGCGACTTGTGAATTTTTGAACTCATGAATAGGCTCGAATCTGTTGTAAATTTAAGCTGTGATTTGAGAAAGACTGATGAAAACATTAATGTTTGCGGTCAACATTGATTACGCCGGCGGCGCGCCGCCGACATCTTACCGGCGGCGCGGCGTGCTGTTTTTGGCCCTGCCGCAGCCGGTCTTCCCTCATCGGCGCGGCACCGGGGTCTATATATATATACATATATATATACATATATATATATATATATATATATATATATATATATATATATATATATATATATATATATATATTATATATATATATATATATATATATATATATATATATTATATATATATATATATATATATATATATATATATATATATATATATATATATATATATATATATATATATATACATCCCCACAATTTTCAATTTGGTTAAATAAAGTGCCATGACATACCGAAATATCAATTTTGGTCAGTAAATGCAGGGGTTTTACCAACTCTTACATTTATTTTACAGATGGTTCCACAATTTTCCATTCGGTTAAATAAAGTGCATGGAAATAGTAACATGACATACCGAAATCTTAATCTTGGTCAGTAAATGAAGGGGTTTTACCAACTCCTGCATAGATTTTATAGATGGTGCCACAATTCTCCATTTGGCAAAATAAAGTGCATAGAAATAGTGACATGACATAACGAAATCTCAATCTTGATCAGTAAATGCAGGGGTTTTGCCGACTTCTGCACTGATTTTACAGATGGTGCCACAATTTTCAATTTGGTTAAATAAAGTGCCATGACGTACCGAAATATCAATTTTGGTCAGTAAATGCAGGGGTTTTACCAACTCTTACATTTATTTTACAGATGGTTCCACAATTTTCCATTCGGTTAAATAAAGTGCATGGAAATAGTGACATGACATACCGAAATCTTAATCTTGGTCAGTAAATGAAGGGGTTTTACCAACTCCTGCATAGATTTTATAGATGGTGCCACAATTCTCCATTTGGCAAAATAAAGTGCATAGAAATAGTGACATGACATAACGGAATCTCAAACTTGGTCAATAAATGCAGGGGTTTTACCTACTCAGGCAGTTATCTTACGTATCGTTTTCAAAACGGACATTATGCTAATTATTGGAGAGAAACACACGGTAAAAATGACCAGCCGGTCGGAAAAATTCCTCGCTCCCCCCCACCCAAGCATTTTGGCTAGTAGCGACCCGGCCTCTAGTACGTTATTTTAAGCCAGTGAAAAGAACGAAAATTCAAATTCCACCTGATTGGTTTACTTGTGTGAAATGTTAAGCCAGTTAAAAGAACGAAAAGTCTGAGTCACTAGATGTTTTACAAGTAGTCCTTCTATTTCTCTGTGACAAAACATTAATTAAACATCATGAATTCCAGGAAATTATCTGATGGAAGGATTGCACCAATGACGCTAATTGAAACTATTACCATTGTCCGACCGATCAAGGTAAGTTCTTTAATTCTAAATGCCTCTCTGTAGTAAAAAAGGTATAACCTATGCTTTATATTCAAACTGCTCAATCGCGTTGTTTATTTACCATAAGCAAAACCGCCAATTACCAATGCAAGTGCCACTGACGCTAATTGAAACTGTTACCATTGTACAACCGATCAAGGTAAGTTCTTTGATTCAAATGTTTTCCTGTAGCAAAGAAAAGTACATGCTTTACGTTAAAACTTTGTTTATTTACCATTAGAAGGGATACAAGGGCAGATCGAGGATTTTTTTTTTTTTTGGGGGGGGCAAAATAAGTTGATCCGATAAACTTGCGTTAGGAGCAAGTTTAATTAACGCACACTTGCGTTAATTAAGTAAATTACACTATTTGAGACTACGTTAGGGGGGGGGGGTGCGCCCCCATCACCCCCTGGATCCGCCACTGAAGGGATGCAGTGACATCAATCCACAAAAAAGTACGGGGAGAGGGGTCAAATTTTTTTTTCAAAGTCTAGGAGTGAGCAATTTTACTTCCTTTCAATTTTTCAATGAAAATGCCCCAAAAATTCTCGAAACCTAGAGAGGGTGTGTCTTTTTAAAATACGCACTACCTGTAAGAAATGTGTCATACTTACCATCTCCTAGAAATAATTGCCATGGATTACTCCATGCCCTAGAAAGGGCAGGAAAATCATTCAAGGAAACAGAAACAAGCACTTACCTACCAATCTTTGTCAACAGAAGAGAGAGTGGAAAGCAGTTTGTTTTGACATTATTTTAATTGATTGTAAAGGAATCGTATTCTATCGGAAGCGTGTGCCTTATAATGATTGGTTGAAATGTCACACTATATTTCAATTGGCTTGAAGACCTTTGGCGCCCGGTGCATTTTACTAAATATCTGCTCATTTTGGTCAAGTTACATGCTGATAATTCTGTATCTGTATATCTATTAATCTATGTTTGATGCTATTTTTTTAAAGGATTCTTTGTTGATGAGTAAAAACTAGTCTTAACAAAATATTGTCCAGAAATGTCAGAAATAATTATACAACGCTCATTAAGGTAGAATCAATTTTACTGAGCGTCGAATATATTCAAGAGAATTATTTGCTGCTTTATCCTGATTCTGAAAAACAAGATTCGCTTCTTAATATCAGTCTCCAGGGACATATGGAAATGGGGGACTCGAGCTCTCCCTCCGCGAAATCCTAAATTTTCTTGAATTTCTGGGCACTTCCTAGTCAAATTATCATTTTTTTTTATTGCCTATCCCTCTCCCGCTTTTTTCATTATTACTGGGTTATCAGATTCTGCCTATTCTCTGACTGGCTGCTAAAAAAGAAAAGTAAAAAGTAAGTGGTATTCATTAGGTTTAATGAATATCCCCTCTGTTTGAACTGCCAGTGTTAGATTCTATTTTCAACTTTTAATGTTTTTCCTCCAATTTCCGGTCTTGTTTTCCAGAGCTGAATTAGTGTAAAATAACTTCTTAAATAAAAAAAAAAAAATAAAGCTACATCATTTTCATTTGGGAATTTTGCTGTACAAAAATAGCTAGGTTCTGTTTTACATATAATCTCAAAAATGATTCTAAAAAAAAAATTATATGGGAATGACAACAGAGGCGCCATTTCAGCCAAACCTTAGAGTGGGCAAGCAATCGACATGGGCCCCGAAGCAGGCTTGTATAAAAAAAAAAAATTGCCTCTAGCTTTATCCGAAAAAAAAACTGCCTTCCGTAGGAGTTACCGTAAAAATTAAGGAAACTGTCTCAATTGCTTTGCCTTTCCTTCTTTCGCTCTTATGCCAAAGGTTCGGAAAAGGCCAGATATCTGAAGAGAGCGGAAACGGTATGTGCGATGTTAAAAAAACAGCCGTTTGGGATTCTTCCACTTTTCCGAACCTATAACTTGACGAAAGCCGAACCTCTGTAGAAACTCACGCTTTGACTAAAGTATATTCTGTAGCCGAATTCTTCAGCTCGCTGCTTACAGTAAATACTTTAGTCCAAGTCAGAGTCACGCTCCGGCTATGACGATGCAAAACTTTGCTCGATCAATTATATTTACAAAATCAAAAAATACAACAAAATTTTGAAACAGATCAGTGAACACTCAAGGCAACAAGGGGAACCGTCGTGGTTTCATCTTCGCAATTTCGTCAACAAGCTGGTCGAAATCCAAGTTTTTAACTAAATCCTTCTCTGCAAAGATCAAAAGCAGGTGACTAAGACGATCGTCTCCTGTGGTCGAGCGCAGATAGTTCTTCACTATTTCCAGCCCAGAAAACAAGCGTTCATTGCTGGCTGTCTTGACAGGAAGTGTGGCAGCAATATGAAGAACTTTGGTAATTTCTGAATAGGCCACTGGAAGTGTCTCGATATTATCGATGACGTCCATGAAGTTCTTCAGCTTTGCCTCCTCCTCGAGGAAAAACCGCTTGGCAATACCAGCTTGGGCCTCAAGAAGAATCTGGTCAATGTCCATTTCAGAATAAAGTTCAGAGAATTGCTTGAGGAGCCCTGCATCCATGATCTTGGTAGAGCTGGGGTCCAGAGCTTCGAGTGTACTGAGCACTGGAAGGTTATCTGTAAACCGTCTGTCAAATTCCACAATCAGACGATCTACAGTCTCCATGTATTCTCTTTTCAGTTCTTCCGCTAGAGTTGGAGCTCTATTGTCGGATTCAACAAAGTTTTTTCCTAACGTCGATGTGGTCATGAATTCTTTCAGGTGTTTGATAATTTTTTGGGTTCTTCTAGGTCGTCCCTTCTGACCCGCAGAGGAGGATCCGGTCGCGGGTCCATTCACGTCAGGTACTTCAATTTCAAGACCTTCAGCAAACTCTTTTGCCTTCTCCAAAAGCGATGCAAATGAAGTGTCGGAGCGCAGTTCAGCTATTTCCTTCCTTGTTGCTTGAATCAAGGTGCGGGACCTAGATATTACCAGATCAACTGCCTGAAGCTGCTCAGAATGGGAGTTTGTCGTCCTCAGAATTGCTTCCACATAGAGCAACTGGAATATAACTGTGAAAGATTCCATTTTTCTCTGGAGCCCAGTTGCTTCTGCTCGAGCTTCACTATCAGCTCCCTCGCTGACTACAGACAGTACAGCCAGAACAAATTCAAATCGAAGTCTTAGCTTCGATATTGATCGATACCAGTATGACTATCTTGTCGCAGCACTCCTTTCTAATTTCAGGACTGGCAGTTGAGTAGCCTTTTGGGACTCGACAAAAAGCTGATGTCTGGTGTTGCTTTTGGAAATGAACGTGTACAGATTTTGGACTAACGAAAAAAATGAGCCAACAGTCCCAAAACCTTCAACGCAGTTTGCAATGACCAAATTTAGTCTATGCGCATGGCAATGAATGTATATTGCTTGTGGCGCTTTC
Source organism: Artemia sinica (assembly GCA_027921565.1). Taxonomy (NCBI): domain Eukaryota; kingdom Metazoa; phylum Arthropoda; class Branchiopoda; order Anostraca; family Artemiidae; genus Artemia; species Artemia sinica. Next base: position 55,267,964 of record CM051263.1, read on the forward strand.
GCTCTCAGTCGCGCTTGAACACCAGAGAAGGGCCCACTCATCACGCTTGCTCTGTCGTAGCACTAAGCAACACAGTAGTTCCAGTCGAGACCAAGTTTCGCCACTGTGTCGTGAATGAGGCTGGCTAAACTCTCAGCATCCAGGCTTTTCATATGGTAGCATCCTATTGGTCTTTCTCGTACTTTTCCCTCGTCGAAGCACCTCAGAAGAATGGCGAGCTGTTCTTTCTTCGAATTATCTTTTGTCTCGTCGACAAGAACAGCAAAGTATTTGGCACGCTTAACTTCTTGCACTATTGTAGACCGAAGCCTAGATCCGATAACTGAAATTAGATCGTTCTGGTATTCGTGGGACGTATAGTGGCCGTATCGTCTTTGTAGCTTGTTGAAAAGCGTGGGAGAATACTCGGCGAGAAGATTGCAAGTTTCGACGAAATGTCCTTTGTTTGCCGAAGATTCAGTCTCATCGTGGCCGCGAAAGGCTGTACCCAGTCGCCCCAGTAGGGCCGTTACTTTCAGTAAAGCCTTTACGTGTTCCCTGTTTTCATTCATCTCCTTATTCCTGTTCGTTGACAAAACAGATGCGATGGGTTACATCTCCTTGGCTTGTATAGCTTTGAACTTCGTCCACGAAACTGCACTGTCCCTGTGGCGGTCACTTTTCGCATGCTCTTCTAGAACGCTTGAGATGTCCTTCCATCTTCTAACGCTGGTCTCGATGAAAGGCCTCGCCCCGTATCTCTGTCCGCGAAGGGTTGACATGCCGCCAAAGTCTCTGCAGCAAAAACAGAAAACTGAATTTTCCTTAACTGAGTACTCAAGCCAAGGATGCTTTCCATAATACGAAATATTAAATGACCGTCTTAGCTTGCCGTTTGCTGAAACCTGTGCAGGGTACCTTAGCAGCTGTGGTTGACATGGATGGTCGTGGGAGGATGAAGAAATATCAGTAGGACCACTTGAACGATGGTGCTCTTCATCTCGAGTCGTATCTCGTCCAGATTGTGCCTCTTGAGCAGTGACAGGCGCTTGGGGAGGGGGCACCCCTCTTCAAATACGTGGTAATTTCTGTTCGTCTTAAGTTTTAATGTTGCTCCTTACTTTCAGTTGAAAAAACTTCCTGTTTTATTTTAATAGTGTTTAAACCAAGGCTGAAATAAGTATGCAAAAAAGGAAAAAGGCTTGGACAGAAATACTAGGCACCTTTTTTCTCCTTGTCTCTTGTACAAGATTACTTGCTTACTGTATAGGCTCTCGGGAATGTTAAAAGGGGTAATTAGCCCATTCTACAATCAGCTTTGCTTAAAATTGAGGATATAAGCACTTAGTACTTCTGCCAAGCTTTGTCCATAAGCAAAGCTCGGCAAAGACAAAGATGTTTTAAACTCAGTCCTACTTAAAATCCAGCAAGCGAAATGGATGTGGATGATTTTAATACCTGGCCACAGTTTGCCCCCTCCCCCAACTGCAATTTTAAGTCTTCAAAAATCTTGTCAAACCTAAAATAGGCCCGCATAATTCAAGCATCCACAGAAAAGGATCATTTCTTTAGTATACCTGTCTTTTTGGTACTATATTGCTCATTTTTTGGTGAATATTGAGCAGTTCATATTATTGACCTATGAATAAATTAAACATACCACTCGATGCCTTTTCTTATGTTCTTTCTTAATATACTAATTGCTTTTGGCGTAAATTCACTTTACTTCAAGCCCCTAGGGTATATATTTACTCATTTGGGGGAGGGGCTTGTAAAGTTCATTTCTTGCGCAAAGGAATGTTAAATTTGGATTCAGGATACAATTCTTACTATAGAGATAAGTTTTAAGTTTACCCCCACCCCAATGTACAAATATATACCCTGAATTGTTATATGTGGGTGGGGTGAAGTGAATTTGTGCCAAAAACGATTAATTATATTCGGAAAGAGCATAAGAAAAAGCATCGAGTGGTATATTCACTTTATCCATTGGTCAAAAATATGAACTGCTCAATATTTGCCCATTTTTCATTGTCATTTTTAATTGGCTCGAATATTTTTGGCCCTGGATTCATTTCTAAAAGTGTCATTCACCCTACTCAACTGCTTTCCAAGATAGAAAGAAGTGTCTAAAGTCTAAACTAGAATTTTAGACCATATTTTAGGCCCATATTTTCCTAATTTACCTTATTATATCATTTTGATAGTGTGGGTCCCATCCAAAGCAAATTCTTGGACCCATGGCTGGTAAGATAAGATGTTTTTAATTTCAGAAAAAAATGGCTATTACAAGAAGATATGGGTCATTCACGCTTTAAAATGGTGCACAAGGCTAAAGTCGAATTTTATCAGTTTGATATTAGACTTTAGTAGGTTTGTTTTAGTTGTTGCTTCTACATTGCCTTACTTCATGTTTCATGCTCACTTTTTCATTTCCATGAAGAACAGTTGTGCCCAACAGCTTTCAACTTCCTTCTATAAAAATTAATTTGAATTTACCACGTTTTCACTGGTTATCTATGCTTTGATCTACTTCTTGGTAAATGGCTGAAAAAACGAGAAAGACACCCGGGGGACGGCCCAGGCATAGATAACACAGATCATACCGGCTAGCTATTCTATCTTTCGCACTTAAATAGTTTAATTTTTTATTTCGCTTAATACTTTTTCTATCATCATTTCATAAAAGTGTGCAAAAAAGAGTGCAAAGAGCAAATAACGGACAAAAAGAGTGCAAATCCGCTCCGTGGTGTGAACGATGCAATGAAAAAAAAATGCATTTCACACGAAAAGTGTGCTGGTTGGCAACCCTGAATAGATTGCAACAAGCTTTGAGCTGCGGCCCGAAATAAGAGTTACCTTCATTCAAGGCTTGGTAGCTTTTCAAAAATTGAATAATTGCTGAAGAAACCGATTATACTCTGATATATTTTAAAGGAAATTTTATGGCCATTCTCAGATCGAATTTTTCTTATAATGATTGACGTTCAAACAAGTGTTAAATTTCACAAAATGTTTTTACATTATGTTTTTAGTAAATTTTTTATATATAAGACCTTTTTCATTGAGCGATTTTTTAAAATCTTATTCGAATATTAGTTTAATAGATTGAACTGTACACATTGGAAACATATTAGAAGAAATGAAGTGACAACACGGATAAAGGTTTCTTAGTTATTGGGAGAAGACAGATTTTCAAGTTAATATAATAATAATAATAATAATAATAATAATAATAATAATTTTATTATAAGCCAAAAAACAGGCCATACAGAACAGTATTCTTAATTACACTCCACAAGAAAAATAACATAAATATTAAGTTTCACTCATTGATGTCAACGCTTCATTTACATATTTACATAACTGCCTGATTGACCTTTTTACAGTCGTTTTCAGGATCCCCGGGAACTCCAAGTTACCACCCTCAAAATACTTTTCCCTTAATAGAGAAAGTTGCTGGCACTCGGTGAGAATATGGGCCACATCCTCAATACCTAGGTTACATCTGGGGCAAGAGTAATCCGTATTTGCATCTGGGGCCACCCTATTTCTTTCAAATACTCTTTTTCTATTTTTTAGTGGCAGGCAATTCGCTCGAATCCGAAACCAAGTCCTCAATGTCTCCCCCGGTAATCCTAGTTTAAAATAATATTCGAATCCAAATATCTCTTTTACATGGGAATAAAACTTCAATGTTTCAGATGTTTTAACTGCCTGGGTCCACATTTGGACTTCCTGGTCTTTTATTCTTTCTACAATCATAGCCAAAAACGACTCACCCTGATCTGAGGGTCCTAGCCCCTCATTCCAAATATATGATAATCCTAATCCATCTAAAACATTTTTTATTTGATACGGCCACGATCTTTTACGTTTCGACCGTAGCATCTCCACATAAGCTGCTTTTGCTAACCTATCTTCTGACAGACTTAGAACCTTTAGCCAGTACCGGATCATCTGTGCTAATCTACTCATGCTCAGCGAAAATGGGGTGTTCCCACTTTTACTTTTACTTTTACTTTTTTATATTAGCCGAAATTAAGTGACAACATGGAAAAAGGTTTCTTAAATATTGTGAGACGACAGATTTTTACATTATTTATCCAATTTTTGAACACGATCTAGTATACCAGATATTTTGGTTAACCTGATTAAAATGCACAAATTTAATTTATATTTAGCCCATCAGAAAAATAAGTTTGTTATTTACTTGTGTCTTATAGCCACCACACTCAAGTTCCATACTTGACAAGCACAAACACTCAATTATGAAAACTGTAATCAAGAATTATGGAAGGGGGACTACCCAAACCGCATTATAATACGGAACCTAAACTAACCTAACCTAAATACCAGCTAAAGATTTAATTAAAATATAGCTACAATGAAGTTTCCCACTGAATTGAAGCTAATGTTGTCTGGTATAAAGACCATGAAAACTGGTTATTGTCTCATGTTCGCGATTCAAGATCTTGAGTGTGGTGGCTATAAGACAAAATTACCGTTTGTTATTGCTTGAAATTTAAATAGGTAAAGAAAAACTAGTCAAAAGCAAGAAGTTTTCATAAAATACATACTGTTTGCGCTTAAATCCACAATATCTTAATGGAGTAAGGTATAGATCAGTTTCATTTAGCCTCAATAAGATTTTGAACTGTAAGGATATAAGCTGGATTATATTGTGCATTTAATTGGGTTGGTCAATAAGTGAAATTATTGATAATGAGGGATTACGAAATACTATAAATTTTCAGATTACGAAATATTGTAAATTACTGACGGTTCGATCGAATACAGATTATGTTTTTTGGATATAATCTTGATTTTGACGAAGTAAGTTTTTTAAAATGGACTTAGAGTGGATGTGTCCAGTTTTGAACTTTCTCCAGAGACAAATTAATAAGGCAGATAAGGATGCTGTTGCTAAACTAGCAGATAAATTTTTCGGAAAAGATGTGTTTAAAGGGACTATTGAAATATGTCGTAATGTTTTCAAAGCTGATATTCCCGAGATGTGCCGAAGATAATAACCTAGTGCGACTCTCAGGGCCAACTTTTATGAATTGCTATCAGGCCGAATCTTGAAACCTGATCCTGTTCCACAATTTGCAATTAGATGTTCCAGTTTTCCCTAGCGAACAGATTCCCGATTCGGTATATCTATAGGTCTATGTTTCAAGCATGCTCTTATTTTTTTAAAGGATTCTTTATTGATAAGTAAAAACATTGTCCATACAAACATACAAAACATTGTCCAAAAATGTCAGAAATAATTATACAACGCTCATTAAGGTAGAATCAATTTTGCTGAGCGTCGAATATATTCAGGAGAATTATTTGCTAGCTTTATCCTGATTCTGAAAAACCAAATTCGCCTCTTTATATTAGTCTCCAGGGACTTATGGAAGTGGGGGACTCGAGCTCTCCTTCCGTGAAATCCTAAATTTCCTTGAATTTCTGGGCACTTCCTAGTCAAATTATCAATTTTTTTTATTGCCTATCCCTCTCCCGTTTTTTCATTATTACTGGGTTATCGGATTCTGCCTGTTTCTCTGACTGGCTGCTAAGAAAAAAAAAAAAAAAGAAGTAAAAAGTAAGTGGTATTCACTAGGTTTTTTGAATACCCCCTCTGTTTGAACTGGCAGTGTTAGATTTTATTTTCAACTTTTAATATGTTTCCTCTAATTTCCGGTCTTGTTTTCCAGAGCTGAATTAGTGTAAAAAAAACTTCTTAAATAAAAAATTAAAGCTACATCATTTTCATTTGGGCATTTTACTGTACAAAAATAACTAGGTTCTGTTTTACATATCCCAAGTGGATTGGACAAAATTTTCAATATGAAAAGCTTGTTGCTACCAGCGCGAGCGACGCAAAGCGCAAACTTCTAGAAAATGACACTTTTTATACGAAAGTGAAACTATTTTCCCACCCAAAAGACCTATCGAATGGCAACGCTGCCCTTCGATCGTCCCTATACCACTAATAAGGTTTTTGGTTGAATACAAGTAGGTTGCGAAAGGCTTTGAGCTACAGCCCGAAATCAGTTGAAGTGATCCAGATGGTACATTTTGTGGAAAAACTGGATGAGAAACTCTCAATGTAGACGAGTATTACTGTCCCTTATTTCCTTTTCCTCAAAAGAAAAAAAAAGTTCGGAAGGCTTTTTCTCTTTTTTCATTCCTTTTCCGTTTTCGCGCTATGAGCAAAGACTACTCAGAAAAAGAATGAGAAGAAAGTGCTCCTATTTTATTCAGTAAGCGCGATTTGAGATTTAGCGGTTTTTAAAGGAGAGAGTGGGGGGGGGGGGATAAAAAATTGACAAGAGTGGAAGTGCTGCACAAAGCGGAAATCAGCACCACCGATTTTACTAGAAGTAATCAGTATTACTTTTTTTTATGGTTGATAGACAGCATTAGAGCAGACTTTTCATATTGGAATATTTAAAGATGCGGAAAACCGAGCGGAGGTGATCCCAACCGGATTAGACAAAATTTTCAATATGAAAAGCTTGTTGGTACCAGCTCGAGCGACGCAAAGCGTCGCGGGCTGCAAACTTTTGGAAAATGACACTTTTCACGCGAAAGTGAAACTATTCTCCCACCTAAAAAGACCTACCAAGTGGCAACCCTGCCGTCCGATTGTCCCGATACAAGTAATTAAGTTTTATCTTGAATATAAGCAGGTTGCGAGAAGCTTTGAGCTGCAGCCCGAAATCAGAGTTACCTTCATTCAAGGCTAAGCAGCTTTTCAAAAATTGTATAACTTCTGAAGAAACCAATTATACTCTGTTATATTTTAAAGGAAAATTTATTGCCATTCTCAGGTCAAATTTTTCTCATAACGATTGACCTTCATACAAGTGTTGAATTTTAAAAAATGTTTTTATAGTATGGGTTTAGTAAATTTTTTATATATAAGACCTTTTTCATCGAACAATTTTTCAAAATCTTACTCGAATATTAGTTTAATAGATTGGAACTGTACACATTGGAAATATATTAGCCGAAATGAAGTGACAACACGGATAAAGGTTTCTTAAATATTGGGAGACGACAGATTTTCAAGTTATTTATCCTATTTTTGAATACGATCTAGTATACCAGATATTTTGGTTAACCTGATTAAAATGCACAATTTTTTTTTTTTTTTTAGTCCATCAGCATAGAATGTTTGTTAGTTACTTGTGTCTTATACCCACAACACTCAAGTTCTGCCGAGAAGTGAAGTTTTGTTAATGCTAATGAAATAAACAAAATATGAGAAAATATAATATTTTATCAACAAGATTATGAAAACTACACCCACTAAAAGTCATATGATCTTAATGAAAATCACACCATCAGATTTACCGTATCAGAGAACCCTACTGTAGAAGTTTCAAGCTCCTATCTGCAAAAATGTGAAATTTTGTATTTTTTGCCAGAAGAAAGATCACTGATGCGTGTTTTTTTTTTGTTTGTTTGTTTTTTCAGGGGTGATCGTATCGACCCAATGGTCCTATAACATTGCGAGAGGGCTCATTCGAACGGATATTAAAAGTCTTAATTCCCTTTTAAGTGATCAAAAATTGGAGGGCAACTAGTTCCCCACCCGTGCTCATCTTTTCCCAAAGTCACCCGATCAAAGTTTTGAGATGGCCATTTTGTTCAACATAGTCGAAAACTCTAATAGCTATGTCTTTAAGGATGACTTAATCCCCAACAGTCTCCTGGGGAAGGGCTGCAAGTTGTGAACTTTGCCCATTGTTTACATATAGCATAAATTATTGCGAAGTATACAGACGTCTTAAGGGGAGATTTTTTCTGGTGGGGGGTCGAGGGGAGGGTGTTACGTGGGAGGATCTTTCCATGGAGGAATTTTTCACGGGGGAAGGAATTTTCCATGAAGGGGGTGGTGGATTTCCCAGCAGTATTTAAAAAACGATCAGAAATTAAATAAAAAAAACAAGTTTTTTCAACTGAAAGTAAGGAGCAGCAATAAAACTTAAAACGAACAAAAATTATTACGTATATGAGGGGTATAGCCCTCTGGTCAATACCTTCCTCTTTACGCTAAAGTTTTCTTAGTACTTTCAAAAGAGTTATTTATTCTAATTAAACGTTCTTAGTGATTCAGGGGTCATTCTTAAAGAATTGGAACAAAATTCGAAATTTAGCGTAAAGAGCAAGGTATTGACGAGGGGTGAACCCCCTCATATACGTAATAATTTCTGTTCGTTTTAAGTTTGAATGTTGCTCCTTATTTTCAGTTGAAAAAACTTTTTTTTTAATTTAATTTTCTAATAAAAGGTATTATCCCTATTTGAAATACTATTTGTACGTAAAAAAGGTTTAGACAAGATGGTAAAAATGGATAAGGCACATCAAATAAATATAGCAGCGGAGAAACATATAAACATTTTTTTGGAATTTACCTCTTATTAACGAGCAAATGAATATATTAGGAATTTTTTTTAGGTGGTGAAGATACAGAAAAATATTTTTTCAGTTGAAGCTATAATTTTCAACTTCTTCTGCAAACAAAACAAACAATTTAAGACATTTTGCCAGGAACTGAAACTTCCAACATTTTTTAGGATCAACCAAGATACAGGAAACTGGGAACTGTACATTACAGCTCAATAGAAAATAACACCTTTGGTGCTTCATCACCTCATTTAAGATCATGAAAAAGACCTTGTAAATAAATAGTCTTTTGAATAGTCTATTGAATAATTTCTCTTTACATTTCACTGTAAGAATGGCATCGATTCAGTTTAGCCCGATGCTTTCTCTATCCTCAAATTTTTCGCTGAGTTTCGCTGAAAGAACATTCAGTTGTCCGAAATCTCCCTGAAACTTATCTTACGGGGAAATTTTGGGGGAACCTCGAAGAATCCTGGGATAGAGGAAGCATTGGTTCTGTCATCCGAGATTAAACCACATTAATTAAATCACTAATTACTATTAAATAATGTTGAAAAATTTAACCATTTTGAATGACATTATCGGGCAAAATAAATAATTTAAACCAAAGTAAACCTCATGCAATAAAAAAAAACCTGAGTAACTAAAACTTGAGCAAATCTGACCATATTGAGAATGACCGTGGATATTTTCTTTCAAACAGACAAATAGTAAAAGATGCATATAGAGTTGCATAAGATGTAATCAGATGTCATGTAATCATAATTCTTGAGATTTTATAATCTCAAGAATTAGTACAAGAGGGCTCCCAAAACGTTTACAAGTGAAGAGTCAAAAATTTGAACTGTGTGACTGGCTGGCTAGGAGACGCCTCTGACAAGACGTTAAGCGGTACTTACGTGTTATTGCGACCACACTTTGTTCTTGATCTGTAATGAAACCGGTTTTCTGTGTCCGCTCGGAGATAATCAGCTTAGCCTGAGCGAGAGAAACTACTTTGCAGGTATATTTTAATCAAAATATTTAATATATATACAGAGGTTGTGAGGTTAGGTATTTAATGTTAGGCCTTCTGGGCGCCTCGCTTTCCATAATTCTCTGTTGTATTTTCCATAATTTTGTTACTAAAGTATTATATTTTCATCATATTTTGGTATATTTCATGAGGAATAACTTAACTTTACTTCTTTGGTGTGGTCGCTATAATGCGTAAGCACCCGTTAAGCAAAATAAATAAATAAGACAAAAAAATAAGAAAACTAACCTTTTAACAGTATGTATGGCTTATGCTTCATCAGACTTAGCCGATTAAAGTCAGCGAATTGTTTTGCAACGCATTAATAATAATAATAATAATAATTTATTTTTGCCCTCTATCGAGACATTAAAAATGCACTACAGGAGTACAAACAAAGAGAGAAAAAAAGAGAAAAGAAACACAAATAGTTAACGAATAAAGTACCAACATGTCTAACGAGAAAAAAAAGACAAACATACGGAAACTTAAATCAACTGTGGGAACTTAAATCAAGACTAAAATACTGGACCTAACGATCTACCCATCCATATATCATAAAGATTAAAAAGAAAATCTAATAAATTCCTACATCAGTCATCAAATGGCAAATAAATCGTATGCCTCACAGAATAAATCCTATGGCTTATAAAATATGCATTATATTGTGTGTTTTAGGCATACAGAGGCCTTAGTAAAGGGCTATGTACCTCCCAAGTGTTTTGTTTTCCCAATCACTTTATATTGAAGGGATCGTCGTAGATTCTACATAGATTTTCCGTCGTATGAGTCCCTTCCAAGTTCATCTTAGTATAGGCCTACTCATGAAAACTTCAGGCTCGATGTTTTGTTTTGGGTTTAGGCGTACAACTTGTAAGGTTAGGCGTACAACTTGTAAGGTTGGGGAAAAAAACAAGTGTTTTGACAGGAAATGGGCTTTAGTTCATTAATGCTGTGCAAATGCAGCCTGGTAATGGCTTCGACAAGATTTAATAAAAATGCAGGAAATAAAATGTAGAAAGTATTGACCCCCATAAGTTAAAAAGCATTTTTTTCGCGGGGGGATCCAAAAACTTAAAGAAAAAACACTTCAAAATTTGTTTATATTCATTTTTATTTTGTTCTTATGAGTGGGACAAACGTTTTTTTTTTTTTTTTTTGGGGGGGGGGTGAAACCCTCTAACCTCCCTCCCTGGATATGGTCGTGAATGTATAAATCACTTATTTATGTTCAATAAAATTCAACGGCGTAATTTTGTGATGCTTTGATATAAATGACATCTTTATGATTTAATCACTTATTCAGGGCAAGACTGGAAAAATAAAGTTAACCTAGAAGAGGGGAATACTTTTTACAGCCTCTATTTATGTCTTTACAATAGGTCTATTAGGGGGAAGGTTATTGTTATACTAGGGAATAATTCATTTTTATGCATTAAAAATGATTTTATGTAGCAGGGGGCTTAGAAAGGAAATAGCCAATATAGATTTTTAATGCTTTGTCATAAATTGTACGCCCTTTAATAAATTGATGGCCTCTATTTACCTTTTTGCACTTGGAGCCATAGCTGAATTAGGAGATTATTCATTTTTATGCAGCAGAAACTGACTTTATTTCGCAGGGGGTTTAAACACGAAACAGCACATACACATTTACATTCTTTGCCACAATTTAGTGGCCCTAAACAAACTCTTAAGCTTCATTTGCCTCTTTGCAAATTTTAATGAAAAATTTTAATGCAAAATTGGTAAATTTTATTTCTGATGTAAATGAGAGGTAAGTTTAAACTTTACCCCCCCCCCTAATGTGCAAATATATACCTTGAATTGGTATTTAGGCTATAGGGGCGGGCCTCGGGAATGTTGCATTTGGCTCTTCCCTTCCAAAACCCAAATTCATCACGATAATTTTTCAAATTAATTTGTAATGTATCATATTACTAAAAGGAAAGGAGATGCTGGGGATCGGTCACAAAGAAATTGTTTCCAAGACCCAAACTTGGCTCACTACAGCGCTTTTGGGCTTCCTCTTGGCCTCTAATAATTTGTTCAAGTATTTGTACTTTATTTAGAGTTCTTCGCTCACCGAAGAAAGTTCTTACTGACATTTTAAAATCACAACTGGAATGATAAATAATTAAACGAGGAAAAGAAACACAAATAAAAGACCACTCAGTGAAAAACCACGTTTAATTAATATTACCTCAACGCAGAAAGCTTTTGCTTTTCATGCATAAATACAAATATACAATAAAGCACTTGGAGTAACTACTATAACTAGCTACTAATGGAAAAAAACAACAACAATACTTCATATTTTAGAATTAAACCTGGGGTCCTCATTTCATTTTGGTAAAAAATCACTATTGGGTACTGTGCTCTTAAATTGTCCCAAATTTGGAGAAACGAAAAGGAAATAGAGAAAGAGAAATGGAGATTTGAGTGTCGTCAGTGAACGAAAATATAAGGGGAAGGGAGCAAAATGTGATACTTTTCAAAAAAGATACTTTTTTAAATCTAGGGGCGGGGACAAAATAATTTAGGGTGGTACCAGCTCCTCTTCCCTTCTCCAATTGGTGCCACTGGGGATTCACTAAGTGCAGGGTAAAGTATTGCAAAAGAAAGGATTATGTCGGAAAAAAATCCTGTTGTAGTTCTGTACCTTAAAAAAATTAAGTGCAACCGATACAGTACAGTATTTTTTTTTTTTTTTTTTTTTTTTTTTTTTTTTTTTTTTTTTTTTTTTTTTTTTTTTTTGTAATCGACCAAGAACTGAGCATTTTACAAAAAGCACCGTGGACGGAGAATGTAACTACTTACGCGTAGTAGCAGCTTTACTCTTGTTTGACTGATTTCCCTGTATTTCCCAAATTGTCTATCAATAATAACCTTAATATTTGTTTCTTTTGTGCAATGGATTAAATTAAAAAAAAAAACAAAAAAAAAAACATCTCCCACTTAATACAAATTTGCGTAAAAACGAGGAAAAAAAATATACCCAAAGGAAAAATTTGGGCACGGATGGGAAAATACTTCATCGGACGAAAAATCAAATAATGTTGCTCATAAAATTGTGAAAGATAATTTGTATTTGTAATTTTCAGCTTGTTTAGCTAGAAAAACACGTTCCGCACCTGTCGCCCTCCTAAAATGTAGCTTAAGTTATAAAAGTGTATCTATCTATTTTACTAAAAGTTTGACTGTTGCTGAAATGACCAGATTCAAAGTTGCTTTTAATTTCCAAACACGCGCTCAGAATTAATTTAGAGTAATCTATTTTTCAAAAAGTTATTTCTAGTCATGGTAGATCAATGAATTATTACACACCAACTTCTAGTGTTTTTTTTTTTTCATTAGTTTGTTGTAGTTTAAAGAATACATAGATTGGAACTTTCACAAACAATGCCCAGGCAGAAAGTTTATCTCGATCTTCTATTTTTATCAACTTGTGACTCAACGGTAAGCTCATTTTGGTAAGTTTATTTTGTAATGAGACATAAGTTCCTCCAGAGTCAAATAATTCAGTCTTCCCTTTACGGATTGAGATTATACCCTTCAAGCAACAGATTGACTCAATATGAACAGGGGCGTCATCTTGGAGGGGGCAAGGGGGGAGGGGTGTTTTTTGTAAACCCCCCAATAAGAATGCTGGAGCTACGCCCCTGAATAAGAACCTCCCTTAAAAAATGGCTTGGTAGCCAAAAAATACAAAAAAGCGTGGCGACCGAAGCTTAAACACTTTTAAAATCCATTTTAATTTAGTTTATGCAAGAATTTACTTGATTTTATTTGTAAAAGGTTAAGAAATGTTCGATAAACCATCCCCAACACCTAATGGTCCCAAATAGCCTTAGGCTATATAAAAAACTGACGTATAAAACAATCAAATTCTTAGCTTCTAATGCGCAGCATATTTACTTTAACCAAATTTTCATGTTTCCTTCTATTATTACTTACATTTTTAACTCATTTAACGCAAACAAAGAGAGAAAAAGAATTTCAATATAAAGAAAACAAACCGGACTACGGCCAGTCAGGTTCGTATCCAGGATATTTTTTCGGGGGGAGGAGGATTACAAAAAGATTTTATTTTTTTTTTTTGGGGGGGGGCTACAAAGAAAACTTAAAAAAACGCCAAAAGTTTGTTTATGTTCCTTTTTGTTACATTTTTACGTTTCGTAGAAAGATTTCGATGGGGGGGGGGGGGTTAAAGCATCTAACCCTCCCCCACTGGATACGGCCTTGCGACCAGTAGAAGGAAAAGACAAACTAAACGATGGATATTTCGCCTGTATAAAACTAGGTGCCTTCAGCGCTAAATATAGGAGGAAGTAATTAAAATAGTGAATATAAAATCTAAAATAATCCATAAAATCTAAAATTAAAATATAAAACTAAAAACAACAAAAAATACAAGAAAAAAACCAATATCTATATAAAAATAATTAGTACTGCCGTGATAAACCGCAGAGTATTTATAGGCACAATTACGAGTAATCTGTTTTGAAAACAAAAGTAACTAAAACTGTTTTCAAATTAGTTCGACAATATCGACTATAGTAGAGATTTATAGTATTAATGTTGCACAGTATTGACTATAGTTCAAGGAACCGCTTTTACGGATCTACATTATTAGTTTTAATAAGACTTAGGCCTACTGTTTGTTCATTATTACAATAAATTTTCCGTTCTACTAAGATCAGCACTAATATACGGCCGTCTTTTGGGTTTTTACGGACGAAGCAGTAGTAGTTGTGCGTTGAACGTTTTTTAAAGGAATTATTCCCTATATGAAGGGTTGCCCAATTTGGCAAACAAAAATGCTTGCCCATGTTTGTCCCATTCAATAAGAACAGCTACTGAAGCACAGGGGCCGTATAATTACAATACGAAGCTTTTTAAAAAGTACTAACAGCTTTAGCATAAAGAGCAAGGTATTGATGAGGGGGTAACCCTTCATATACGGAATAATTTCAATTCATTTTAAGTTTTAATCTTGCTCCTTACTTTCAGTTAAAAAACCTTGTCTTTTAAAATTTATTATATGTAAGATAGGCTATTTAAAATGATAGGCTTTAGGACTCTGGAAGAGGGAGCAAAATGCAAAGTCTGACCGGAAATACCATCTTAATCTGAAGAATAGCATCATCACAGGCTGCTCGCCAGAAACAGAAATTCAGACTTATTTAGGCTGCAATTTTTTTTCATATGTTTTCGTCCATATTCAACTGAAAAAAAAAATTATGTATTAATAGTATGAAAAATATATGATTAGCTTTCACCTTCTGCGCATAATGGCGGCCGAGGTAGCAGACCAACCTTACTGACTTCCGCCCCAAGTCAAAGGGACTCGAGCCCTCGTCCCAAAGGAAATATAATTACTACTCTAACGTGCCATCCATTTGGGTAGGGTATAATACAATAGCATATAGTACAATTTTACGTAAGTTTACATAATGTATAGCTAAATGTGTCCAAATGTTTCATACTGGCTAAGCAAGCATTGTCTTTCGTAAACTTCAAGTCTTTGTTTAAAAAAACAAAAAGCGCTTTAAACTTCCTGTTTTACACTGGTTTTGTCCAAAACTAAGAATGGAAGGCTATAATCTATCGGCCAGGTATCAGTCGGAAATCCCTTCTAACAAAAGCAAAATTTGTCTTCGCCCACCCACGGGTGTATCACAAAAGCAAGGAAGCCTCAATAGAAAATGTGAAACCAAACACAATACATAAGGTTTATCCCCTATTGTTACTTCAAATGACTGCCTTCAATACATCAAAAGCTTAAAAACGGACTGAAATGCATCAGGACACATTTGTCAATGATGATCAAACAATGACTGATGCCATTTCTGCCATTTCACATCCCAGGAAATCGAAAGCGCACTCCTGGAATACGTCATGGAAAGCCGGGATCACCTCTTTCGGTTCTTCATTTTGAAACAGTTATAATTCATTCAATGAGTGAATAAGGTGTTCTTCAGGAATGAAGAAGGAATATGTTATGCCACGATTTTCAGAATATTGCTAGGAATACATGGTTTTGAAAAAAAAAGTTAAAATGAACAACAATTCTAAGGTAAAAGTACGTTGACGTTCATATCATTACCAAACAAAATTTGGGGTTCAAAAATGTAGTTAAAGGTATAAATTTAAACAGAACTGGAACCTCTTTAATTCTAATACCTTAGTTTTATTAGATAAATACGAATCAAAATGAAAATTTATTTCTTTATTATTATTGTCACTACACGTACTTTTTCTTTTGAATAGTTATAAAAATTGTCTGTTACTTATTGAGCAATGCCGTATTTCCACCCGCTATTCAATTAGGACTTCCTTGTTTATGTCGGAAGTCCTAGTATTGAAAATTCATAGCTGTGATTGGCTAAAATCAGCATAAAACATACCGCAAGTTACCAATTCCATGTACATATGAGCAGGCGCTGATCCAAAGGGTGGTTTTAGGGGTACATTTCCGCCAAGAAGATTGGAAGTCGCACTAATTACAGAGTCAGAGGGATGAAAACTACCAATATTGAAGCCAAATTTATATCGATGTCTCCCTCAAACATTAGTTCTGAATCTGCCCTCCCCCTGCATATGAGTCCCCTTCCTTTCCAAAAGATTAGTGAAAAGTCAGAAATTGCTCCGTGACTCATGGAGCAGTGCTCAATGACGCGCATGCCTATGTGCTCCATATGGCACATTGAGCAGTACCACACGAACATGCGTAAAGGGAGGAGGGGCACATCCAGTGCACAAATGTCACAACATATATAGGCTAGTTATTCCATAGTAGTTGCTAATATACTCATAGTTTAACAATTCAACTTTGGGACAGGTGAAACAAAAAACATAAGTTTTTTTAATAAAATTAAAGATCAAAATTAAAATTTAAAACGAACAAAAGTGATAACTTTTGCAGTTCCTGTAAATAGGGACTGCAGCACCTTCCACTACCAGCTGTGTGTACCAAGTTAGGACTACCAATAGATAAATTCTGATACCAATATATAAATCAAAAGAATTGGTTTATCATGCTGATTCCAAGTACATGAGATTAATTGAGTTTATTGTTACAAATCAAAAGTTACGAGTCTGAGAAAATTCGCCTGATTTCCTAAGAGAGAAGAAATACCCCCAAAAAGTCAAAGAATCTTGATTAAATGCATCATCAGATTCAGCGTACCACATAACCCTACTTAAAGATTTTAAGGTTCCATCTGCAAGAACTTGGAGTTTTTTTAAATGTCTTTTTCCAGAAGAAAGATCATGGATGCTTGTTTATTTGTTTTGTTCTCCGGGGTGATCGTATCTAACCAATGGTCCTAGAATATCAGGAGAGGGTTTGAAAGTTTGACATTTTATACCAATTCCTTAAGAGCGACTCCTAAAACACAGTTTCTAATGAAACTTTGGTTTCTATAATAGAAAACTTTATAATAATAACCTTATAATTCTTCTATAATATAATAGAAAGTTTCTATAACAGTTTTGATAATAGAAAACTTTAGCGTGAAGAGCAGAAACTATTCCCTTGTATGCGGAATAGTTTCTGTTACTTTTAAGTTTTAATGCATGCTGCTCCTTACTTTCAGTTGAAAAAACTTGTCTTTTTTATTTAACTAATACACTCGAAGGCTTCAAAATATGAATTCGGCTATACGACAGAGAGTATCAAACCTTATTCCGCTCAAGGAATCACGCAAAAAGAAAAGAAAAGGATGAAAACAACACAAATCCTGCTAACTGTCAGCGCTGGGAGAAAAACTCGATTAGAATTTTATAAGAGTGTCTTCTAACCAGACAGGAAATAAAAAACAGGCACTGACAAAAAGGAAAGGAAAACAACATGGAAAGGAAACCAGAAAGAAAGGAAAACAAGATGGCTTTAGAGGATGCCTGAAGTGAATTCTGCACCAGCAATATTGTTGCAATAATGGCTGATTTTTATGATGTTTGTAGCAAAGAATTCAGATGGAGGTCAGTCCCCCAGGAAATTTATGCTAAAGTTTGAATTCTGTCCCAATTCCTTAAAAACAACTCCTGAAACACAAGGGTCATTTAATTAGAGCAATTAAATAAATAAAAAACAATTTTTTTTTAACTGGTAGTAAGGAGCGACATTAAAACTTAAAACGAACAGAAATTATTCCGTATATGAGAGGGGCTGTCCCCTTCTCAACGCCCCGCTCTTTACGCTAAAGTTTTTTATTACTTCAAAAAGTAGGGGTGTGATAGACAGTCAAACTTAAACGTAAAGAGCGTTGTGCTAAGGAGGGGACGCCCCCTTTAAGAATAAGAAATAATATATGATATACATTATAAGAAATTCCTTATTATATATATACAATAAGAAATACTATACGTAAACAATTGACAAATTTCCTGACTTACAAACATTTCCCAATGGGCTGTGGGGGGTTATTTTATCCTCAAAGACATAGTTACGGGGCTTTTCAACCATGTTGAACAAAATGGCTATCTCAGAATTTTGATCGGATGAATTTCAGGAAAAAAGGTAGGTGGAAGGGGGCCAATTGCCCTCCAAGCTTTTTGGTCACTTAAAAAGGGCACTAGAACGTTTAATTTTCCGTTCAAACGAGTCCATTTTAGATCTTCTAGGACTGTTGTTCTGTTGGGATCACCCCTGTGAAAACAAACAAACAAAAATAACAACAAATAAACACGTATAGTTGATCTTTCTTATAGCAAAAAATACAAAATTTTACATTTTTGCCGATGGAAGCTTGAAACTTCTGCATCAGGTTATGCTGAATCTGATGGTGTGATTTTCATTAAGAGTCCTTTACTTATAAGCAGATCGTCTTGTATATTTGGAATCAACATAATAAGCATGGTTGAATGAATTTCTGCTTAACCAGTTCAAACAATCAGATGTCATTTTCACTGTGTTGGTATTTTAATAGTCACATGACTATCAACTATCAATTGCATTTTCGAGAATAAGGTCAGGGCAGGGCCGTATCCAGGATTTTTGTTCAGGGTGGGTTTTACTAATTTTTGACTTTTTTTTTGGGGGGGGGGTTTACTAATTTTTGACTCAGTTTTCGACTAATTTTACTGATTTTTACCTAGGTTTTACTAATTTTCGACTTATTTTCGAGTCGGTCAAATATTTCGAGGGGGGGGGGGTCAAACCGGGTAACCCCCCCCCCCCTGGATACGGCCTTGGGTCAAGGAATATTCGACTGTGAGTTATAAGAGCCTTCGCAAGCATTAGCCTACCTGAAAAAAACAAATCCTGAGATATGTCGTTATCAAACAGTTCGACAAAAATCAAACAGTTCGTGGTAACGAACCGTAAGTAAGGAGCGACCCGGCTCAATAGTAACCGAAACTCTAAAATCGGAATTTTGATACCAGTAACATCAAAAGAAATCGGATTTTTATACTGATTTCATGTATATAAGTTTCATCAAGTTTAGTCTAATCCATTAAAAGTTGCGAGCCTAAAAATATTTGCCTTTTTCGAAAAAGGGGGAAAACACCCCCTAAAAGAGATAGAATCTTAATGAAAATCAAACCGTCAGATTCAGCGTAACAGAAAACCCTACTATAGATGTTTCAAGCTCCTATCTGCAAAAATGTGGAATTTTGTATTTTTTGTCAGAAGAAAGATCACGGATGCGTGTTTATTTATTTTTTTTTTCAGGGGTGATCGTATCAATCCAGTAGTCCTAGAATATTGTGACAGGGCTCATTCGAACGGAAATTAAAACTTCTAAAAAAATTGGAGGGCAACTTTGCCCCTTCCCACGCTCTTTTTTCTTCCTGAAGTCACCCAATCAAAATCTTGAGATAGCCGTTTTGTTCAGCATAGTCGAAAATCTAATAAATATGTCTTTGAGGAGGACTTAATCCCCCACAGTTCCAGGGGAAAGGGCTGCAAGTTATGAACTTTGTCCATTGTTTACATATAGGCTAGTATTGGTTATTGGGAATCATACAGACGTTTTCAGGAGGGATTTTTTCTGGTGGGTGGAGGGGGGGGGGGGGTAGGAGGAGGGGGTTACATGGGAGGATATTTATAAGAAGGGGGTGCCGGATTTCCCAACATTATTTTAAAAAACGATCAGAAATTGAATAAGAAAATATAAGTTTTTCCAACTGAAAGTAAGAAGCAACATAAAAACTTAAAACGAACAGGAATTATTACGTATATGAGGGGATTCGCCCCCTAGTCAATACCTCGCTCTTCCCGATAAAGTTTTTTTAGTACTTTCAAAAGAACTTTCTATTGTAATCAAACGGCATTTGTGATTCAGGGATTTGTGATTCGAACAAAATTCGAACTTAAGTGTAAAGAGCGAGGTAGTTAGTTTACATAGGCTGATTGACTTAAGGAGGAAAGCCTACTTCTTACATAGTTCTGTTTTCTTTAACCTTGTCTACTATTCCAAATACCCTAAAAGACGAGAATGTAGCCAATTTAACATGAGAAGATAGGGACTAATTGTGTAGTGTCATGCCAAATTTTCAAAGAAAATCGGATAATCGATATATCTGCAATGTTAAAAGATTAAAGGTTCTTTATGAGTGATAATTATTCAGTATCTTTATTGTTTCCAAAGAATTCTGTTAGTTAAAATCAGGTCAGTATAAAGTGAGCCTTGCTTTATTCGGGAAGTTCTTGGTAGGTTGCATATGAAGATTAACTTTAAGGAAGAAAGCCTACTCGTGACATAGTTCTATTTTCTTTAACCTAGTTCATATTTTCAAATACCTGAAAATACGAGGATGTAGTAATGCTAGATAGGCTAGAAAATGAAGTATATTCGACATTAGTTGTATTCTATTGGTGACTTTTCTTCTTGAGACTGGCAACACCTAATTTTGTTTCGGATTGAAACATGCATAGTAGCATCAGCAATTTCTTAACTAGCCTTGGTTACTGGGGTCATTAGAATATCTGAAGACATATATCCAACATGCAAGAATAAATAAATAAGTGGTTCATTGATTTCCGTACGGAATTTCCTGTAAAATCACAACTTCTTTTTTTCCCGCTTTAAAAACAAACCTGTAAGCTCGAGTTACCGCCTTAGTCAATATAAAACAAACAAGGGTTCTTCTGTTGTATTGTTTGTTGTTAATATATTTTATTTCATGTTTATTTGAGTGTGGTATATAACAATTGAAAGCTTCCGAACGGAATTTCCAGTAAAATCACAACTCCTTTTTTTCACTTTAAAAACAAACTGGGACACTCGAATTACCATCTTAGTCAATATAAAAAAAGTGAGGTTGGATGAATAGTATGTTAATTAATTTTTCTCTTCTGTTTTATTTTTATTATATTTTATTTTATGTTTTAAGTGAGTATGGTATATAAAAATTGAAAGCTTCCGAACGGAATTTCCAGTAAAATCACAACTCCTTTTTTTCACTTTAAAAACAAACTGGGACACTCGAATTACCATCTTAGTCAATATAAAAAAAGTGAGACTGGATGAATAATGTGTATATAAATTTTCCATTTTTGTTGTATTGTTAATATATTTTATTTTATGTTTTATGCGAGTGCTGTATATGACAAATGAAAGCTTCTTTTTAGCACAGCAGTTCTGTCCTAATAAATAAATATAACTTAAGGCTAGTTTTATCGGTCTGTTTTTTGGGGTGTCGGTACTATTATATCTTTTTCGTGTCTGTTAGACCGCTTTTCAAAGAATATTTCTTTGCTAGTCACAATAACTATGTCAATAGCTAGGTCATACAATGGCTAGGTCACTAGGTCACAGTAGCTATAGGTCATTGAGAAGTTTTGTCTTGATCATCGCGTTGAAAGTAATAACCAAAATGTCTAGTCGACTGCAATAATTCAAATCACGGTAGGTTGCGCAACTTAAATTTTTACCGGAGGAAAAATGAGTTTATTTTATTTAATCTTTTGTTATCGTTCATTAGTGGAAAATTTTCTTATGCATTGAAGATGTGAAAAACAACTTTGATGCCGAAGCTCCAATTTCCAAATATTCCTCTAATCAAGAGAATAGGACGTAACACATTTATAAATAAACAGAATCCTTTAATACCTTAGGAACCAATAATAAAAAAGAAAGTCGACCAATTGAAGTATCAGTTGAAGGGCTTTAAAAGGATATGTAAAGGGGCTGAGGGGAGGTAAATGTAACTATTGAAAAAAATGTCCATTAATTGTTTTTGAACTAGCCAAGTTGGATTTCAAAGACATAAGGAAACAAAGGAGACATGTCACTGCTTCTCATGCGATGCGATGGGATCCATGTTGCTCAATATGGGGGACTGTAATTCTCATATATGGGGTTTCGGCTATAATGATTCCAAGGATGTAGTTTTCATTTCGGTCAGACTCCATTTTCGGGAGGTTTCGTGCTATTTTTTAATTTCCATAAGCTAGTTCTCAAAATAAACTTTTACCATTAAGATTAAAGGTAATAACACTTAGTATTCCTGAATCAGCTTAAAATAATTCTTCCTCACTTGACAGTCTTTTTCAAAACGCACTTTCAAATTTAGGATAATTATGAGAGGTAGTTCATTATTTACTAGGTTGCAACTGACGCTGCAATATTATATGTAATAGTTGTTGCAATATTAGAAACTGATATGGAAAAAAAAAATGTGGTGTTCTAGCATGGATTGAAAAGGAATGAACAAATACTCACATTATTAATAGTGCAGCGAAGAGCACCGTCATGATATTTCCCGGGGGGTATAATACAAGAAGTTTTGTCTTAGTCAGTGTTTAACTGGGAATATTTCTAATTTTGATCTTTTTATACATCCTTTAATTGTATTCTTGGTTGCCAGAAGAGCCCGTTTTTTCCCTAGCGATACTCATGGGTGCCTAGAAGAATTAAAACAATGAGTGAAAAACATTGTTAGTTCTAAATCATTAAAATTAGGATTTTAAGTCTTGGACTTGGAAAAAGTCAAAGATTATTTGGATCCAACCTAAATTTTTGGAAGGTTGGCATATATTTTTATATTTGTGCTATTCTAAATTGATTATAAAATAGCTTGTGATTGTGGAGTAGATAAAGGTCTGCTTGGTAATCCCGAGTATCACAGTTCAATACTGCATGTTGCAAGGAAATGACATTGGCAGGTTGTAGGTACATCGAGGTTTATGTCCTGTGGTAGCGCAGTGGACTCATCTTTGAATGACTTTGTGGGGACTGGGGTTCGATCCCACCTTCGCCAAGACAGAAAGACAGATTTGCTACTTCTTTTTGTAAAGAAGAAATAAACTACATATTAAACTTAAGGAGGTTGCTGGGCTGTCCTCAGTGGCGTCAATTCACCCAAAATTTAGGCGGACAAGATTTTTTTTTTTTACAAAGTCTAGGGGGGGGGGAATCAAATTTTCCTTTTTATTTTTTAATGGAGATACCAAAAAAGGTATTTTTAAATTACAATATCTCCACAAAAAGGTATTTTTCAAAATATAAAGGGATAAAAATATAGTGTGGCACACGTCCCCTATTCCTCCCCCAATTCAAGCCACTGGTTAAGTTAGACGGTATCGGTTGTTTTTTTAAGACAAAAAAAGGGTGCCAGTTCTATCAGTTCCTTTGGTCTACGCTTGAACTTCTTATATGACGAGGAAATAAATTGTAACACATGATTTTACAGCAGTAATATCAATTTACGAAAATGTTGGGAGAGTCAAAAATTTTTCTACTTTTTAGTGAAGATAAAAGAATGTATTTTTTCAAATCTTGGGGGGGGGGTATTTTTTCATTTATTTGATAATGAAAATGACGAAAATGCACTTTTCAAAATCTTGGAGAGCAATTGCAAACATACTTCCTCTTCCTCTAATTCTCGCACCTGATTTGTAGTTGGTAAATGAGGGGGCGGTAGCTCTCAATTCTACAGAAAGGTTCTTACTTGTTATGAGTTTTAATTATACTCCTCTATAGTCACCGAATACAGTTTTTTGGTATCAGACCGGAATAGCTATAATGATTATGATCATAAAATGGGAAAAACATAATGAATACATACAATGTAACTACTTGCGTGATATAATACCCAAATTGAAATTGTCACTTTGCATGATGGAACGAATCAACTTCCTACATTTACCATGACAAATCCACAGTAAGATTTAGTTACTCAGTTAGAAATGGCTAAGTTTAGGAATGGTGATGAAAGAAAAGAATATTACGCTCCTGTAAGTTCTCAGAAAGGGAGCAACTTAGATATAATTTGCTTCCTTTTTTCATCGAGAGTTTTGCTATGGGGGGGGTGTAGAGACATTATTTCAATTTTTTAATGGGCGAGAAAGCTCTGAAACTTTGGACTGTTTAGTGACAATTTTCCTTATAACTATTTACCATTCTGTTTTTCTATTAAACCCCAGGGAATTATTGCACTCCACGGTAGCTTACCCTCTCTAAGCACAGTCCAGAGCCGTATCCAGTATTTTGTTCTGGGGAGGGTATTTTTTCGATGGGGAACAAATAAAACATTCAAACATGCATCAAAGTTTTGTTTATCCGCATTTTTTACATTTTTAAGGTTCAGAATGACATTTCGAGGGGTTCAAATCCTCCACTCCCCCCTCCCTGGATATGGCGTTGGCTAAAGCCTTTCAAATTATGCGTCAAAATCGAAGAAATTTTTGAGACAGAATTTAAACCTTTTTTAACCGTCTTTTCCTTTCCCTCCATTAAAGAAAAAATCTGACTAAATGTTATCTGATAATTTTATCAAAAAGTGCCGAGAATTTCGGCCAAATATAGGATTCCAGAGGACCCAGGTCAAGAGGCCTCCTTAATGTGTATTTCCCTGGTTATTACCCTCGAGTGGTATCTTTGCCTTAAGATCTAGCATAGAATATATAACAAAATAAAATCCGTTCTGTCATTAATCCCGTATTAAAACCAGGCGTCACCAATTACAATTGTATATCGTGAAGACATTTACCCAGCTATTCCCGGCTTCTTACAATCGCCCAATCGAAAATAATATTCACAAATTAAAATTATGTTATTCGCAAATTAGTGAATATTATTTCAAATTAATTGAGGTAATACTGATTCATTAATTGCTGTTTGAAAATTAATTAATATATTATATAAAAATATTGGTAATATACATAGCATTCGGAAAATTATCAACATATTATTTATGTAATATTTGATGATCAAACTGATTAATAAATAATAGAAATAATGATAGAAATAGAGAGACTGATAGAAATAATGAATATTACTTTTTAAAGAATTTTTTTCCGTTGAGAAACGCTCCCAGACGTGGGGCCAAAATATTCGGAGTGTTTTTGAATTAAGTGTTTCTTTTGTTGTTTATTTATTCACTGCTTTAATAAAATTAAAACCCGCTTTCTTGCTTAATTTTTCCTAAATTTAAAAGCAGTGTGGTCTAAGCAATTATTAATATTATATAGCATTGTAAGCTGGGGAAATTAGGATTAATATTCACAAAGACATGATTTGAAGAACTAGTAGTACCACATCCTTCTCCTCTAGACTCACAATCCTCAAAAAATCAGCATACTGGTAGCTATTAATTTAAATGGTAAAAATAAAATTTGTTGTTTAGTCCTCTCTCCCTTCCCCTCCTAGACAAATACTTAATTCTTACCCTTCGAAAATTAAATCTAATGACACAATGAATGTGTACTAACCAGCGAGACAATTCCAAGATTAATCAAATGGTAAGGTAAGATGATTTATTGTTTATTCGTTCCCTTCCTTTTCCCTAGAAATTAAAAACCAAGGCGTGGCTAAGTTTTTACCGTCAACTAAAACGTAGCCGAGGATTGTACTATATTTTTTCTTAAAATAACATCTGAAAAATCATTATATTTTTCTTTCTACAATAAGACTTCAAGTACACTGAATACAAGTTGTACCCAGGGGAACCTATACTGAAGGGCTGATTGAAAACTCATCTGATTGAAAACATGTTTAAAGGTGCCAAGGAACGTAATCTCCTCAAAACTTAATTTTTTTGCAAAAAAAAAAAAAAAAAAAAAAAAGAAAAAAAAAAAAAAAAAAAAAAAAAAAAACGTCAAATGATACAACCATGTGTAATTCTTATCATGAAATGTTCACGTGTAAATACAGTGTCAATGGCATGGGTTTTTCTTGCGCAATTCCAATGTATATTTTCATGTAAGTTTCGTGGTGCCTATTGCCTTACTACTTGTACCCAGGGGAACCTATACTGAAGGGCAGCCGCCTCCTTAGAAAAATGAAGATTAGGAAAAGGTATAACATTTTGTGCTGCTGGTAAAATACATGATGCTATGGGCTGGCCCAAGAAACAAGATTGCCTGGGCTGGCCCAAGAAACAAAGTGCCCCCCCCCCCTAGTTAGAAAAAATACCTATTTTTGCATCTCCATTAGAGAAAAATCAAAAAATCCCGTTTTCTTGGAGAAACCTCTAAGCGTGCACTTTGCAGCACTACTGCATGAATTCTTAGGAAGATTGTTATAGAACATTATATATCCGAACACATCACCAAAGAGTTTGAATTATAATTAGTAATATATTCCCGTTAGCTCTGGTCCTTAATATCAAATATTTCAAATTAATACCAAATTAATATCAAATATTATCGTAGAAATTAAAATTGCAATTGTTCTCAGCAAGATGATCCTGTGTAACAGCCTATGCTGCATTACATTCCTCTTACATGTGCAGCACTAGGAGTTTCTTTTGCCTTTTTTGAGCAAAGATAAACTTTATTTTGTAAGTAACAAGTATTTTATCGCACGCAGTGACGTCAATTGAGGGATGGGGATGTTTTGGAGGTTATGTGCCCACCTTAAATTTGTTTGCTCCCCCTCCTTAAATTTGGAAAAAGTCATTTGGGGGGAGGGGGGTATTCTTACTGAAAACGCCTCTTTTGGTATTTTCTTTGAAAATATTCAAAAACTTTTACCCCCATCACTAAATTTGAAAGATACATCCCACCCCTTAATTTTTTTGTGAATTGATGCCGCTAGGTTAAACAAAAGGCAGGTCGTCTTCGGTTGGGGTAGTAGGATGTCGCAGGGAAAGAATTAAGGGAAATGGGAACATCTCGGGAGGGCGCAAAGAGGGAGAGGCTTGAATAATTTGGGATGGAGAAGGAGCGTGCGTAGTTGTACTAGCTTCAGACGGCTTGGTGTTGCGGTGAATTGCTAGTAGTAGTAGTAATAGATGCCATTGGTCATGCCACTTCTCTGTTTTGAATGAATAGCCTGGTTTTTCATTCGAAACATCATAATTTAGTAGGAAGTAGCGCTTCATAGTCATAAATAACATTATCAATTAAACGCAAAAGAAATGATGTTGCATTCGAAACGCCGTAAAAATACTTCTTTAGTAATTAGCCAGCCGCTAATCTAAATATCAGCAATAAAAATTTGAAAAATCGAAATTAATCGTGGATTTTCTTTTTTTATTCAAAATACTCAGCAGAGCAAGGCCTGTTAAAATCTGTATGCGTCGTATCTACAAAGTCTAATTACTCTGGATTTTAAACATCCATTGAGCCTTCACTTAGGCCCTAATTCCAGTGGTGTCAATTCACGGAAATTAGGAGAGACGACAGTGTTTTTTTTTTTAATATAGGTGAGGGGTAAAAAACCTAGGGGATGGGGGAAAATTAACCCTTCTGCCCAATTGACACCAATAGTTAATTCACCAACATTTGTCTGAAATTTTAACTAATTGCTAATAAACTAAGATGGTTGCTTATTTAAATAGTTCAAATTGAGAAAAATCACTCTGTGAATATAGGATCCTGAATTGAAGTAGTCGAAATTGAATCTCTTACTTGTGTACAAGGGTGCATCCATAATTTTTTTCAGGGGGAAGGGGGTACAACAAAATACTTTGAAGAACGCATCAACAATTTTTATATGCATGTTTGTTACGTTTTTACCAGTCGGTCAAAAATTTCAGGGGGGAGGGTAAACCTCGTAGCATCCTCCCCCCTGAAGACACCATTGCTTGTATAGTACCACTGCAAACTTGAGACTAATTTGCTCTGAGATGTATGTTATTTTTCCGGTGTAAGCGGAACATGACTGAAGATATTAAGTTCCAGCCAAAGGGTATGAGAGTGGAATACTGTCAAAAAGCAAAATCACCAACGCCATCTAGCATTTGGCACTTTTCTCCTTTTTTAGCATAGCCTTAGTTATTGCATATTTGTCATTTATTGTATTTTAAAACGTAGAGTAGGGTATAGAAAGCAGGATTTTGTCGCAAGTAGACCTAGAAGCTCAAAGTGGACGAGCCTACATAATCTGCCAAGATCAAGGAGGCACACTTGTGCCTCTATAAAGAGGCGACCCACCACAATGTTAAGCGATTTCAGGTCCTAGAGGTCGCAGAGAGACAGCGGTAATCGCATTTTGTAGCCCAAGCTCAAACTAAGAAACTTGCAAAATTTCATCCTCCTCCGACTTTATCTTCATGGGGTAAACTGGGCCGGAAGTTTGGACCCTCCCACCACAGCCCCCCTTTAACGTTGTCCGATTGGGCTGAAATTTAGAGGTTAAGCTTTCCTAGGGCCCGGGAGCTTATCCTCGAAATTTCAGCTCAATCCGATCACTCCTTCCCTGTTTTCAAAAAACCAAATATAGCCACTTAAAATTCATCATCTCTTTTTTTTTCTTAGCCACGCCTACAGGCCACAGTTGGCAACAGATCCGGTTGAATGAGGACTCATTCGAAGCAGAATTTGACCTGTTAGGGCCTTTTGATATTTTCAGACCGAAAAAATTATCCCCCGAATTTACATTTACGAAAAACCTCGTTTTCCTATATTAGCCCATGTTAATTTTTCCCACCACAACCCCCCTTTAACGTTGTCTGATCGGGCTGAAATTTAGAATATAAGCTTTCCCGGGGCCTGGGAGCTTATCCTCGAAATTTCAGCTGAATCTGATCACTCCTTCCCTGTTTTCCAAAAACCAAACATCAAGTTTTTTGGGAATTTGCTTGCGTCGAAAATAGCTTCCATATACTAAAAAACAATTACCATTGCATCTGTATAGTCCAGCGGTTGATTCTTCAGACTTTCAGGCTGAAAACTCGGGTTCGATTCACCATCAGAGCAAATTTTTATATACTGAATTTAGACTTTGAAAAGAAACTCAGTTTTTTTTTTAAATTATTTAAAAAAAATTACGTTTTCTAAAGAGTTAAAGAGGCTGAGTTACAAGGTCGACCCTTAAAACGTACAGGGATTAGGAGGCACCCTGTACGACGCGATTTGAGCATTCAGGAATTAAAAGACTTAACACAAGAATGTTCAAGAGCGGGGGGTTTGGGGGGCGGCAGCCCCCCAACTTTAACTCCTGACACGATCAGCTAACAGTTAGTCAAGCAATAATAAGTAATAAACTGTACAAAAACGTGCAGAAATTATTTGAAAAAAACTACGTTTTCTAAAGAGTTAAAGAGGCTGAGTTACAAGGTCGAACCTTAAAACGTACAGGGATCAGGAGGCACAGTTGGGGGGCTACCGCCCCCCAAACCCCCCGCTTTCGCAGCCTTTAAATATAAAAAAAAATTCTTTAAACTGAAAGTAAGGAGCGACATTAAAACTTAAAACGAACAGAAATTATTCCATATATGAAAGAGGCTGTGCCCTCCTCAACGCCTCGCTCTTTACGCTAAAGTTTTTATTGTTTAAAAAAAGAGTTGTGAGAAAGTCAAACTTTAGCGTAAAGAGCGAGGCGTTGAGGAGGGCACAGCCTCTTTCATATACGGAATAATTTCTGTTCGTTTTAAGTTTTAATGTCGCTCCTTACTTTCAGTTTAAAGAAATTTTTTTTATATTTAAAGGCTGCGAAAGCGGGGGGTTTGGGGGGCGGTAGCCCCCCAACTGTGCCTCCTAATCCCTGTACGTTTTAAGGTTCGACCTTGTAACTCAGCCTCTTTAACTCTTTAGAAAACGTAGTTTTTTTCAAATAATTTTCTCAAGGATTTGACTTAAAATAATTCTTGAAAAAAAAAATTAGATTAATTATCACTTAAAGATAAATTTCAGCTTTAATCATAAATTACTGATTAATTATGTCCCTTATTAAATTGTCTGAAAATTTGTATCTTTATAAATGAAGTTGTCAGATACTACTACCCTGTGTGTTAATCTTATTCCAAAATTGTAATGCCTATATTCCCGAATCGTCGAATTTCCGTATGAACCACCATATGAATCACTATCAGCAATTAACTCACAGAAGGTCCAACTCAAAAAGTATGGCTAACTTACAAGAGTGAAAACTGGCACTACTATTGACACAAAATACCAACGCCATCTAGTGTTTGGCGTTTCACGGTAATTTTTAGTTTATTAATAAGGTAAAATTAGTGCAGCTAATGTAATTAGCAAGACCAGTGGAGTAATATGTGCCTGGTCTCTGTTTATGAGAAAAACACAATTACGAAGCTTAAAAATATGTCAAGAAACACCAAACACTAGATGGCATTGATGATTCCTTTATCGACTCTGGCGTCAGTTCCAACTCTTATAAGTTTCTGCTTTGGTTTCCGGTATGATGGAGAGTATTGATACTTAGAAAAAGTTGAAATCTGGACCTGGGCGACTTTAATGCTGATTTCTCCTGATTTAAGTCTACTGAATCTCCTCACTTTAGATCTCCAACAGAAATTTCAATTTTGGAAGTCGGGTCAGGAAAAAGATTGGTATGGCACCAAAGGGGCTCTTGAAAAGTGATAGGGCTCTTCTCCAAGAGCACTAAAATTTACATAGGAAAGGGTGTTTCTCATCACTTGCAGTGTCTAATCAACTCGATCTCCCCCCATCCTTAGCTATTGGTTCATTAATTATCGGGATTCCATTTAACTCTCAATTTAAATTCTTCAAACAATAGAAAAAAATTGAAGGTGTCTTTAAAGACATTTCTGGATAAGATTAGCGTTATTGAGTTGCTAATGAGGGACATTAAGTTCACCCCATTCGACAATCTAGGGGGAATAAGTAGAGCGGTAGAATTAGTGGTGTGGAAAAGGGGTTGGATAAATATAATTCAGCCACAACTTCGTTTTGATTCATCTAAGCTCAGTATTTTTGGAGTTAGATTGCTCAATGCTCACGAAAGCCCAACTTAGGAGAAATATGAACCTGGAGTATTTACGCCCCTTTGGGCGATGGGACTCGGTCGCTGGGTATGATATTTACCACTCACATTACTTATTTAGTTTATATTTGAAACTTATTTTAGTGGCATCAATTTAAGAAAGTCTAGGGGGGGGGCATATTATTTTAAATAAGGGATGCATAATTGTTGTTTTCTCATTTTTTTCAGTAAAGTATCAAAACAAGGAATTTTCAATTAAATTAACCCTAAAATAGGGTGTTTACCAAAACCTATGGAGAAGGGGCAAGGTATCTAGGGAGAACATGTCCCCCTCCCAATTAATGCTACTACGTTATTCATATCACCCGAATGCAAGGCAGTATCCAGGAGGGAGGGACTAGGCGGTTTGACCCCCTACCCCCCCCCCCCCGAAATGTTTGTCCGACTCGTAAAAATGTAATTAATATAAACAGATTTTGATGCGTTTTTGAAGTTTTGGTGTAACCCTCCCCCTCCCCCACCCCGAAAAAATCTTTTTTTTACCAGTTCGCGGTAACTTAAGACACTTCGTGGTAACGAACTCTGAGTAACGAGCGACCCGGCCCAATAGTAATCGAAACTAAAAAAAAATAGAATTCTGACATCCATAGATATATAAAAATAATTGGGTTAATATGCTGATTTCAAATATATAAGTTTCATTAGGTTTCGTATCATCCATCAAAGGCTACGAGCCTGAGAAAATTTGCCTCATTTTCGGAAAAAAAGGAGAAACGTCCCCTAAAAGTAATAGAATCTAAATGAAAATCACATCATCAGATTCATCGTATCAGAGAGCTTGGCCGTAGAGGTTTCAAGCTCCTATCTGCATAAATGCGGAATTTTATATTTCATATTTTTTTTGTCAGAAAAAAAACATAACGGATGCGTGCTTATTTGTTTATTTTCTTTTTATTCTTTTTTTCTCAGGGGTGATCGTATCGACCCATAGTTCCTAGATTATCGTGAGAGGGCTGATTTGAACGGAAATTAAAAGTTCTAGTGCCTATTTTAAGTGACCAAAAAGACTGGAGGGCAACTAAACCCCCTCCCTACCCCTTTTTCCCAAAATCGTCTGATTTTTGAGATAGCCATTTTGTTCATCATAGTTGAAAGGACCAAAAACTATACCTTTGGATATAACATGACCCCCCAATAGCCCCAAGGGGAAGGTCTTTAAGTTACAAAATTTGCCCATTGTTTACGCATAGTATTTATTATTGGGAAGTATGCATACGTTTTCGGTGGGGAGGGACAAATTTTCTGCTGGGGGTTTGTCCACGCGGAATTTTTCATGGGTAGGGAAGGTTCCAGGGGGTGAAATTGTTAGGGGAAGTTATGCACTAGGTGAATTTGCCAGAATTCTTATACAATTTTTTTTATATGTCTTGCTTTCTCTTTTCCGTATCAATTTTATGCGTGGAATTGTTAAGGATAATTGTCCATGGTAAATTTTCAACAGGATTGAATTATCTAGAGGATTTTCTCGTTTGGATGTGGATTGTGGATGTGGATGAGGATTTTCTCGTTTGGATGTGGATTTCTCTGTGGTGGTGGGGCAATATTTCCTGGCATTATTTAAAAAACGATCAGAAATTGAATAAAACAAGAAACACGTCTTTTCAACTAACAGTAAGGAATAACATTAAAACTTAAAATGAACAGAAACTATTGTGTATGTGAAGGGGGTGGCCCCCTCCTCAACACCTCACTCTTGAAGCTAAAGTTTGAATTTTGTCCCAGTTCTTTAAGAATGACTCCTGAAATAGAACGATCGTTTAATTACGTAGAACAAAAAGAAGTTTTTTTAAAGTGCTAAAAACTTTAGCGTAAAGAGCTTGGTGTTAAGGAGGGGGCCGTCCCTCTCATACACATAATAACTTCTGTTCGTTTTAAGTTTATTGTCGCTCCTTACTTTCAGTTAAAAAAAAACTTGTTTTTTTTATTTAATAGCAAGTAACAACCAAAGCAGCTGTACAAAATCTTCCCGAAGCTTTCTCTAAATGTGATTAAAAACAACTTGTGATCTTGGTATTTACCAAGTCTAGAATTTTTTAGATAGGCTAAGAATAAAAAAGGGAAGATTCAAATTAACAAAAATGCTAGTCCTGTGTATTTTGACATTTTAAAATTAGATGTGATAGAAAAATTCCTTGTCATGTCAGTATTCCGGCTAGCCAGACTTACTTTAATTTCTTTGGACATACATTTGATGTAGAAACGGGAGTAAAATATTTTACCAACATCTGTTCTGTGCCTAGTTCTACCCTATATCTGAAATAGTGACAGATTTTATAACTACTCGACAGATTTGATTTATTGTTTGATTTGAATCACAAACTTTGATTTGATATTATTACTTGAATAATGAATTCCTTATGTATAATTTCTGCTATCATTTAGGGGTACTGTCCCATTATGCGGGCCTCTCTAAACAGTCAAGTTGGGTTAATGCTAATGAAATAAAATAGGGTGAATATATCAAGGCCGTATCCAGGGGGGGGGGGGGTACCCGGTTTGAACCCCCCCCCGAAATTTTTGACTGAATTGAAAATTAGTCGAAAATTAGTAAAACCTTAGTAAAAATTAGTGAAATTAGTTGAAAACCGAGTCGAAAATTAGTAACCCCCCCCCCCCGAACAAAAATCCTGGATCCGCTCTCTTGGAATATATATTAGTTTAGAAACAAATTTGGGCTATATATTTTCCCATTATGGGGGGGGGGATAAAGCATTGTATATATTAAATATGTAATCTAACCTAGCCCCCCCCCCCTAAACCCCAAAAAACCACAGTTTAATATCGTATACGCAATGAAAACCTTTCTATCATTGCCTACTCTATAACAGTTAAGACGTAAAAACGAGTTTTATCATTGCCTACTCTATAGTGATTAACCCGAGAGTCCCGCATAATGGGATGGTACTCATTTAGGACTAGTAATTGATCAACATTAGGTTTTGGCCAAGTTGTGACAGAGAGGACAGTTAATTAAAGAACATACATTTCTGCCTTTTATGGAAGTAATGTACTGTAGTAAACGGTACTCGGTACTTCAAATAGTGTGTCGTCGTCCCCTCCAATTTGAGGATCCTTCTCTTTTCCAATTTAAATGTTTCCCTCTTCTAATCTGAGGACAGGACTCACGGATGGCTCTTTAGATACTATAAGCATTTGCGGTCCTTTTTTTTATGTCTCCTTCGCTTATCTAACTTGTTAGCTTAAAGACAAATTGTAGTATTATACCTAAATTCTTGAAATATTCAAAGCAGGTCTTGGGAGTCCATCCCCGAGGTCACTGACACATTAGTTAATGGAACTAGCGACGATAAATGCAGTAGAGGAGGGCAACCCTGCAAGGTACATTTAGTAAAGTTGTGGGTTCGCTAAATGACTGCCTTTAAAAAGTTATTAAATAAAAAAAACAAGTTTTTTTTAACTGAAAGTAATGAACGACGTTAAACTTAAAACGAACAGAAATTATTCCGGATATGAAAGGGGCTGTCCCCTCCTCAACGCCTCGCTCTTTACGCTAAAGTTTTTCATTGTTTATAAAAAATAGAGTTGTGAGAAAGTCAAACTTTAGCGTAAAGAGCGAGGCGTTGAGGAGGGGACAGCCCCTTTCATATACGGAATAATTTCTGTTCGTTTTAAGTTTTAACGTCGTTCCTTACTTTCAGTTAAAAAAACTTGTTTTTTTTTAATTTTTGAACGTTTTTGAATTAATGCAGGTTTTTATTTTGGCTCACCGTACATGAATAATTAAAACAAAATTTGAATATTAATTTTACTTTTATTTGGTTAAATGGCTTTCTCGAAACCTGTTTAATTTTATTTACGAACGTTTTTATTAGTAATAAATATACGTAACTTACGAATTAACTTACGTAACCAACTTCTATATTCATATATTTTTAATACGTATATTAGAGGGTTCGCCCCCTAGGCAATACCTTGCTCTTTAAGCTAAAGTTCGAATTTTGTTCCAATTCTTTAAAAATGACCTCTTAATAACTAATGCCGTTAATTAGAATAAATAGCTCTTATGAAAGTACTAAATAATCTTTGGCTTAAAGAGCGAGGTATTGACTAAGGGGTGAACCCAATCATATACGTAATGTTTTCTGTCGTTTTAAGTTTTGATGTTTTAAGTTTTGAAGTTTGCAAGTTGGACTTTTCAGAGCTATGATTCTTAGTCTTTCATAGGCGTTTGTTGTCTGAAACTTCTAGTTTGGGATGAATAGTTTGCTATTTCAGGCTTTTCTGAGCTAAGGTTTCCTAGTATTTCGTAGGTGAATGTTGTCTGAAACTTATGATTTGGGATATGTAAATTACTATTTCGGGCTTTTCTAAGCTAGATTTCTTAGTCTTTCGTTGGTGTGTGTTGTCTGAAACCTATGATTTGGGATGGGTGGATTGCTATTTTTGACTTTTCTGAGCTGGATTTCTTAGCCGTTCATAGGTGTGTGTTGTCTGAAACTTATGATTTGGGATGGTTAATTTGCTATTTTTGACTTTTCTGAGCTAGGTTTCTTAGCCGTTCATAGGTGTGTGTTGTCTGAAACCCATGATTTGGGATGTGTGGGTTGCTATTTTTTGACTTTTCATAGCCAGATTTCTTAGTCTTTCGTAGGTGTGTGTTGTCTGAAACCTATGATTTGGATTGTGTGGATTGCTATTTTTGACTTTTCTGAGCTGGATTTCATAGCCTTTCGTAGGGATGTGTTGACTGAAACCTATGATTTGGGATGAGTGGTTTGCTTTTTGGACTTTTCAGAGCTGGATTTCTTAGCCGTTCATAGGTGAGTGTTGTCTGAAACCTATGATTTGGGATGGTTAATTTGCTATTTTTGACTTTTCTGAGCTAGGTTTCTTAGCCTTTCATAGGTGTGTGTTGTCAGAAAATCATGATTTGGGATGTGTAGTTTGCTATTTCAGGCTTTTCTGAGCTAAGGATTCCTAGTATTTCCTAAGTGCTAAAGGTAAGGTTTCCTAGTATTTCGTAGGTGAATGTTGTCTGAAACTTATGATTTGGGATATGTAAATTACTATTTCGGGCTTTTCTAAGCTAGATTTCTTAGTCTTTCGTAGGTGTGTGGTGTCTGAAACCTATGATTTGGGATGTGTGGGTTGCTATTTTTTGACTTTTCTGAGCTGGATTTCTTAGCCTTTCGTTGGTGTGTGTTGACTGAAACCTATGATTTGGGAAGGTTAATTTGCTATTTTTGAATTTTCTGAGCTAGATTTCATAGCCTTTCATAGGTATATGCTTTCAGAAAATTATGATTTGGGAGGTGTAGTTTGCTTTTTGGACTTTTTCAGAGCTAGGATTCTTAGTCACTCATAGGTGTTTGTTGTCTGAAACTTCGAGTTTGGGATGAGTAGTTGGCAATTTCAGACTTTTCTGAGCTAAGGTTTCTTAGTGTTTCGTAGGTGAATGTTGTCTGAAACTTATGATTTGGGACATGTAAATTACTATTTCGGGCTTTTCTGAGTTGGATTTCTTAGTCTTTCATAGGTGTGTGGTGTCTGAAACCTATGATTTGGGATGTTTGGTTTGCTTTTTGGACTTTTCTGAGCTGGATTTCTGAGCCTTTCGTAGGTATGTGTTGACTGAAACCTATGATTTGGGATGTGTAGTTTGCTATTTTTGACTTTTCTGAGCTAGGTTTCTTAGCCTTTCACAGGTATGTGTTGTCAGAAAATTAAGATTTGGGATGTGTAGTTTGCTATTTCAGGCTTTTCTGAGCTAAGGTTTTCTAGTATTTCGTAGATGAATGTTGTCTGAAACCAATAGTTTGGGATGAGTAGTTTGCTATTTTTGACTTTTCTGAGCTAGGTTTCTTAGTCTTTCGTTGATGTGTGTTGACTGAAACCTATGATTTGGGATGGGATGGATTGCTATTTTTGACTTTTCTGAGCTGGATTTATTAGCCTTTCATAGGTGTGTGTTGACTGAAACCTATGATTGGGATGAGTGGTTTGCTATTTTTGTCTTTTCTGAGCTAGATTTCTTAGCCTTTCATAGGTATGTGTTGTCAGAAAATTAAGATTTGGGATGTGTAGTTTGCTATTTGAACTTTTCAGAGCTATTATTCTTAGTCCGTCATAGGCGTTTGTTGTCTGAAACTTCTAGTTTGGGATGAGTAGTTTCGCTATTTCAGGCTTTTCTGAGCTAAGGTTTCTTAGTCTTTCATAGGTGAATGTTGTCTGAAACCTATGATTTGGGATATGAAAATTACTATTTCGGGCTTTTCTAAGCTAGATTTCTTAGTCTTTCGTTGGTGTGTGTTGTCTGAAACCTATGATTTGGGATGGGTGGATTGCTACTTTTGACTTTTCTGAGCTGGATTTCTTAGCCTTTCATAGGTGTTTGTTGTCTGAAACCTATAGTTTGGGATGACTAGTTTGCTATTTTTGACTTTTCTGAGCTAGGTTTCTTAGCCGTTCATAGGTGAGTGTTGTCTGAAACCTATGATTTGGGATATGTAAATTACTATTTTGGGCTTTTCTGAGTTGGATTTCTTAGTCTTTCGTTGGTGTGTGTTGTCTGAAACCTATGATTTGGGATGGGTGGATTGCTACTTTTGACTTTTCTGAGCTGGATTTCTTAGCCTTTCATAGGTGTTTGTTGTCTGAAACCTATAGTTTGGGATGACTAGTTTGCTATTTTTGACTTTTCTGAGCTAGGTTTCTTAGCCGTTCATAGGTGAGTGTTGTCTGAAAACTATGATTTGGGATATGTAAATTACTATTTCGGGCTTTTCTGAGTTGGATTTCTTAGTCTTTCATAGATATGTGTTGTCTGAAACCTATGATTTGGGATGTGTGGGTTGCTATTTTTTTACTTTTCCGAGCTGGATTTCTTAGCCGTTCATAGGTGAGTGCTGTCTGAAAATTATGATTTGGGATGGTTAATTTGCTATTTCCGGCCTTATTAGCTAGGTTTCTTAGCCTTTCATAGGTGTGTGTTGTCAGAAAATTATGATTTGGGATGTGTAGTTTGCTATTTGGACTTTTCAGAGCTAGGATTCTTAGTCCATCATAGGTGTTTGTTGTCCGAAACCTATAGTTTGGGATGAGTAGTTTGCTATTTTTGACTTTTCTGAGCTAGGTTTCTTAGCCGTTCATAGGTGTGTGTTGTCTGAAACTTATGATTTGGGATATGTAAATTACTACTTCGGGCTTTTCTGAGTTGGACACTTCTAAATTTTTCCGTAGAAGATAGGAAAAGTTATACTATGATTGTGCTTATTTACCATAAAGATAAAAAGTTTCACTTTAATTCTAAATTTTCTTAAATTCAATTCCGACCTTTCTCAAAGAGATGAAAAAAATTAAAGTTCTGTTCCAAATATTTTCCCGGAAGAAGAAAAGTTCAACTTCGATTCTGAATTTTCTCAATGAAAAGGAAATAAGTTATTGATCAGAGGGCAACCCTGCAAGGTACATTTAGTAAAGTTGTGGGTTCGCTAAATGACTGCCTTTAAAAAGTTATTAAATAAAAAAAACAAGTTTTTTTTAACTGAAAGTAATGAACGACGTTAAATTTAAAACGAACAGAAATTATTCCGTATATGAAAGGGGCTGTCCCCTCCTCAACGCCTCGCTCTTTACGCTAAAGTTTTTCATTGTTTAAAAAAAATAGAGTTGTGAGAAAGTCAAACTTTAGCGTAAAGAGCGAGGCGTCGAGGAGGGGACAGCCCCTTTCATATACGGAATAATTTCTGTTCGTTTTAAGTTTTAACGTCGTTCCTTACTTTCAGTTAAAAAAACTTGTTTTTTTATTTAATTTTTGAACGTTTTTGAATTAATGCAGGTTTTTATTTTGGCTCACCGTACATGAATAATTAAAACAAAATTTGAATATTAATTTTACTTAAATTAATTAATTTTTTTTTTCATTGTTTAAAAAAATAGAGTTGTGAGAAAGTCAAACTTTAGCGTAAAGAGCGAGGCGTTGAGGAGGGGACAGCCCCTTTCATATACGGAATAATTTCTGTTCGTTTTAAGTTTTAACGTCGTTCCTTACTTTCAGTTAAAAAAACTTGTTTTTTTATTTAATTTTTGAACGTTTTTGAATTAATGCAGGTTTTTATTTTGGCTCACCGTACATGAATAATTAAAACAAAATTTGAATATTAATTTTACTTTTATTTGGTTAAATGGCTTTCTCGAAACCTGTTTAATTTTATTTACGAACGTTTTTATTAGTAAAAAATATACGTAACTTACGAATTAACTTACGTAACGAACTTCTATATTCATATATTTTTAATACGTATATTAGAGGGTTCACCCCCTAGGCAATACCTTGCTCTTTAAGCTAAAGTTCGAATTTTGTTCCAATTCTTTAAAAATGACCCCTTAATAACTAATGCCGTTAATTAGAATAAATAGCTCTTATGAAAGTACTAAATAATCTTTGGCTTAAAGAGCGATGTATTGACTAGGGGGTGAACCAAATCATATACGTAATATTTTCTGTTCGTTTTAAGTTTGGATGTTGCTCCTTACTTTCAGTTGAAGAACTTGTTTTTTTATATATAATTTCTGATCTTTTTTTAAATAATGCTGGGAAATCCGGCGCCCCCTTCATAGCAATTTTCCTTCCCCCATGAAAACTTCCTTCATGGAAAGAGCCTCCTACATAACCCCCGACCCACTACCCTCCCCCACTACCAGAAAAAATCCCCCCTGAAAACGTCTGTATACTCCCCAATAACCAATACTATTATGTTAGCATTGGGTAAAGTTCATAACTTTCAGCCCTCCCCCCGGGGACTTCGGGAAATTAAGAGTAGATACCTATCTTATACTCGTGACGGGCACCCCTGCTGCCACCTACAACTTTTTTGCACCCCAAATATGGACATTGAGTCCCTAGAGAGAACACGTGGTTAATGGGGTCAATGACCTCTTTCTCCAGGTGTGTTTTTGGCACGCTCGAGGCGAATGTTATGATCCAGGAATAGGAAATAGATTGTTTCCGGGGAAGCTAATTAATGTCTGACAGATGACGTCAAGTTAATTAATGTCTTTGGAGTTCGACCAGAATTGTTTCCGAGGCAAAGTTTAGATCACACATGACAGATGATGTCACGATTAATTGATTGACATGAAAGGGGAATTAATTTGTTGTTTCTAAAGAGAATTGATTCACGAAAGGAGAATTAATTTGTTATTTCTAAAGAGAACTGTCTCCGAGCGAATGTTTAGATCTTAGCGATGAATTGTTTTAGCGCGGGAATCAGGTTTCCAAATAATTTGAAATGCGTCAGCGCAGAGATGTCAAACAAAAGAAACACGCTGAAATTACGTTTAGGGATTATTTGGGCGAAGCCGTTTTAGCCATTTTATGGAATTATTTCGGCGAAACAGTTAGAGACATTTTAAAAGATGATTTAAAAGATGATTTTAGAAGAGAATTTAAGGGTGAAACTCTGTGGTCGTTATAATACACAAGTTCCATTGAACAATGTCGTGAGGTCCTCTACCCCAACCCCAAAGGGTTCCGATCCCCACCACCCCAACCCCGAAGGAAGCCACCAGTCCTCAAAGGTTCTCCGGATTCCCAAAGGACCACCCGGCCCTCAAGGGACCCACAGACCCTCAAAGGCTCTCCCCGAGCCCCGTCTTTCGTTGATGTGTGTTGTCTGAAACTTATGATTTGGGATATGTAAATTACTATTTCGGACTTTTCTGAGCTAGATTTCTTAGTCTTTCGTTGGTGTGTGTTGTCTGAAACCTATGATTTGGGATGGATGGATTGCAATTTTTGACTTTTCTGAGCTGGATTTCTGAGCCGTTCATAGGAGTGTGTTGTCTGAAACTTATGATTTGAGATGTGTAGTTTGCAAGTTGGACTTTTCAGAGCTATGATTCTTAGTCTTTCATAGGCGTTTGTTGTCTGAAACTTCTAGTTTGGGATGAATAGTTTGCTATTTCAGGCTTTTCTGAGCTAAGGTTTCCTAGTATTTCGTAGGTGAATGTTGTCTGAAACTTATGATTTGGGATATGTAAATTACTATTTCGGGCTTTTCTAAGCTAGATTTCTTAGTCTTTCGTTGGGGTGTGTTGTCTGAAACCTATGATTTGGGATGGGATGGATTGCTATTTTTGACTTTTCTGAGCTGGATTTCTTAGCCGTTCATAGGTGTGTGTTGTCTGAAACTTATGATTTGGGATGGTTAATTTGCTATTTTTGACTTTTCTGAGCTAGGTTTCTTAGCCGTTCATAGGTGTGTGTTGTCTGAAACCTATGATTTGGGATGTGTGGGTTGCTATTTTTTGACTTTTCATAGCCAGATTTCTTAGTCTTTCGTAGGTGTGTGTTGTCTGAAACCTATGATTTGGATTGTGTGGATTGCTATTTTTGACGTGTGTGTTGTCTGAAACCTATGATTTGGGATATGTAAATTACTATTTCGGGCTTTTCTGAGTTGGATTTCTTAGTCTTTCATAGGTGTGTGTTGTCTGAAACCTATGATTTGGGATGTGTGGGTTGCTATTTTTTGACTTTTCATAGCCAGATTTCTTAGTCTTTCGTAGGTGTGTGTTGTCTGAAACCTATGATTTGGGATGTGTGGATTGCTATTTTTGACTTTTCTGAGCTGGATTTCATAGCCTTTCGTAGGGATGTGTTGACTGAAACCTGTGATTTGGGATGAGTGGTTTGCTTTTTGGACTTTTCAGAGCTGGATTTCTTAGCCGTTCATAGGTGAGTGTTGTCTGAAACCTATGATTTGGGATGGTTAATTTGCTATTTTTGACTTTTCTGAGCTAGGTTTCTTAGCCTTTCATAGGTGTGTGTTGCCAGAAAATTATGATTTGGGATGTGTAGTTTGCTATTTCAGGCTTTTCTGAGCTAAGGATTCCTAGTATTTCCTAAGTGAATGTTGTCTGAAACCAATAGTTTGGGATGAGTAGTTTGCTATTTCAGGCTTTTATGAGCTAGAATTCTTAGCCTTTCGTAGGTGTGTGTTGACTGAAACTTATGATTTGGGATATGTAATTTGCTATTTCCGACTTTTCATAACCGGATTTCTTA
The DNA here is from genome assembly GCA_027921565.1 of Artemia sinica. NCBI lineage: Eukaryota > Metazoa > Arthropoda > Branchiopoda > Anostraca > Artemiidae > Artemia > Artemia sinica. Next base: position 55,309,542 of record CM051263.1, read on the forward strand.
GTCTTTCGTAGGTGTGTGGTGTCTGAAACCTATAATTTGGGATGTGTGGGTTGCTATTTTTCGACTTTTCTGAACTGGATTTCTTAGCCTTTCGTTGGTGTGTGTTGACTGAAACCTATGATTTGGGATGGTGAATTTGCTATTTTTGACTTTTCTGAGCTAGATTTCATAGCCTTTCACAGGTATATGCTTTCAAAAAATAATGATTTGGGAGGTGTAGTTTGCTTTTTGGACTTTTCAGAGCTAGGATTCTTAGTCACTCATAGGTGTTTGTTGTCTGAAACTTCGAGTTTGGGATGAGTAGTTGGCTATTTCAGACTTTTCTGAGCTAAGGTTTCTTAGTATTTCGTAGGTGAATGTTGTCTGAAACTTATGATTTGGGATATGTAAATTACTATTTCGGGCTTTTCTGAGTTGGATTTCTTAGTCTTTCATAGGTGTGTGGTGTCTGAAACCTATGATTTGGGATGTTTGGTTTGCTTTTTGGACTTTTCTGAGCTGGATTTCTGAGCCTTTCGTAGGTATGTGTTGACTGAAACCTATGATTTGGGATGTGTAGTTTGCTATTTTTGACTTTTCTGAGCTAGGTTTCTTAGCCTTTCACAGGTATGTGTTGTCAGAAAATTATGATTTGGGATGTGTAGTTTGCTATTTCAGGCTTTTCTGAGCTAAGGTTTTCTAGTATTTCGTAGATGAATGTTGACTGAAACCAATAGTTTGGGATGAGTAGTTTGCTATTTTTGACTTTTCTGAGCTAGGTTTCTTAGTCTTTCGTTGGTGTGTGTTGACTGAAACCAATGATTTGGGATGGGATGGATTGCTATTTTTGACTTTTCTGAGCTGGATTTATTAGCCTTTCATAGGTGTGTGTTGACTGAAACCTATGATTGGGATGAGTGGTTTGCTATTTTTGACTTTTCTGAGCTAGGTTTCTTAGCCTTTCATAGGTATGTGTTGTCAGAAAATTAAGATTTGGGATGTGTAGTTTGCTATTTGAACTTTTCAGAGCCATGATTCTTAGTCCGTCATAGGGGTTTGTTGTCTGAAACTTCTAGTTTGGGATGAGTAGTTTCGCTATTTCAGGCTTTTCTGAGCTAAGGTTTCCTAGTCTTTCATAGGTGAATGTTGTCTGAAACCTATGATTTGGGATATGCAAATTACTATTTCGGGCTTTTCTAAGCTCGATTTCTTAGTCTTTCGTTGGTGTGTGTTGTCTGAAACCTATGATTTGGGATGGGTGGATTGCTACTTTTGACTTTTCTGAGCTGGATTTCTTAGCCTTTCATAGGTGTTTGTTGTCTGAAACCTATAGTTTGGGATGACTAGTTTGCTATTTTTGACTTTTCTGAGCTAGGTTTCTTAGCCGTTCATAGGTGAGTGTTGTCTGAAACCTATGATTTGGGATATGTAAATTACTAATTTGGGCTTTTCTGAGTTGGATTTCTTAGTCTTTCGTTGGTGTGTGTTGTCTGAAACCTATGATTTGGGATGGGTAGATTGCTACATTTGACTTTTCTGAGCTGGATTTCTTAGCCTTTCATAGGTGTTTGTTGTCTGAAACCTATAGTTTGGGATGACTAGTTTGCTATTTTTGACTTTTCTGAGCTAGGTTTCTTAGCCGTTCATAGGTGAGTGTTGTCTGAAAGCTATGATTTGGGATATGTAAATTACTATTTTGGGCTTTTCTGAGTTGGATTTCTTAGTCTTTCGTTGGTGTGTGTTGTCTGAAACCTATGATTTGGGATGGGTTGATTGCTACTTTTGACTTTTCTGAGCTGGATTTCTTAGCCTTTCATAGGTGTTTGTTGTCTGAAACCTATAGTTTGGGATGACTAGTTTGCTATTTTTGACTTTTCTGAGCTAGGTTTCTTAGCCGTTCATAGGTGAGTGTTGTCTGAAACCTATGAGTTGGGATATGTAAATTACTATTTCGGGCTTTTCTGAGTTGGATTTCTTAGTCTTTCATAGATATGTGTTGTCTGAAACCTATGATTTGGGATGTGTGGGTTGCTATTTTTTGACTTTTCCGAGCTGGATTTCTTAGCCGTTCATAGGTGTGTGCTGTCTGAAACTTATGATTTGGGATGGTTAATTTGCTATTTCCGGCTTTTATTAGCTAGGTTTCTTAGCCCTTCATAGGTGTGTGTTGTCAGAAAATTATGATTTGGGATGTGTAGTTTGCTATTTGGACTTTCAGAGCTAGGATTCTTAGTCCATCATAGGTGTTTGTTGTCTGAAACCAATAGTTTGGGATGAGTAGTTTGCTATTTCAGGCTTTTCTGAGCTAGATTTCTTAGTCGTTCATAGGTGTGTGTTGTCTGAAACTTATGATTTGGGATATGTAAATTACTATTTCGGGCTTTTCTGAGTTGGACACTTCTAAATTTTTCCGTAGAAGATAGGAAAAGTTATACTATGATTGTGCTTATTTACCATAAAGATAAGAAGTTTCACTTTAATTCTAAATTTTCTTAAATTCAATTCCGACCTTTCTCAAAGAGATGAAAAAAATTAAAGTTCTGTTCCAAATATTTTCCCGGAAGAAGAAAAGTTCAACTTCGATTCTGAATTTTCTCAATGAAAATGAAATAAGTTATTGATCAAATCTATTTTCCCAAAATAATATAAAAATTTCCACTTCAGTTCAGATTTTTTTCTCAAAGAGATGAAGAAATTTAAAGTTCTGTTCCAAATTTTTCATAGAAGATAGGAAAAGTTATACTTTTATCGTGAATATTCGAGTTCTATTCTGAATTTTACCAAAGAACACAATTCAATTCTAATTTCCCCAATAAAAAATTTAAAGTTCAATTCTAAATTTTTCGGTGGAAGATAGAAAAAGTAATACCATACTTGTGAATATTTTCCCAGAAGATAAAAAGTTTTAGTTCAATTTAAAATTTTCTCAACGAAGTGAAGAAGAATTCAAGTTCTCTTCTGAATTTTACCAAAGAACACAATTCAATTCTAATTTCACCAGAGAAAATAAAAATCTTCCACTTCAGTTCCATATTTCACAAAGACATAAAGAAATTTAAAGTTCAATTCTAAATTTGTCGGTGGAAGATAGAAAAAGTACTACCATACTTGTGAATATTTTCATGGAAGATAAAAAGTTCTAGTTCAATTTAAAATTTTCTCAACGAAATGAAGGAAAGTTCAAGTTCTCTTCTGAATTTTCTCAATGAAAAAGAAATTACTTATTGATCACTTCTATTTTTCCAAATAATATAAAAATTTTCCACTTTAGTTCAGATCTGGCTCGAAGAGATGAAAAATTTAAAATACTGTTCCAAATTTTTCACTGAAGATACAAAAGTTCAAGTTCTCTTCGGAATTTTACCAAAGAACAAAATTCAATTCTAATTTCTCCAGAGAAAATAAAATCTTCCACTTCAGTTCTTTATTTCACAAAGACATAAAGAAATTTAAAGTTCAATTCCAAATTTTTCGGTGGAAGATAGAAAAAGTAATACCATACTTGTGAATATTTTCCCGGAAGATAAAAAGTTCTAGTTCAATTAAAAATTTTCTCAACGAAGTGAAGAAAAGTTCAAGTTCTCTTCTGAACTTTACCAAAGAACACACTTCAATTCTAATTTCTCCAGAGAAAACAAAAATCTTCCACTTCAGTTCTTTATTTCACAAAGACATAAAGAAATTTAAAGTTCAATTCTAAATTTTTCGGTGGGAGATAGAAAAATTAATACCATACTTGTGATTATTTTCACGGAAGATAAAAAGTTCTAGTTCAATTTAAAATTTTCTCAATGAAGTGAAGAAAAGTTCATGTTCTCTACTGAATTTTATCAAAGAACACAATTCAATTCTAATTTCTACAGAGAAAATATAAATCTTCCACTTCAGTTCTTTATTTCACAAAAGACATAAAGAAATTTAAAGTTCAATTCTAAATTTTTCGGTGGAAGATAGAAAAAGTAATACCATACTTGTGAATATTTTCCCGGAAGATAAAAAGTTCTAGTTCATTTTAAAATTTTCTCAACGAAGTGAAGAAAAGTTCAAGTTCTCTTCTGAACTTTACCAAAGAACACACTTCAATTCTAATTTCTCCAGAGAAAATAAAAATCTTCCAATTCAGTTTTAAGTTCCCCAAAGAAATAAAGAAATTTAAAGTTCTATTCTAAATTTTTCGGTGGAAGATAGAAAAAGTAATACTATGACTGCGATTGTTTTCCATGAAGATCAAAAGTTTCACTTTATTTATAATTTTTCTTAAATTCAGTTCTGATTTTTCTCAAAGAGATGAAAAATTTAAATTTCTGTTCCAAATTTTTCATAGAAGATAGAAAAAGTTATACATTGATTGTGAATATTCAACATGAAGATAAGGAACTCCAATTTAATTCTGAGTTTTCTCGAAGAAGTGCAAATTGTTCAAGTTCTCTTCTGAATTTTCTTAAAGAAGAGAAAAAAGTTAACTCAATTCTGAATTTTACCAATGAAAATGAAAAAACCTTCCACTTCAGTTCTTAATTTTTCAAAGACATAAAAAATTTAAAGTTCAGTTCAATGGCTATGAAAAGTCAAAAAATAGCAACCCACACATCCCAAATCATAGGTTTCAGACAACACATACCTATGAACGGCTAAGAAACCTAGCTCAGAAAAGTCAAAAATAGCAAATTAACCATCCCAAATCATAAGTTTCAGACAACACACACCTATGAACGGCTAAGAAATCCAGCTCAGAAAAGTCAAAAATAGCAATCCATCCCATCCCAAATCATAGGTTTCAGACAACACACCCCAACGAAAGACTAAGAAATCTAGCTTAGAAAAGCCCGAAATAGTAATTTACATATCCCAAATCATAAGTTTCAGACAACATTCACTTACGAAATACTAGGAAACCTTAGCTCAGAAAAGCCTGAAATAGCAAACTATTCATCCCAAACTAGAAGTTTCAGACAACAAACGCCTATGAAAGACTAAGAATCATAGCTCTGAAAAGTCCAACTTGCAAACTACACATCTCAAATCATAAGTTTCAGACAAAACACTCCTATGAACGGCTCAGAAATCCAGCTCAGAAAAGTCAAAAATTGCAATCCATCCATCCCAAATCATAGGTTTCAGACAACACACACCAACGAAAGACTAAGAAATCTAGCTCAGAAAAGTCCGAAATAGTAATTTACATATCCCGAATCATAAGTTTCAGACAACACACATCAACGAAAAACGGGGCTCGGGGAGAGCCTTTGAGGGTCTGTGGGTCCCTTGAGGGACGGGTGGTCCTTTGGGAATCCGGAGAACCTTTGAGGACCGGTGGCTTCCTTCGGGGTTGGGGTGGGGGGATCGGAACCCTTTGGGGTTGGGGTAGAGGACCTCACGACATTGTTCAATGGAACTTGTGTATTATAACGACCACAGAGTTTCACCCTTAAATTCTCTTCTAAAATCATCTTTTAAATCATCTTTTAAAATGTCTCTAACTGTTTCGCCGAAATAATGCCATAAAATGGCTAAAACGGCTTCGCCCAAATAATCCCTAAACGTAATTTCAGCGTGTTCCTTTTGTTTGACATCTCTGCGCTGACGCATTTCAAATTATTTGGAAACCTGATTCCCGCGCTAAAACAATTCATCACTAAGATCTAAACATTCGCTCGGAGACAGTTCTCTTTAGAAATAACAAATTAATTCTCCTTTCGTGAATCAATTCTCTTTAGAAACAACAAATTAATTCCCCTTTCATGTCAATCAATCAATCGTGACATCATCTGTCATGTGTGATCTAAACTTTGCCTCGGAAACAATTCTGGTCGAACTCCAAAGACATTAATTAGCTTGACGTCATCTGTCAGACATTAATTAGCTTCCCCGGAAACAATCTATTTCCTATTCCTGGATCATAACATTCGCCTCGAGCGTGCCAAAAACACACCTGGAGAAAGAGGTCATTGACCCCATTAACCACGTGTTCTCTCTAGGGACTCAATGTCCATATTTGGGGTGCAAAAAAGTTGTAGGTGGCAGCAGGGGTGCCCGTCACGAGTATAAGATAGGTATCTACTATTAAGTCATCCTAAAAGACATAGTTATCATATTTTCGACCATGCTGAACAAAATGGCTATCTCAAAATTTTGATCGGGTGACTTTGGGAAAAAATGAGCGTGGGAGGGGGCCTGGTTGGCCTCCATTTTTTTGGTCACTTAAAAAGGGCACTATAACTTTTAAGTTCCGTTCGAATGAGCCATCCTGCGATATTCTAGGACCACTGGGTCGATACGATCACCCCTGGGGGAAAAAACAACAAACAAACAAATAAACAAGCATCCGTGATCTTTCTTCTGGCAAAAAATGCAAAATTCCATATTTTTGCAGATAGGAGCTTGAAACCTCTGCAATACGGTTCTCTGATACGCTGAATATGATGGTGTGATTTTCATTAAGGTTCTTTTATTTTTAGGGGGTCTTCTCTCCTTTTTTCGAAAATCATCCAAATTTTCTCAGACGCGTAACTTTTGATAGGTAGGACTGATGAAACTTATATAATTGAAATCAGCATTAAAATCCGATTATTTTGATGTATCTATTGGTATCAAAATTCCGTTTTCTACAGTTTCGGTTACCATTGAGCCGGGTCGCTCCTCACTGACAGTTCGTTACCACGAACTGTTTGATGTTTCTGCTATCCTGTAGAATTTTGTGCTCTCTGGCTCTTGTGTTTGTAGGCAAGATGCTTGTTTTGTATGATCGCTCCAAAACACAGTATTTAGATGACGAACCAGAGCAGGGGTTTCATCAAAGGACCCAGGAGAATAAGCACTGGCTTATCCAGGGGACGGGGGTTTTGGTCCCCCAAGATTCTTTCTCTCACCCTCTTATCCTGTTTTTGCTTTTTCTTTACTATTTTTTTTAGAACACATTTGGCAATTTGGTCAATTATTGGGAACTTTGCCACATCCCCCCCCGCAATATTTTGCTCATTGGCACCCTTGTCATATTAGGCCTCCCCCAAGAGTTTGTTCTAGATCCGCCCCTGGGAATAAGATTTATTACTGTTTGTCTGATTTTTCAGCTTAAGCTTGACCCACGACAATTTTCTCAAAGTAAAGCAATGTATAAGAAATCAACACCATTTTAGTGGTTTCTTTTAGAGCTAAAGTTTACCATTAGGGATGCCACCTGTGGCAAGGGGATTAAAAATCCTCATAAGCTAACGTAGTTCGATTTGAGGATGAAAAAGGAGTATTCTGGTTATTCGTTTCGATGAATAACCAGAAAAAAGCAAAAACGAAAGATTATGTAAAGTAAAAGGTAAAATGTTGTGTTAATAAATAAAAAGGCTCTTTTCTATGTCAAGAAAAAGGATTTTAGGTCATGATTTCAGTTTTTCGTTGGAATTTCATTTTTCGATATGAGTTCTCTTTTTTCTTGAAGTGGTTGATGTCCTTAAAAACATTATGTCTTACTTCAAGGTGCCCAACGTCTCTTGTTGGTGTATACCCTATCATTATACAATAGAAAAATACTGGCAAAAAAACACATAATATTATAGGAGTTTGGAAACAGTAAAAGCAAACTTATTAAGGACAATTTTTATTGCATAAAAATAAAGCATTTCAGGATTATTGTTTTTTTTTTCATTTAATTTGGTATAACTCATGCACAATGAGCTCAGTCTAATGATTTCATTTTGTTTTGGTTCTGAAAAGGCCATATCATGATTAGTCAAACAGTTCGTGGTAACGAACTGTAAGTAAGGAGCGACCCGGCTCAATGGTAACCGAAACTCTAAAAAACGGAATTTTTATACCAATAGATATATCAACAGAATCGGCTTATTACCAATAGATGCATCAAAAGAATCAGATTTTAATTCTGATTTCAAATATATAAGTTTCATTAAGTTTAAGCTTACCCATCAAAAGTTACGTGCCTGAGAAAATTTGGCTGATTTTCGAAAAAAAGGGGGAAAGACCCCCTAAAAGTTATAGAACCTTAATGAAAATCACACCATCATATTCAGCGTATCAGAGAACCCTACTGTAGAGGTTTCAAGCTCCTATCTACAAAAATGTGGAATTCTCCATTTTTTGCCAGAAGAAAGATCACGGATGCGTGTTTATTTGTTTTTTTTTTTTTTTCCCCAGGGGTGATCGTATCGACCCAGTGGTCCTAGAATATCGTGAGAGGGCTCATTGGAACGGAAATTAAAAGTTCTAGTGCCCTTTTTAAGTGACCAAAAAAAATGGAGGGCAACTAGGCCCCCTCCCACGCTCATTTTTTCCCAAAGTCACCCGATCAAAATTTTGAGATAGCCATTTTGTTCAGCATGGTCGAAAATATGATAAAAATGTCTTTTAGAATGACTTGATCCCCAAAGTCCCCAGGGGGAGGGCTGAAAGTTATGAACTTTACTCAATGTTAACATATAGTATTGGTTATTGGGAAGTATACAGACTTTTTCAGAGGAGATTTTTTCTGGTAGGTGGGGGAAGGAGAGGGTCGGGGGCTATATGGAAGGATCTTTCCATGAAGGAAGTTTTCATGGGGGAAGGGACATTGCTATGAAGGGGGCGCCGGATTTCCCAGCATTATTAAAGAAAAAGATCAGGAATTAAATAAAAAAAAACAAGTTTTTCAACTGATCAACTGATTGTGATTAAGAGGTCATTTTTAAAGAACTGGAAAAAAAATTCGAACTATAGTTTAAAGAGGAGGGTATTGACTAGGGGGCGAACCCCCTAATATACGTGTTAAAATTTATGAATATAGAAGTTCGTTACGTAAGTTAATTCTAAGTTACGTATATTTATTACTAATAAAAACGTTCGTAAATAAAATTAAACAAGTTTCGAGAAAGCCATTTAACCAAATATAATATGCAAAATTTGTTTTAATTATTCATGTACGGTGAGCCAAAATCAAAACCTGCATTAATTCAAAAACGTTCAAAAATTAAATAAAAAAAACAAGTTTTTTAAACTGAAAGTAAGGAGCGACATTAAAGCTTAAAACGAACAGAAATTATTCCGTATATGAAGGGGGCTGTCCCCTCCTCAACGCCTCGCTCTTTACGCTAAAGTTTGACTTTCTCACAACTCTATTTTTCTAAACAATAAAAAAACTTTAGCGTAAAGAGCGAGGCGTTGAGGAGGGGACAGCCCCCTTCATATACGGAATAATTTCTGTTCGTTTTAAGCTTTAATGTCGCTCCTTACTTTCAGTTTAAAAAACTTGTTTTTTTTATTTAATTTGCAGACAAGACCGAAGTGAAGTCATCTTGATAGTTTTAGGACTATAGACTAGCTTTAGAATTTGTATCACAACTTGAAATTCTCTGTTGGATATAACCGGATTTTCAGAGTTCATATTATGACCCACGATCTTCATTTCGAGTAATACTAAAGCATATTTCTTACAATTTAATATTGCATATTACTCACTATTGATATTATAGCTGGTGAAACCAAAATGTTACCTAAGAATCAATCCATTATTCCTGTATGCTGTTCAATAACTTCGCGGTTATTAAATAATATTTATTTTTATGCTTATGTTTTTAAGATAATTTCAACTGTATACTGAAAGTTACTGATATCACAGCTGGAGTAAGACTAAGAAAAACGTTATTGATTGGTTTGTTGTTGTCAGGTTACGTACTTACTTTTGACTTCTAAATCAATATTCTTGTTTTTATACATGACTTTTGTGTTTTCAGTGAAAGGTTAGTTTTCTATAATCATACAGACATAGGGAAATACCATCAAGTGGTTTATTTGCACTAGTTTTATCGATAGTTTTAAGAATATCGTAATATCGTATATATATATATATATATATATATATATATATATATATATATATATATATATATATATATATATATATATATATATATATATATCGATAAGAATATCGTTTCATCGTAATACCAATATGTTACGAAGCAATAATTTTTTATTGTTTTAATTTTAAACCTGGCTCTTTACTTCCCTTAGAAAAAGTTTTTTTTTTAATTAATTTTCTCTAGAGCTACAGAGACATACAAATTATACATGTAGATTTAGTTCCGTTACAGTATTTAACCTCAGTTCATGCCCCCTGGGCTGTACAGCGAGAGGGGAATCATCCCGTTCCTGAACCTCGGTTCACGCAAATTACTAAATTGACGTCGACAATATCTTTGTAGTGAGGGAGCAACTTCAGACTCTCTGGATTTGTCGGACTCCGTAGATTTGACTCCGTGACGTTTGGTTTCATACTTATTATGTGTTGCTACTACGTAGGTTAGTTTCCCGAAGCAAATCGAAACGAAAATGAGTTTTTGAAATGAAAGCAAATAGTAACCTTAAAATCTAAAACAAGCTAGAATTATTCGGTATATGACTGGGGCAGTCGTGTCCTCAAACTCTTGCTGTTTACGCTAAAGTTTGACTTGAGCTTTTCTAAAAACATTTTAAAATGCAAAATATAGCCAATTGGTTGTTAGAAGCATTTTGCTAAGGGTTTTGCCTTTTAAAACATCTGAAATGAAAGCTTAGTTACTTAGAGAAAAATAGAAATAAGTTAGCCCTTTCATTTTCAATTCAGTATAATAAATATTTTTTTTTACTTTTAAACGAAAAGCATAAATCATTGCAGCAATGAGATACATTTTTTGAACTGGAAGTGAAAGGAGCTGATAAACCCCACTGCAATGCCGTATAAGGTTAGGATTATTGAATAAATGTTTTACTCTGAGCCAGTTCCTTACCCCATAATTTTTATCGACAAAATTTAGGCCCTATCCTGGTCAAAATTACCGTTTTACGGCACAAAATCTATTTAAAAGAGAAGTATAAACTTTGAATTTATGTTCGAATAAACTGTTTCCCAAAGTTTAACGACAGTGGCTGGACCCTTGGAAAAAATAAATCAAGAAAACAAAAACAAACGAGAACTCACCCATCTTGGGAAAAATAAACATTGTCTTCACTCCTTTTTTAGGGCCGAAAATTTAAAATAGCAACATTTCAGATTCATCCAAAGTTAATTGACCGAATCAAACAGTTCGTGGTAACGAACTGTAAGTAAGGAGCGACCCGGCTCAATGGTAACCGAAACTCTAGAAAACGGGTTTTTGATACCAATAGATATATCAAAAGAATCAGATTTCAATGCTGATTTCAAATATATAACTTTCATCAAGTTTAGAGCTACCTATCAAAAGTTACGCGCCTGAGAAAATTTGGCTGATTTTCAAAAAAAGGGGGAAAGACCCCCTAAAATGATAGAACCTTAATGAAAATCACACCATCATATTCAGCGTATCAGAGAACCCTACTGTAGAGGTTTCAAGCTCCTATCTACAAAAATGTGGATTTTTGCATTTTTTGCCAGAAGAAAGATCACGGATGCGTGTTTATTTGTTTGTTTGTTTGTTTGTTTTTTTTTCCCCAGGGGTGATCGTATCGACCCAGTGGTTCTAGAATATCGTGGGAGGGCTCATTGGAACGGAAATTAAAAGTTCTAGTGCCCTTTTTAAGTGACCAAAAAAAATGGAGGGCAACTAGGCCCCCTCCTACGCTCATTTTTTTCCCAAAGTCACCCGATCAAAATTTTGAGATAGCCATTTTGTTCAGCATGGTCGAAAATATGATAAAAATGTCTTTTAGGATGACTTGATCCCCCAAAGTCCCCAGGGAGAGGGCTGAAAGTTATGAACTTTACTCAATGTTAGCATATAGTATTGGTTATTGGGAAGTATACAGACTTTTTCAGAGGAGATTTTCTCTGGTAGGTGGGGGAAGGAGAGGGTCGGGGGCTATATGGAAGGATCTTTCCATGAAGGAAGTTTTCATGGGGGAAGGGACATTGCTATGAAGGGGGCGCCGGATTTCCCAGCATTATTAAAGAAAAAGATCAGGAATTAAATAAAAAAAAAACAAGTTTTTCAACTGATCAACTGATTGTGATTAAGAGGTCATTTTTAAAGAACTGGAAAAAAAATTCGAACTATAGTTTAAAGAGCAGGGTATTGACTAGGGGGCGAACCCCCTAATATACGTGTTAAAAATTTATGAATATAGAAGTTCGTTACGTAAGTTAATTCTAAGTTACGTATATTTATTACTAATAAAAACGTTCGTAAATAAAATTAAACAAGTTTCGAGAAAGCCATTTAACCAAATATAATATGCAAATTTTGTTTTAATTATTCATGTACGGTGAGCCAAAATCAAAACCTGCATTAATTCAAAAACGTTCAAAAATTAAATAAAAAAACAAGTTTTTTTAACTGAAAGTAAGGAACGACGTTAAAACTTAAAACGAACAGAAATTATTCCGTATATGAAGGGGGCTGTCCCCTCCTCAACGCCTCGCTCTTTACGCTAAAGTTTGACTTTCTCACAACTCTATTTTTTAAACAATAAAAAAACTTTAGCGTAAAGAGCGAGGCGTTGAGGAGGGGACAGCCCCTTCATGTACGGAATAATTTCTGTTCGTTTTAAGTTTTAACGTCGTTCCTTACTTTCAGTTAAAAAAACTTGTTTTTTTTTATTTAATTTCCTTAAAAACTGGGCTTGTTCAGCTTTAGCGTTACCTTAAATAAATAAAATAAAAAAAAAAATCTTAGAGGGAATAAATTCATTTTCTTATCAGCCTCCTAATGTGGGATGAACTAGCAAAATTCAAAAGAGGATTAAGGTAGAATTAAGATAAATTGAGTGATAGGTAATTTGTACTGCACGGATAACAAGGTATTTAGCATAGCAATTCATTTAATCATGATAGCAAGCGTAACCATGAAAACTGCTTATGCTTCAAACTGTTAGAGAGGACAAACGAAAATCTGGGTCAAAATCAGGTTTTGAGGGGGCAAACTCCTCCCCTTTGTCCCTTGGAAATGTATGCACCTATCGTTCAGTACTAGCTAAAAAGTAAATGAATATCTACCCCGTGGACAATAACGCCTTTTAAGCATTGCTATATCTTCCTAAGTCGTTTGGTGATATATATTTTTTTTACTGATTTTTCCTCTTCGTTTATTTCCACCCTTTACAACAAAAGTTAGAATAAGATTTCATTTTCACTATCTTTGGTACTAAAATTTCTTATATTTTCCATATCACTTGTTTTTTTTTAAGTTCTACCCCCTCCCAGAAATAAAATAGTGTGTACGTGCTAGAGAAAGACACTACCTTGCCAACTTATTCTGAAAATCGTGACAATTCATAGCACTGCGCAGTAATTTGACGATCAAGTTTCACCAGAACTCCATTATTTAAATGATAATATTATTAAGAAAATGCAACAATGTCACGTGGGATCAAAGGTAGGTGCTCTTCTTAGTTATAATTTGATTACTATAATTAAACTGTGATCATTATGCCAAAAATTCCGGAATGTTTTGCCCAAAAGCTAAACAGAATTCGTGTCAAAATACTTCAGTCGAATTTCACTTATGAATGAGTAAACACTGATGCTGCGTTTAAATTTAATCTTGAACAAAATTTGTGTGGATAATTGTGAATTAAGAAAACTTGTTAAAACGGATGGGGATAATAAATATGCTAGAAACAAAGACTATTATCAATTCTAAAGGTAAAAAAACACTGTTAACCAAGCTTGTCCGCTTCAACATTATTGTCCTTGAGCTAAACTTTTATGAACCTTGTTTTTATTCAAACCACAGAGCAGTTTGACAGCGATACCTCGAAAGATGTTGTGTTACAAGACATAAATGTTAAAGAAGAATGTTAGAGCTTAAAACTTCCAACTGTTAATTCAAAACAGGTCAGGATTATCATCTTGTCAAAAGATAAAAAAAAATCTAAAGACAAAAAAGGAAATATTTTTAGTTAACTAGTGACATAATATAAGGATTGGGGATAGTGAATATGCTAGAAAAAATTTTTGATACCAACTCTAATCAAGGCCTTACCCAGAGAGGGGGGGGGGGTTAGGGGGGTTTGAACCCCCCCCCCCCCGAAATGTTTGTCTGACTCGTAAAAACGTAACAAAAATGGATAGAAACAAATTTTGTTTGCGTTTTTTGCAGTTTTTTTGTGCAGCCCCCCCCCCGTAATTTTTTTTTAGTAAAATTCCCTCCGAAAAAAAAAATCCTGGGTACGGCCTTGACTCTAATGTAAAAAATATTGCTGGCAAAATGTATCCGCTTAAACATTATTGTCCTTGAGTTAAGGGCCAAACGAAAAGCAGGTCGTCCCCGAATAGTTTTAAGCAGATTGTGATGGAGGAGGAGCGTACACTGTGTTGTTCTCAGGCTATTTAGTGCTACAGTGAGTTGTTAGTAGTTGTAGTTCACTTTTATGAACCTCGTTTTTATTAAGCTAGGTGCCCATTGAAAGCGAATTTTTTTCACAGACGAATTCGTCAGTTCGCATCACGACAGCGAATTCCCGTGGTATGCCTCATAGAACGCGAATTTCAAATATGATTTCTAAAAGACAGAAACAAAAGATTTGTGGATTGTTACTGCTTTTGTCTTTAAGACGTCGGAGAGATAAGATGAAATGATCAAGAAAGTTCTGGGTGAGGCCACTTTACCACTTTAGAAGTCTATTGTATTTCGTCTTGCGAATATCTATGGTGCGAATAAAATTCGACTCGGAGTTGAAAGGTGCGAACTACGAATTTTGGACGTGCAAAGCTGAAAATATTCGCCTAACGACGACAAATTCGCTGACTCTGAGTCAGCGAATTCGCTTTCTGTGGGCACCTAGCTTTACAGCCACGATGCAGTGCAGCCGCGATAATTCTAAAGGCATTAAGTTAAAAGTCGTAAATTTCATATATGAGAGAGTCAGAGACGAAAATCTCTCAACTATTAATAATTCTGTTGTTTGAAGAATGGTTTGTTTTAAACGGTTTTAAGATAAATCAAGGGGATTAAAATTCAAAAGCAAAACGAAAATTTAGGTGGTTGTGTGTAACCACTCCCCCGAAACACTATAATAACACAAAAGTAGTATTATTCAATTTCGCATCGAACAGTCTTTCCAAATGTAATCTCCCTACCGTGATAATTGCGTCCCTTCCCCTGGCGGGGCCAGATGTTGTCCTAGACTTTATCTAAACAAAAAACTTGGGAAAACATTGAATAAAATGAGAGCGAACTTGAAAGTAGGATTAATAAACATATTTTGTATATTATAAAGTAAAAAATTGTTGCTATAGTGTTTACTAGTGGAATTGTGCATATATCTAGGGCTATAACTGGCCCCATTAGGGCTAGATGGTATAATTCCTCTTTTAGGGAAACAGGGGGAATGATTGCACACGAATACCGAAAAATAAACGTCAACAACCAACAAAAAGACAAATTCATCCGCTTTAGCATTATAATCCTTGAGCTTTACTGTTACGAAACTTCATTTTGGTAGCAGCCTAGTATGCCCCCTTTCATGTAATAAACGCCTCAATGCCAAAATTGTTCCTTCGTTATTCCCCAAAAATTTATATTTATTAGATTATTAAAGGCGCTTCTGATTTAACTGATTCCCAGGTTTAACACCTAAATATAACCCTAGGCACAATTTCTAGACGGGGAGGGGGGTCAAACCCGGTACCCATCCTGAATACGATCTTGACTACTGGGTAAAGTTCTAGTTGGGGTGCTTTCGGCCATTTTGGTAAGCAGTTGATTTATTTGAATGAAGCTTTCAGGAATTAATCTAGGTCCTAAAATATACTCCATGAAGATTTTATCAAGCTATTGTCTCTGCTCTTTCCTTATTTCTAGGGTTTCGGCCTGAAACGTCATTAAAGGGTGGGATCTGGAAAAAATATAGAATTTTAAAGGCAGAAAAGGAGGCAGGATTTTATTTAGGGGGTATCTTAGAGCAGGCGATGACAACTTAATTAAAGTGCAAAAACTATGCAAATTAAAAAAAAAATGAGAATTATAGAGACATTCTTAAAATTTCGTGAGATCTTGGGGAGAGATATGGGCTTGAAGGTCTCCTCCCCCTCTATACGAACCTGCTTAAGATCATGTAGCACATACACATACAAAATCTAGAATGTACAGAAAATATGAATGAAAATAAACGGGACTAATGAATCTGAGCCAATTAGCGGGATTATGCCTACCCCACCACTTGCTCACGACGATGAACCTCAGCAAACTCTTGGGAGCAATTAATTATGAATAGGGGTGGTCTTCTGTGGAGGGTAAAAATATTAGCATGCAATAGCTCAAGGACCATAATAGTTATAATTACTTTTATAAGAGACATTATTGATACCATGCCGCAACCTGGTTTACGAGTAATGAACTCTAATGGATAATTTCGAAGTTCGTGAAACAAAAGTTGTGTCAACAGTAAACAAGGTGGATAAGTACCTTGCTAAGAGGCTTCGAGATGAAAAGGTAAGGTTGTTTTCAAGGGCGTATCAAGGATTTTTGTTCGGGGGAGGGTGTGTGATCGGGAGAGGGTTTTTGGGAGAGAAGGTTTTTACGTTAAGTATTTAATAGTCAAACAAAAATTTGGGAGAGGGGGTTCAAACCGTGAGTCTCCCTCCTCCCCTGTATACGGCCTTGGTTGTTTTCTAGGATTTGTTTTAAGTATGTGTCCAAAGCGCTGTGTTATAAACGTATAGTGTTTTTTCATCTCTATGCTAATAAAAACCGGTCCTCCCCCCTTGGAAAAACTGGTCCCTCCCTCGTAAAGTTCTGAAAAGGTTACATTAGGCCAGTATATATAGGCTATATTTTTTTTTTTTGTTATATTGTATATGACCAGTTTGTCAATTTTATTTTTCTTTATAGTATGCAATTTTGTAGGCGAGTAAAGTCTTTCAGTTTAGTTGAATTTGGCAAAACATAACCTGAATACCTTCTAATATTTAACCTCTTTGAATAAATAGCTTTCCCCTTCGTGGTGAATACGTTACCAAGAACGAGGATAGTAACGGGAGCATTAGAGACGACTAGGGACTTGACTTAAAGAGGTACATGCCCCCCTGTCTTTTCCAATTTACACTACCGGTGACGAGCGCTAATTAGGGGGCAGGAAGTGGAGGTAATTGCCTTAGCCCCTGTATTTTAAAAAATACTATTTTCTGATGTTTTCATGAAACAAATTGAAAAAGTTGCCTTACATTTTCAAAAATATAGTATTTTTATTTTAATCTTGAAAATATAAAATTTTAGCCCTCCTACGCTAATTTTTAGGGAATTGACGCCCATGGAAAGAATTAGATCTACCTCAAGGGTCGCGAGGACGAAGGTCTGGTGAAAGAGGTAGAGGTTGATGTAGCTAGTTTTTCGCAAAAAAACTAGCTTACATCGCCCTATAGTTCTTAACATGCTTCACACCTGAATATCCCCATCCGCCTAATAGTATCATAAAATTGTTCTCAGTCATATTCTTCAGCATATTTCCCACCACCTAATGATGTTGTCTCTCAAAATCTGTCAATGGTTTGACAGTGAAATCCCCCGCCCCGCAGGTTTTGGAAAATACGTTTGCCTCTCCTCCCCTAGATTTCGTGAAGTGACGTCTCTCATAAGATATCCGTTGCCAAAAAGCCATTAAGTCATGGCATAAAAAAACACAAATAGATTTTCGAAAAAATTATTCTCCATCACCCTAAAGTTTTTAACGTGCTTTATGCGTGAATATCCCCAGCCGCCTATATTATCATGACATTTATTCGAAATTACGCTTTCCCACACCCTATGATGTTGTAAATATGTCGTCATGTTTTGGAACTAATCCTAAACACTAAAAAGAAAATAACAATATTTTTGACTTTGGGAATATTTTGGTGTTTGAAATCCCCTTGTCTCTCAAATCAGTCAATGGTTTAAATCTTTTTAATGAAACATAATTTAAACAAGGTAATAGTTTTAACGACCTCATTGCATTGCAGGTGATAGCATTCATATGTGGCATGCTTGTTGTGGTACTTATGGTGATGGCATTGACTAGTACAGACTGGCTAATGGCACAAGGATGGCGTCAAGGACTGTTTTACCATTGTATAGACAATTCCGCTGAACGCCCACTGCCATTTGGATTGGCTGGAGATCCTGGTTGCTACAGAGCAAGAGATGTTGGTAATACAGTTAAATTTATTTTATTAACAGTGTGATCTTCCGAATTAAAAATATATTCAGAAAAAAATGAAATAAAAACAGTGATGAAACCCAGGGTGCAGTGTTTGAGATATTCCTGAACAATTATAGCTAAGAACCAGAGTTTTAAGTAAAAACTTTTTACGAATTTATATCAATTCAAGCAAACCTAGATTTAAAGGTATTTTTTGGAAATCTTAAATTCGTAAACAGTTGTAAGCCTTATAAATGAAATTTTAATTAATATAAACACTATTGATGTCACTATAATTATTTGTTTCTTATGTGCTGTATTTGATGTTGTAATTTTTATTCTTCTTGTTGGTGTTTTCCACATTTATCCAAAACTAAGCAGATTTTCTCGGGCTCATACTTTTGATGACTTATTTCAAACTTGATGAATTTTATATATTTAGAATCGCCGTAAAAGCTAATTGGCTGCATTGGACATAAACGGTGGTATGTGTAAAATTTTAAGAAATTGCAGTTTAGAGTTACCATGAAGAATGATCCTGCCTAGTAAGTGCTCAAACAGTGGTATCAATTGCGGAAGCAGGGGGCCTCTGCTCTCCCTAGATTTTGAAAACTGCCCTTTCGGGGGGTATTTCTATTGAAAACTGCCCTTTTTCGTACTTTCATTGAAAAATCGAAAAAATGACCGATTTGTCCTCACTAGGTATTGACAAATATGTTTTCCCACCCCATATTTTTATGAATTGATGCCCCTGGCTCAGCCGTGATATAAAAAAAAGTGCATGGCTTTTCAGAAGTGTCCAGCCGACACTGAAGGACCGATAGCAATACAAAAATGAGGAATTCTTTTTCCAGCGGAGGGAATTTATTCATGAGCAACTCCAGATACAAAACTGCTTTTTAAATGCTTAAAGTTCGAACGGGACTTGAACACCGCCTCTTATACAATACATCTGGTAACAATGATTGACAATTAATTAAGTACATAATTATCGCCAGCTTCACTTTAATACTAACTTATATTAGAACTATCAATTTGCTTTCCTTTCTCCCTGAAATAGGAGATAAAAATTAGGTGATTCAGAATTTAC
Organism: Artemia sinica; assembly: GCA_027921565.1. Lineage (NCBI taxonomy): Eukaryota > Metazoa > Arthropoda > Branchiopoda > Anostraca > Artemiidae > Artemia > Artemia sinica. The sequence goes on from CM051263.1 coordinate 55,328,668, forward strand.
TTATTCAGATAAAAAAGATAGCCAGGGAGTAGGGCTTGTGATGAATAAGGTGGGAATCAGATTCAACACGTGCGGCTATGTATCATATTGAAAAGAAATTGTGCCAATGCTACAACTCTTCTGTGATGTACTCTGCACAACAGTGCAACTGAAAATTAATGTTAAGCTTCACCGTTCACTGCAAGTCCACAAAATTTCAAAGCACTTGTAATTTGAAGAATAAAGCACTTTCCTGATTGATTCCTGCCTTGTCTATCGATCTGTGACATATTTTCTTACTGTGTGGTTCATTGGGTGGAAATTTTTGAAGAGCACTCATCTAGACAGCTAAGTTTTTCGAAGCTAGATCTGCTTGTTTTCCTTATTTGGTTTTTATTCAGATCGAATTTTTGGGTAATATTTATTCAGTCTTGAATGTTCGGACTATTCAGGTAGCTAAGAAACAAACATACCTCTATAGTCAGAATTGCATCCTGAATCCAAATTTAACATTCATTTGCATCGAAAATGAAGTTTATCCCCAACCCAATATATATATATAAACAGGGTATATTCTAATTAAGGGTATATATTTGCAAATTAAGGGGATATGGGTAAGTTTGAACTTTACCCCCCCCCCCCCCTAATGTGCAAATATATACCCTGATTTAGTATATATAGGGGTGCGGGCAAAGTTCATTTCCAAAGCGAATGCATGTTAAATTTGGATTCAGGAAGCAATTCTGATCATAGAGGTAAGTTTGAACTTCCCCCCCCCTAATGTGCAAATATATACCCTGATTTATTATATATAGGGGTGGGGGTAAAGTTCATTTCCGATTCGAATTCATGTTAAATTTGAATTCAGGAAGCAATTCTGATCATAGAGGTAAGTTTGAACTTTACCCCCCCCCCCCCCTAGTGTGCAAATATATACCCTGATTTGGTATATATAGGGATGGGGGTAAAGTTCATTTCCGATGCGAATGCATGTTAAATTTAGGTTAAGGATGCAATTCTGACTATAAAGGTAAGTTTATTTCTTAGCTACCTGAGCTGTCCGTTAATATAAACATTATCCGAATTTATTATCCGTTAATATAAACATTGTCGGAATTTTCCATCCGGGGCTTGTTGGACAATCTTTTTTCATAACTCGTAAGAGGTAGGTAAGTATACCAGAAGTTAAGGGAAATTTTGGGGATATTGTACAACTCTTGACGTTTTTGGGGGAGGTGACAGTGGGATCCATCTTTCTCCCAACGCCTATTTGTAAGACGTAAATGATAAGCTGAAACATACTTTTCACAGGGGCTAAATATAGTAAGGGCTGCTCCCTCAAGAATTCTAAAGGTAAATTTTACATAATGAAAGGTTAAAAACTTCAATCTCATTCAAAAGTAGTTTGGCAACAATAATGACACAATGTTAGATTTCCTCTGTAAAAGATGATCGCAAGTGTCGATTATAAATCTAAAAACGAAAGCTGAGCGTTTCTAATTATGAATGATATTTTACAGTTAATTGCGCGGAATGCGTGAACAACCATTGTATGCAAATAAGTTCTAAGTCTAAAATATTTTTCCATAATTCAAATGATGAACAATAGAAACAGGTCTCTGAATAGAAATACCAGTAAAAAAAAAAAAAAAAAAACTATATAAAATAAGTGTCTATTTACTAAACGCTGATATCGTATTTGCATGTATTAACCATAAGCAGTATGGGGTTGTAAGGAGAGGATAGATGGGACTTCCTCGGCCTCCCTCCAACTCTCTGTGTTTTTCATTGTCAACTAGGATGTATTTAACAAGTTCTGTGGCTTGAATAGAAATCCAGTCTCCAACGACTGAACTGGTGAGTATATTTCCGCTCAACGTATCATAGGCTCATACTGCCGAATATCAAGGAACATAATTGGACCGGACAAATTTTTTTGGCTGAATTAACCAAAGTCATTTTCGTGTTGGCGTGTTTTAAAATAGCGTTGTGATCGAAGCAATGGGCCATATTGGCCGGAGATTTGACTCTGTTTGGGGATTGAATCCTCCTTTGGTATAATAATAATAACGTTTCAACGGAAGCCTTAAATGAATTATCAAGACAGGAGAATACCCCCCCTCCATCTCTATTTGTTGCTCATTGTTTAATTGGATGTACTTCGGTCAAGAAGCTTTTAACCAAAACCATTAGTCCTTCTCAGCAAATCCAGCCTCTTTCCAGTTCAAGAAAATTCAGATAATCCCCGAATGGGGTGGGAGGAGGTCCTCAGGAAGGATTGAGGGCAGTTAAGGCTTCTTAGAAGGATGTAAAGAGGGAGGCTCTGAATAGATTAGGATGTAGGAGGAGTGTGCGTAGCTGTGTTGTCCTTAGGAGGCTTAGTGCTGCGGTGAGCTGTTAGTAGTAGCAGTAGTAGTAGACCTCTTTCTTAATATTTCGAGTCCCCTACTAGCCAAGATAGATGCAAAGTCCTATACCACTGAAAATTGATTTAGTTTATTGCTAATTTTGCTACTATTCTGTGAAAGACTACTTTTCTGTGATCAGGTTTTAGCGCTAAAATTTTTGAATTAACCCTTTTTGGCAGGCTTCAGGTAAATCTAAATAGTATCTTGGTGCATTTAATATCCCTTTTACTGAAGAAGAAGAAGACTACTACGATTTTAGCTGCTATCTGTTAAGGCATAAAAAGATTCGAATTAAAGAGGCAATTGCTTTACTAGCGGTAATGTTAAACTGCTAGTTATGATCCTTATATCAACTTCTCTTAGAAGTTAGCCTATACGCTATAGGCTTAAATATACGCTATAGGCAATTTTATTTTTAAGTTTTGGATGCCCGGGGATAAGACTTTTCATCCAAATGTATCATTGGCTTTTGTTTTGTCTGTAACTTTATAGGATATGAAATATATTCCGAGAGTAACATAAGGGGCCTACCGTAGTTGGAGCTGTAGCTGCAATCTAGTAAAGGTCAAACTACGGGCCACAGTAGCCGCAAGTTTAAAAATACGTTCCTATGAGAAAAATGCCTAGTGCGGAAAAATTTATCGGTCAATGTCGATTGAGGAATGTTAACTATTATTTCTTAATAGTAAAAGTTTATTGTGACGATAAATTCATCTAAATTTCGAAAAAGATCTTGAAACCTCTGAAAAATTGCATAAGAAAAAGATGTTTTCAGTCCCCCATTTTAAAAACCTGAGAAATTACATTTTAGTTTGGGTAACAAACTGGTATATCCCCTTTTTCTGGTTTATTAAGAAACCATTATTCAATTCTCGATTTTTCCTAATGTCTTTCCAAGCAGATGTTGACTAGATCGACGAGATGGGGAATACTCCCTTAATAAACCAATTAAAGTTTAAAATAAAACACACCAGACGATAAATAGAGACACTGGAATAATTCTTTAAAAAACAGATATAAGGGATGAGTTTACTCTTAGTCTGTTCATAATTAATCAAAATGAAAATACAAAGTATTGATAACCAGGTATCATCCATACACTACCTGAAAAGCATCACAGATTACTGTCACCGATGAACGATGTTGCATATTGATTAATCATTCCATGACAGTCATTTATCATCTGGTGAAAGGCGAAGTAATTCAACCATGTCAGTCATAGTTATGCAGAGGGTGTTAGAAATGAATGCAGGCTTGATTCTGCTGACACTTCCCCTTGTCATCTTAATGATAATCAGGATAATATATAATGACTATCAAGTTTCTTAAACAGTTCAGTACTGCATGATATGGCGGTCAAGCAGTGAGGCTTGAAGGTGTGCTTAAAGTATGTAGACCCCGGCGCCGCGCCGATGAGGGAAGACCGGCGGCGGCGGGTCCAAAAACAGCGTGCCGCACCGCGCCGCCGGTAACACGTCGGCGGCGCGCCGCCGGCGCGACCAATGTTGACCGCAAACATTAATGTTTTCATCAGTCTTTCTCAAATCACAGCTCAAATTTACAACAGATTTGAGCCTATTCATGAGTTCAAAACTTCACAAGTCGCTGGCTGGAAACTGGTCTTCTTTGTTATTCATCAAGAGAAGTAGAAATCTGGTAGAAACGAAATGGCTTCGGCGTTTCAGAACCCTTGCATAATAGTTGAAGTATCTATTAGCTACGTATTCTTAACATAAATATTTATCAAAATTAGTAGTTTTTTTCATCGAGCATTGCTGCATAAAAGAACTGCGTGGAACAAAATGGCTATCTCAAAATCTTTATTGGATGTGTTTGGGGAAATGGTGTGAGTGGAAGGGGTGTTAGTTGCTTTCCGATCACTTTCGACTATTAAAAGGGCACTAGCCATTTCAATTTCCAATCGCATGAGCCCTTTTTGAAGTTTCTACGACAACGCGTTATATAAAAACCTTATATGCCCCCTGGCCTTATTTTAAAACCCTTGCCCTGAGGGCTGTGGGGGTTGTCATCCTCAAATACCTAATTTCCAGAACTTAAAAATACGTTGAATAAAATGGCTATCTCAAAGTTTTGATTAGATGTGTTTGGGGAAAAGGTGGGCGTGAGAGGCGGGATAGTTGCCCTCTAATCACTTTCGACTATTAAAAAAAGCAATAGCCCTTTGAATTTCCAATCGAATGAGCCTTTTTTAAAGTTTCTACGACAACGCCTTCTATAAAAACCCTATATGTCCCCCAGGGCATAACTTACAACCCTTGCCCTACGGGCTGTGGGGGACTGTCCTCAAAAACATAATTTCTATCTGGAAATCAACTACGCTGAACAAAATGGCTATCTCAAAATTTTGATTGGATGTGTTTCGGGAAATGGTGGGCGTGGAAGGGGTGTTAGTCGCCTTCCAATCACTTTCGACTATTAAAAAGGGCACAAGCCACTCCAATTTCCAATTGAATGAGCGCTTTTCGAAGTTTCTATGACAAATTCTTCGATACGAAGTGCCCTGCTCTAAAGGAAAAAAATAATAAATAATACATTGTGCCAACATCGTTCTTATATGCCCCCAGGGCATAAATTAAAACCCTTGCCCTGAGGGTTGTGGGGGAGTGTCCTCCTCTTTACTTAGTCCCCGTTTCTTGTCTCGTTCTCGAGTGTCCCCGTTCTTTACTTAGGCAGCGCGATCGTGCTGCCTATGATTTATAAAACAACTTTATATATAAACCTTATACGCCCCCAGGGCATAACTTACAACCCTTGCACTGAGGGCTCTTAGGGGGTTATCATCCTAAAAGACCTAATTTCCAGAACGTTCAACTACGTTGAACAAAATGGATATCTCAAAATTTTGATTGGATGTGTTTTGGAAAATGGTGGGCGTGAGAGGGGCGTTAGTCGTTATCCAATCACTTTCAACTATTAAAAAAGGCACTAGCCCTTTCCATTTCCAATTGAATGAGCCCTTTTGAAGTTTCTACGACAACGCTTTCAATAAAAACTTTATATGTAAGTTTTCATAACTTACAACCCTTGCCCTGAGGGCTGTGGGTGGATGGGTTGTCATCCTTAAAGACCTAGGTTCCAAAACTTTCAACTACGTTGAATAAAATGGCTATCTAAAAATTTTGATTGGATGTGTTTGGGGAAAAGGTGGGCGTGAGAGGGGGGTTAGATGCCCTCAAATCACTTTCAAATATTAAAAAGGGTACTATCCCTTTGAATTTCAAATCGAATGAGCCCTTTTTCAAGTTTCTACGACAAATATTTCAATAAAAACCTTATATGCACCCAGGGCATAACTTAAAACCCTTGCCCTGAGGGCTGTGGGGGACTGTCCCCCTCAAAAATATATTTTCTATCTGGAAATCAACTACGCTGAACAAAATGGCTATCATAAAATTTTTATTGAATGTGTTTCGGGGAGTGATGGGCGTGGGTGGGGGAGGGGGCTAGTTGCCCTCCAATCACTTTCGACTATTAAAAAGGGCACTAGCCCTTTGAATTTCCAATCGAATGAGCCTTTTTTGAAGTTTCTACGACAACGCCTTCTATGAAAACCTTATATGCCCCCAGGGCATAACTCAAAACCCTTGCCCTGAGGGCTGTGGGGGACTGCCCTCAAAAATATATTTTCTCTCTGGAAATCAACTACGCTGAACAATATGGCTATTTCATAATTTTGATTGGATGTGTTTGGGGGAATGATGGGCGTTGGTAGGGGGGCTAGTTGCCCTCCAATCACTTTCGACTATTAAAAAGGGCACTAGCCCTTTGAATTTCCAATCGAATGAGCATTTTTTGAAGTTTCTATGACAACGCCTTCTATAAAAACCTTATATGCCCCCAGGGCATAACTTAAAACCCTTGCCCTGAGGGTTTTGGGGGAGCGTCCTCCTCAAAAACATATTTTCTGTCTTGAAATCAACTACACTGAACAAAATGGCTATCTCAAAATTTTTATTGGATGTGTTTGGGGGAATGATGGGCGTGGGGGGGTGGGCTAGTTGCCCTCCAGTCACTTTTGACTATTAAAAAATTTACCAGCCCTTTGAATTTCCATTCGAATGAGCCTTTTTTGAAGTTTCTACGACAACGCCTTCAATAAAAACCTTATATGCCCCCAGGGCATAAATTAAAACCCTTGCCCCAAGGGTTGTGCGGGAGTGTCCTCCTCAAAAACATATTTTCTATCTGGAAATCACCTACGCTGAACAAAATGGCTATCTCAAAATTTTGATTGGATGTGTTTGGGGGAATGATGGGCGTGGGGAGGGGGCTAGTTGCCCTCCGATCACTTTCGACTATTAAAAAGGGCACTAGCCACTCCAATTTCCAATCGAATGAGCCCTTTTTGAAGTTTCTACGACAACTCCTTCGATACGAAGTGCCCGGGTTAGGAAAAAAAAAAAAAAACACATTGTGCCCACATCGATCTTTACTTAGGCAACGCTTGCGCGCTGCCTATGATAGCTGGTAGATATCAATGTGAGGTTTTCAAAACTTAATGTATGAACATAGTTTGTTTTGCTTCTTTTGAAGTACTTTTTGTTTCTATGTTTTGTGTTTCACCTTTATATTTATTTCGAAGCTTTAATTTGCAGTTTCGAACCTTTCTTATTTTAGGGCAATGATTTTAGACTTTTCATGTGTCTCAACAAATCATTAGCAGGAAAATTTCGTAGGTCAACTATATGTTTCCGTGTATCAACATAAACTGATGCCAACATTGTTAGCAAATTGGTATGGTAAAAATTGACCTGTATTAAGTAGTTCTAAATTTAGATCAGCCGCTGGATTCAGGGGGGAGAGTGAATCAAGAAGAGGCCTGAAATGTTAGAGCTGAAGTCATACGCATAATTAGGAACAGAGGTAGTGAACATTTTTATTTTTCTCTATTTTTCTATTTCTTCTATTTTTTATTCTATTTTAAATTTTTTTATTTTTCAAATATTTTTCTGGAAAACACTTTTACTTTAGCATACAACGCACTAAAAAGATCCTATCAGGCCATGCAGTTAACTGAATTCAACCAAACAGTTCATGGTAATGAATCAAACAGTTCTTGGTAACGAACTGTAAGTAAGAAGCGACCCGGCTCAATAGAAACCAGGGTTGCCGGCGTCAGTAGGATTTTACTAGATCTAGTAAAAAAAATAATCTAGTAAATTTAGAGGATCTAGTAAATTCCCCGAAATCTAGTAAAAAGTCATGATTTGTAGTAAACAAAACTTTTGTTATTTTCCATGAATTCAGGGAAAAAAAATTAGGGTCCATTCATTACAAAATCCGATTTCGATTACGTTATATATTATGGCTACTATTGCTCTCATTTTTGCGGTTTCGCGTCAACCCTAGCGCTTAAAAATCTCTACTTTTCTCTCGGCTTCTTCTTGATACTCGCTTTGAAAGGCAAACTATTTAAAATCAGGCTTGGTATGCCGGCTTAATTTGTTTTCAGAAAATTTTCCCAGACTCTCATAACAGTTGCTACGTTTGTTAGTTAGCCTTGTCCCTTTTTAAAGACGCTGCTGGAAACAAACTTTTTCCATACTTGCCCAAGTTCTTTCTGACTCTCTGCAGCTTGCCCCATTCAAGTGCTGGAGCAGAGAAATAGTTCTTGATTTTGTCGGTCATCAAAACTAAAAAACAGAATAGGCTAAATGTCTTGAGTGTTTCTTCCCTGATGAAAACGAAGCAACTTGTTCTCAGGTCGTCAAGTGGAGTACATGACTGGGTGATAAAACACATCCAATAAAGATTTTGAGATAGCCATTTTGTTCCACGCAGTTCAACGTTCAGGAAATTATACCTTTTGAGCAGGACAAACAGTTGAAATGGGCGACTTTGATATTGATCGTTTTTTTTGCTCTTTTAGATTCCTAAAAAGCCTTTCTTGAATTAAAAACGGGTTTTTAATAACAATTTAAAAAAAAAATACATCAAGTATAACTCACGAAAATCTTGTTAATTTTTAAATTATCATAGGGATTGGACAAAGATGTTGTACGGAGTATTTTTACTTGGCTTCTTCCTTCTTTAATTTACATGTGTTGATTTATATTTCAAAACATTATCCAACTGTCGAAATATACCATACATAAAACATAAAACAATACACAAAAGAACATACAATTGCAAGTAGAAATATATGTAAAACACAAAAACACATCAACCTGTCCTACCAATTTTCTTCCACAATCATTTATAATCATTTTGAACAGGATAACTTAAAATTTCACCTTAAAAAATAATCAAGCATCAGTTCCCAATGACGAAATGTGGATGACCCACCTCAGTAGGCTACTGGAAGGAAAATGGAAGTTAATTTCCAATCAATGTGTCAGTCTCAACCAATTAGCTTGGTCAAACTTAAATGAATTTACATAATGGACGATATCAGAAAATTGAACACTTTTCGAAGAGCATGCATAGCAATTCAACGTAATCTTGTATGATTCGAATATGTTTCCCAATTATATTTAAACTAAAATGAAATCATTATGACGTTAGAAACTTTTAACTAAGACATTGAACATTAGAAATTTTCCTTAGAGGTATTCTCATTGAATCTCTTTTCTTTTAAGATCGTGGCAACGCGTGACGGGTAAGCTGGTATACTAATGAAAGTCCAAATATTAGTATGCGTAAAAAAAAGGTATAAAAAATAGTGTGGAGGGAAAAAAAATCTAGGGATCAACTGGTCGAAAAAGAATCCTTCAGTCAAACTTGGAAGTCTATTCTAACTGCGGGATGTGGCTATAATTGTCATGAATAAAAATCAACTTATCCACTTTGTGTGGACTGAGGCTACTTTCAATAAGAAAATTCAAGATATTATTATTTGGATATAATAATTCCCTACCCCCCTCTGGATACCACCTTGATAGGATACCGTCTCAACTTTAAATTAAAAAAAAACTTTTTGGCATCCCTGCTTTCAATAAAAAAAAAAATCAAAGTACTATCACTTAAATATAATACCTCCCTATGCCCCCCCCTCTGGATACCATCTTGATAAGATACCGTCTCTGCTTTAAAGTAAAAAAAAAAATTTTTGGCATCCCTGCTTTCAATAAAAAAAATTCAAAATATTATCATTTAAACATAATACTTCCCTAGCCCCCCCCCCCCTGGATACCATCCACCTTGATAGGGTACCTTCTCTGCTGTAAATTAAAAAAATAATTAACTTTTTGGCATCCCTGCTTTGAAAAATAAATAAATTTGACATACTATCATTTAAATATAATATCTCCCTATCGCCCCCCCCCCTCTGGATACCACCTTGATAGAATACCGTCTCCACTTTAATTTTAAGAAAATTACTTTTTGGCACCCCAGCTTTTAATAAAAAAAATATCAAGGTACTATCACTTAAATATAATAACTCCTTATGCCCCCCCCTATGGATACCATCATCTTGATAGGATGCCGTCTCTGCTTTAAATAAAAAAAAATCTTTGATAGCTTGGATACGCTTACGCTATTTTCAGTTGGTTAAATTTTAAGAGCAGAAATGGGAGGGTTGGCGTGGGAGGGTGGGTGTGGGAGGGTGGGAGTAGTAGGGGGATTAGTTGCCCTCAAATCACTTTCGACTATTAAAAAGGGCATCAGTCCTTTCTATTTTCAATCGAATGAGCCCTTTTCGAAGTTCCCACGACAACGCCTTCGATACGAAGTGCCCTGGTCTAAACAACAACAACAACAAAAATAATACATTATACCCACTTCGATCTTTACTATAAAAATGTTAAGCCTTCCAATCACTTTCGAGTATTAAAAAGGGCACTAGGCCTTTCGATTTCCAATCGAATGAGCCCTTTTGGAAACGACAACGCTTTCTATAAACACCTTATATGCCCCCGGGGCATAAATTACAACCCTTACCCCAAGGTCTGTTAGGGTGGTTGTCATCCTCCAAGACCGAATTTCCAGAACTTTCAAGTACGTTAAACAACATGGCTATCTCAAAATTTTGATTGGATGTGTTTGGGGAAATGGTGGGCGTGAGAGGGGCGGTAGTCACTCTCCAATGACTTTCAACTATTACAAATGGCCCTAGCCCTTTCAATTTCCAATCAAATGAACCCTTTTGAAGTTTCTACGAAAAAACTTTCAATAAAAATCTTATATGTCCCCAGGGCATAACTTACAACCCTTGCCCTGAGTGCTGGGGGGGGGGTGTCATTCTCAAAGACCTAATTTCCAGAACTTTCTACTACGTTTAACAACATGGCTATCTCAAAATTTTGATTGGATGTGTTTGGGGAAATGGTGGGCGTGAGAGGGGCGGTAGTCACTCTCCAATCACTTTCGACTATTACAAAGGGCACTAGCCCTCTCAATTTCAAATTGAATAAGCCCCTTTTGAAGTTTTACGACAACTCTATCTATAAAAACCTTATATGCCCCCAGGGCAGAACTTACAACCTTTACCCTTGGGGCTCTGGGGGGTTTGTCATCCTTAAATACATAATTTCCAGAACTTTCAACTATGTTGAACAAAATGGCTATCTCTAAACTTTGATTGAATGTTTTTGGGGAAATGGTAGGCGTAAGAGGGGGGTTAATTACTCTCCACTCACTTTCGACTATTAAAAATGGTAATTTCAATTTCCAATCAAATGAGCCCTTTTTGAAATTTCTGTAACAACTTTCTATATAAACTTTATATGCCCCCAGGGCATAACTTACAACCCTTGCACTGAGGGCTCTGAGGGGGTTATCATCCTAAAAGATCTAATTTAAAGAACTTTCAACTACGTTGAACAAAATGGATATCTCAAAATTTTGATTGGATATGTTTGGGAAAATGGTGGGCGTGAGAGGGGCGTTAGTCGCTTTCCAGTCACTTTCAAATATTAAAAAAGGCACTAGCCCTTTCAATTTCCAGTTGAATGAGCCCTTTTGAAGTTTCTACGCTTTCAATATAAACTTTATACGCCCCCAGGGCATAACTTACAACCCTTGCTCTGAGGGCTGTGGGGGGGGGGAGGGGTTGTCATCCTTAAAGACCTAATTTCCAAAACTTTCAACTACGTTGAATAAAATGATATCTAAACTATTGATTGGATGTGTTTGGAGAAAAGATGGGCGTCAGAGGAGGGTTGATTGCCTTCAAATCACTTTTGACTGTTAAAAAGGGCACTAGCCCTTTAAATTCCCAATCGAATGAGCCCTTTTTCAAGTTTCTACGACAGAGATTTCAATAAAAACCATATATGCCCCCAGGGCATAACTTATAACCCTTGCCCTGAAGACTGTGGGGGGGGGGGGAATGTCCTGCTCAAAGGTATAATTTCCTGAACTTTGAACTGTGTGGAACAAAACGGATATCTCAAAATCTTTATTGGATGTGTTTTATCACCCAGTCATGTACTCCACTTGACGACCTGAGAACAAGTTGCTTCGTTTTCATCAGAGACGAAACACTCGAGACATTTAGCCTATTCTGGTTTTTAGTTTTGATGACCGACAAAATCAAGAACTGTTTCTCTGCTCCAGCACTTGAAGGGGGCAAGCTGCAGAGAGTCAGAAAGAACTTGGGCAAGTATGGAAAAAGTTTGTTTCCAGCAGCGTCTTTAAAAAGGGACAAGGCTAACTAACAAACGTAGCAACTGTTATGAGAGTCTGGGAAAATTTTCTGAAAACAAATTAAGCCGGCATACCAATCCTGATTTTAAATAGTTTGCCTTTCAAAGCGAGTATCAAGAAGAAGCCGAGAGAAAAGTAGAGATTTTTAAGCGCTAGGGTTGACGCGAAACTGCAAAAATGAGAGCAATAGTAGCCATAATATATAACGTAATCGAAATCAGATTTCGTAATGAATGGACCCTAATTTTTTTCCCTGAATTCATGGAAAATAACAAAAGTTTTGTTTACTACAAATCATGACTTTTTACTAGATTTCGGGGAATTTATTAGATCCTCTAAATTTACTAGATTTTTTTTTTATTAGATCTAGTAAAATCCTACTGACGGTGGCAACCCTGGTTTCTTTTGAGCCGGGTCGCTTCTTACTTACAGTTCGTTACCAAGAACTGTTTTATTCGTTACCACGAACTGTTTGGTTGAATTCAGTTAACTGCATGGCCAGATAGGATTTTTTGAGTGCGTTGTATGCTAAAGTAAAAGTGTTTTCCAGAAAAATATTTGAAAAATAAAAAAATTAAAAATAGAATAAAAAATAGAAGAAATAGAAAAATAGAGAAAAATAAAAATATTCACTTCCTCTGTTCCTAATTATACGTATGACTTCAGCTCTAACATTTCAGGCCTGTTCTTGATTCACTCTCCCCCCTGAATCCAGCGGCTGATCTAAATTTAGAACTACCTAATACAGGTCTATTTCTACCATACCAATTTGCTACACGGAAACATATAGTTGACCTACGAAATTTTCCTGCTAATGATTTGTTGAGACACATGAAAAGTCTAAAATCATTGCCCTAAAATAAGAAAGGTTCGAAACTGCAAATTAAAGCTTCGAAATAAATATAAAGGTGAAACACAATACATAGAAAAAAAAGTTCTTCAAAAGAAGCAAAAAAAACTATATTCATACATTAAGTTTTGAAAACCTCACATTTATATCTACCAGCTATCATAGGCAGCGCGCTAGCGCTGCCTAAGTAAAGATCAATGTGGGCACAGTGTGTTTTTTTTTCTCCTAACCCGGGCACTTCGTATCGAAGGAGTTGTCGTAGAAACTTCAAAAATAACTCATTCGATTGGAAATTGGAGTGGCTAGTGCCCTTTTTAATAGTCGAAAGTGATCGGAGGGCAACTAGCCCCCCCCCCCCCACGCCCATCATTCCCCCAAACACATCCAATCAAAATTTTGAGATAGCCATTTTGTTCAGCGTAGGTGATTTCCAGATAGAAAATATGTTTTTGAGGAGGACACTCCCGCTACACCCTTGAGGCAAGGGTTTTAAGTTATGCCCTGGGGGCATATAAGGTTTTTATAGAAGGCGTTGTCGTAGAAACTTCAAAAAAGGCTCATTCGATTGGAAATTCAAAGGGCTAGTAAACCTTTTAATAGTCGAAAGTGATTGGAGGGCAAATAGCCCCCCCCACGCCCATCATGCCCCCAAACACATCCAATCAAAATTTTGAGATAGCCATTTTGTTCAGTGTAGTTGATTTCCAGACAGAAAATATGTTTTTGAGGAGGACACTCCCGCTACACCCTTGAGGCAAGGGTTTTAAGTTATGCCCTGGGTCATATAAGGTTTTTATAGAAGGCGTTGTCATAGAAACTTCAAAAAAGGCTCATTCGATCGGAAATTCAAAGGGCTAGTGCCCTTTTTAATAGTCGAAAGTGATTGGAAGGAGACTAGCCCCCCCTCCCCACCAACGCCCATCATTTGCCCAAACACATCCTATCAAAATTATGAGATAGCCATTTTGTTCAGCGTAGTTGATTTCCACAGAGAAAGTATGTTTTTGAGGGACGTCCCCCACAGTCCTCAGGGCAAGGGTTTTGAGTTATGCCCTAGGGGCATATAAGGTTTTCATAGAAGGCGTTGTCATAGATACTTCAAAAAAGGCTCATTCAATTGGAAATACAAAGGGCTAGTGCCCTTTTTAATTGTCGAAAGTGATTGGAGGGCAACTAGCCCCCTCCCCACCCACGCCCATCATTCCCCCAAACACATCCAATAAAAATTTATGATACCCATTTTGTTCAGCGTAGTTGATTTCCAGATAGAAAATATATTTTTGAGGGGGACACTCCCCCACAACCCTCAGGGCAAGGATTATAAGTTATGCCCTGGGTGCATATAAGGTTTTTATTGAAATATTTGTCGTAGAAACTTGAAAAAGGGCTCATTCGATTTGAAATTCAAAGGGATAGTACCCTTTTTAATAGTCGAAAGTGATTTGAGGGCAACTAACCCCCCTCTCACGCCCACCTTTTCCCCAAACACATCCAATCAAAATTTTTAGATAGCCATTTTATTCAACGTAGTTGAAAGTTTTGGAACTTAGGTCTTTAAGGATGACAACCCCTCCCCCCACAGCCCTCGGGGCAAGGTTTGTAAGTTATGAAAACTTACATATAAAGTTTTTATTGAAAGCGTTGTCGTAGAAACTTCAAAAGGGCTCATTCAATTGGAAATTGAAAGGGCTTGTGCCTTTTTTAATAGTTGAAAGTGATTGGATAGCGACTAACGCCCTTTTCACGCCCACCATTTTCCAAAACACATTCAATCAAAATTTTGAGATAATCCATTTTGTTCAACTTAGTTGAACGTTCTGGAAATTAGGTCTTTTAGGATGATAACCCCCTAAGAGCCCTCAGTGCAAGGGTTGTAAGTTATGCCCTGGGGGCGTATAAGGTTTATATAGAAAGTTGTTTTATAAATCATAGGCAACACGATCGCGCTGCCTAAGTAAAGAACGGGGACATTCGAGAACGAGACAAGAAACGGGGACTAAGTAAAGAGGAGGACACTCCCCCACAATCCTCAGGGCAAGGGTTTTAATTTATGCTCTGGGGGCATATAAGAACGATGTTGGCACAATGTATTATTTATTATTTTTTTTTCCTTTAGAGCAGGGCACTCCGTATCGAAGAATTTGTCATAGAAACTTCGAAAAGCGCTCATTCAATTGGAAATTGGAGTGGCTTGTGCCCTTTTTAATAGTCGAAAGTGATTGGAAGGTGACTAACACCCCTTCCACGCCGATTATTTCCCGAAAAACATCCAATCAAAATTTTGATATAGCCATTTTGTTCAGCGTAGTTGATTTCCAGATAGAAATTATGTTTTTGAGGACAGTCCCCCACAGCCCGTAGGGCAAGGGTTGTAAGTTATGCCCTGGGGGACATATAGGGTTTTTATAGAAGGCGTTGTCGTAGAAACTTTAAAAAAGGCTCATTCGATTGGAAATTCAAAGGGCTATTGCCCTTTTGAATAGTCGAAAGTGATTAGAGGGCAACTATCCCGCCTCTCACGCCCACCTTTTCCCCAAACACATCTAATCAAAACTTTGAGATAGCTATTTTATTCAACGTATTTTTAAGTTCTGGAAATTAGGTATTTGAGGATGACAACCCCCCACAACCCTCAGGGCAAGTGTTTTAAATTATGCCCAGGGGGCATATAAGGTTTTTATATAACGCGTTGTCGTAGAAACTTCAAAAAGGGCTCATGCGATTGGAAATTGAAATTGCTAGTGCCCTTTTTAATAGTCGAAAGTGATCGGAAAGCAACTAACACCCCTTCCACTCCCACCATTTCCCCAAACACATCCAATAAAGATTTTGAGATAGCCATTTTGTTCCACGCAGTTCAAAGTTCAGGAAATTATACTTTGAGCAGGACATTCCCCCCCCACAGTCTTCAGGGCAAGGGTTATAAGTTAAGCCCTGGGGGCATATATGGTTTTTATTGAAATCTCTGTCGTAGAAACTTGAAAAGGGGCTCATTCGATTGGGAATTCAAAGGGCTATTGCCCTTTTTAACAGTCAAAAGTGATTTGAAGGCAATCAACCCTCCTCTCTCGCCCATCTTTTTTCCAAACCCATTCAATCAATATTTTAGATATCATTTTATTCAACGTAGTTGAAAGTCTTGGAAATTAGGTCTTTAAGGATGACAACCCTTCCCCCTCCCCACAGCCCTCAGAGCAAGGGTTGTAAGTTATGCCCTGGGGGCGTATAAGGTTTATATTGAAAGCGTAGAAACTTCAAAAGGGCTCATTCAACTGTAAATTTTATTCAACGTAGTTGAAAGTTTTGGAACTTAGGTCTTTAAGGATGACAACCCCTCCCCCCACAGCCCTCGGGGCAAGGTTTGTAAGTTATTAAAACTTACATATAAAGTTTTTATTGAAAGCATTCTCGTAGAAACTTCAAAAGGGGCTCATTCAATTGGAAATTGAAAGGGCTTGTGCCCTTTTTAATAGTCGAAAGTGATTGGAAAGCGACTAACCCCCCTTCCACGCCCACCATTTTCCCAAACACATCCAATCAAAATTTTGAGATATCCATTTTGTTCAACGTAGTTGAAAGTTCTTGAAATTAGATCGTTTAGGATGATAACCCCCTCAGAGCCCTCAGTGCAAGGGTTGTAAGTTATGCCCTGGGGGCATATAAAGTTTATATAGAAAGTTGTTATAGAAATTTCAAAAAGGGCTCATTTGATTGGAAATTGAAATTGCCCTTTTTAATAGTCGAAAGTGAGTGGAGAGTAATTAACCCCCCTCTTACGCCCACCATTTCCCCAAAAACATTCAATCAAAGTTTAGAGATAGCCATTTTGTTCAACATAGTTGAAAGTTCTGCAAATTATGTATTTAAGGATGACAAACCCCCCAGAGCCCCAAGGGTAAAGGTTTTAAGTTCTGCCCTGGGGGCATATAAGGTTTTTATAGATAGAGTTGTCGTAAAACTTCAAAAGGGGCTTATTCAATTTGAAATTGAGAGGGCTAGTGCCCTTTGTAATAGTTGAAAGTGATTGGAGAGTAACTAACCCCCCTCTCACGCCCACCATTCCTCCAAACACATCCAATCAAAATTTTCAGATAGCCATTTTGTTAAACGTAGTAGAAAGTTCTGGAAATCAGGTCTTTGAGAATGATATCCCCCCCAGCACTCAGGGCAAGGGTTGTAAGTTATGCCCTGGGGGCATACAAGATTTTTATTGAAAGTTTTGTCGTTGAAACTTCAAAAGGGCTCATTTGATTGGAAATTGAAAGGGCTAGTGCCCTTTGTAATAGTTGAAAGTGATTGGAGAGTGACTACCGCCCGTCTCACGCCCACCATTTCCCCAAACACATCCAATCAAAATTTTGAGATAGCCATTTTGTTTAACGTAGTTGAAAGTTCTGGAAATTCGGTCTTGGAGGATGACAACCACCCTAACAGACCTTAGGGTAAGGGTTGTAATTTATGCCCTGGGGGCATATAAGGTGTTTATAGAAAGCGTTGTCGTTTCCAAAAGGGCTCATTCGATTGGAAATCGAAAGGCCTAGTGTCCTTTTTAATGCTCGAAAGTGATTGGAAGGCTTAACATTTTTATAGTAAAGATCGAAGTGGGTATAATGTATTATTTTTTTGTTGTTGTTGTTTAGACCAAGGCACTTCGTATCGAAGGAGTTGTCGTGGGAACTTCGAAAAGGGCTCATTCGATTGAAAATAGAAAGGACTGATGCCCTTTTTAATAGTTGAAAGTGATTTGAGGGCAACTAATCCCCTACCCTCCCACGCCAACCCTCCCATTTCTGCTCTTAAAATTTAACCAATTGAAAATGGCGTAAGCGTATCCAAGCTATCAAAGAAAGTAAAGAGATTTTTTTGCGAATAGTATCAAGTTTTCCATTTCAGGTCAACTAGAGGAGGTATGAAACTAAATTAAACAGTACTATTTGTGTCCAGATTTTTAAAAGGGGGTATGTTGTAAAAAATTGCTGAAAATTTTTCTCCAGCATACAAATATCAGGCCAAACTATAAAGTCTTAAAAAACGAAAAGATTTAAAGTATTGTTTTTTTTTTCCCTGAAAAGACTATGTCAATATAAAACGAACAGAAATTAATTTTAAAAACTTTTTCCACAAAATAATTTTTTCGAAGAAAAGTAAAGAACTCCATTAAACAAAAAATGAGCAAAAATAAAATCAAATAATCTACCAAGCGTGAAACTACCACAAATCAGCATCGATAAATAAATGAAACCCAAAACGAACAGAAATTACAATAAATAACCGAGTCAAACTCAAAACGCGCAGAAAATAACATAAGTTGGGCGCAAGACCCCTATGCCTTCCCAAGGCCAGAACAAAATTTGCATTTTACTGAAAAAATACAAATGAATGTGCATTGTCAGTTTAATATGCATATACTGATATTTAGCTATCAAAATGTTGATATTATTTGATTTATTAAAGATATAAAAGTAAAAACATTTATATTTTTTCAGTAAAGTGCAAATTTTGTTCTGTTTTTCCCGGAACGTGCAAGGTTTTTCCCGATTTGCCATATCTTCACGGTAAGAAAGCACCAGTTGCGAATATCTAATGAAAAGTGAAGCGCGTTGATAAGACACAATAATGAATATTATCGCGAATACTGACTAAAAAAAAGTTATTTTAAAATTGACCACGCTTCCATTGTCATAATCAATCGGGTCTCAGTTACGATTTTAGCAAGGTTTCTGAAAATGCTATTTATATTATGAATTTACGTATTTACAAAATAAAAAAAAACTGTGAGGGGTCACTCTCTCTCAGAAACCATGTACACCAGGTTGCACGTGGCAAGCCTGACGGAGCTGTGTGGTTTTGGGAGTGTGCCAAGCATTTTGGGGACTCTTCCAAGCATGGTGAAACTGTACCAGTCGGGGCAGAACTTTGCGGCGCACTTGGCATTCCGAAATTTACACCAGGTGGCAGGAAGTCAGTTTCCCCTGAAAAAAAAGTGAAAGTTATTAGTTGCGTTTGAGCCACGAGGGTATTAATTTGAATTTGTCGCTTAAAACTACTAGCCAGAAATAGTTTCCACTAGCAGCCCGGATTCACCGGAGTTCAGCTAATTCTCAGAGCTTTCTGCTTGTCACAAAATATCAATGGAAAGCGGTGCCGACTTCGGTGGCCAGCATGCACATATTGCCATTAGATGAATTGAATCCGTGTAAGGAAACGGGGAGGCGTCATGACATCTAACCGTCAGGAGCACTAGCGTCAGGACATCGACAAAATCCGTCATAACATCGACAAAGTATCCGTCAGAACCACTAACCGACACAACATCGACAGTCATAACATCGACATGTCAGTTCATTGACAGTAACAATCGCTACCCGTCAGAACGTCGACAGTCATAACATCGACACGTCATAACATCTAAAAACTTGTCATAACATCTAAAATTTTAAAACTTTATTTTTTGGGGGTTTAGGGGGGAAAGGTACCTAGATTAGGTTAGGTTACGTATTCAATATATGCTATGCTTTACCCCCATCCCCCTGATGTGCAAACATATAGCCAAGATTTGTTTCTAAACTATTATAGCCTATACTTATTACTATTATATAAACTTATAAATTTTTTACATAACGAAAATCCGTCAGAACCACTAACCATCAGAACATCGACACGTCATAACATCTAAATTTTTTAGATGTTATGACGTGTCGATGTTATGACTGTCGACGTTCTGACGGGTAGCGATTATGACTGTCGATGGACTGACGTGTCGATGTTATGACTGTCGACGTTCTGACGGTTTGTGGTTCTGACAGATTTTTCTTGTCGACGAAATGACGTTTAGTGCTTATGACGGTTGTTCGAAATGGTAGCACGCCAGAGAATTTGGTATTAGTCACGTAGAAAATTTTTAATGTATAATTTTACGCTCTTCATAAAATTGAATAAAAAAAAACAAGTTTTGTCAACTGAAAGTAAAGAGAAACTTTAAAACTCAAAACATACATAAATTATTTCGTTTATAAGGGGGATTACCCCTACTCAATATCTAGCTTTCTACGTTTAAGTTCTTAGCGCTTTTAGAAAGATTCTTATTCTAAATAAACGGCCCTTGTGTTTCAGGAGTCGTTCTTAAAGAATTTGGACAAAAAGTCAAACTTTAGTACGAAGAGGAAAAAGTCCTACTTTTAGTTGAAAAAACTTTTTTTTTATCCAATTTCTGATCGTTTTTCAAATAATACCGGAGAATCAGGCCCTCTTCCATGAAAAATTCCATCTCCCACGGAAATTTCCTCTATGGAAAGGAGTTCCACATAAAATGCCCCTCCCCGGCAAATCCCCACTGGACAATTTCCTCCTCGCTGAGAAACCCCCACCCTGGAATTTTTTTTGCGGACGATTCCACCAAAAAAATTTTCCTTGGCATACTTTCACTTGAAAAATACTTTAATATCTGATCGTCTTTCAAATCATACCGGAAATCCGCAGAAAATTGTCTTGAAAATCCCCCCCTCGGTGGAAATTTGATCCGGAGAAAATTCCCCCATAGAAATTTTCTCCCGTGGAAAATCCCCCCCCCCCCTGCGGAAGAACGATCCAGACAATTCCAGCTCCGCTGAGTAAGACGAATAAAAGAATTTCATATAGCAATTACGGCAAATTTCCTCAGTGTAAAATTTCCCCAGGAAAGTTCACCTCTGGAAGCCCCCCCCCCCCTCCCATGGAAATTATTCCCCGTGTCAAATCCCCCAGCGAAAAGTCTCCCTCCCAAAAATGTCTGTAGCCTATACTTCCCAATAACAAATACTATACGTGAAATATGGGCAAATTTCATAACTTACAGCCCTTTCCCCAGGGGCTTTGGGGGGTCATGTTATCCTCAAAGGCATAACTTATTGGACCTTTCAACTATGATTAACAGAATGGATATCTCAAAATTTGTATCGAACGACTTTGAGGAAAAGGGAGCGTCGGAGGGGGGCTGGATGCCCTCCATTCTTTTTGGTCACTTAAAAATGACATTAGAGCTTCTAATTTACGTTCGAATAAAATAATATTCGTTCTTCTAATTCCGGTATTATAGGATCATTGATTTAATAGAATCACCCCTGGAGGAAAAACAAACAAAAAAACAGGCTTCCGGGAACTTCTTAACTCAAAAAAAAAAAAAAAGTTCCAAACTTTATCAGATGGGAGCTTGAAACCTCTGCAGTAGGCATTTCTGATATGTTGAATCTGATGGTGTGACTGTAACTATAAAATATATTTTGAAAAACCTCTGGGGGAGGGTGCTGGGTAGCATCTAACTCAGCAAAATGTGCGTTACCAAAATAAAGGCGCATAATAGAATGTGTACAATAACAATGAAGTTGTGGGGTCTATTGAAGTTTTCAAAACGAATCATCTGTAAGATTGTTCTTACATGCTTGAACTTAGAAGATGCTCTTAACCGTCTTTTAGGATGGACTTAGTCAAATTTGCAGCTAAAAAAACAACAAAACAAAAAATTTGTTTATCACTAATAGCTCTTAGTTCTGGCCCTTAGCAACAGGGTAGAGTCCAAGGACTTTTTTTCTGGTTTTGTAGGGGGGGGATACAAAAGGTGCATTTTTAGGACTTTTTATATTCTTTGGAAGTGAGGCCGCTTGATCATTCTCGAAGGCTAAGGTCGTCCCAGTCACTCCTATGGGCAGATTTGCACACAGATGATAGAGACGGTTTTGTTTTTTAATTAATTAATTAATTCCAATTAAAGTAAAATTAACTGTTAAAAACCGAATTTAATTCAAATCCAAAAATTAAAATTAATCCTCCCGAAATTCACTGAGCAAAACGGATGTTTTACTACACGAAAGAGTGAGGACCATTTGAATGAAATCAGGATTTTAATAGCTGTTCAACATGCAGTACCAGCCAAATTGATGGATGGTATAAAAAAGATATCTCTTTTATTTATGTTTCTTTATTTATTATCCATTATAGCATTTTTATTTCTTTTTAAAAAAAGCTACCATTAGCCAACTTTTAAAGCCCTCTCTCTGGAAAACCGACTTTTGACACTTCCCTTTTTATAGCCTAACCAAAGATGAATTCGTTCCAGCTTTATTGACTCAAAGAGAGGGAACATTCACTTCATAACGATTAATAAAAAGGACCTTTTTTGTGGTGGCGTCATAGGTACTTAGTTTCAAATATCCATATAACGTGAGAAAGAAATAGTGTTAGAATCTACATTATTCATAAAATCGGGTTCCCACGGTGTAAATTTGAAACATGACAGCTGATGATGATTATGATTTAATCACCTCATCTTTGATGTTTATTCGGTTGGATTTGGGTTCTGGTTTTGAAAAGAGCATCCAGTGGTCGGTGTTGCTATGGCTGGAATTTGCACCGGATATATTCTGCCTGAAGACAAGCAAAGAGAGCGTGGTTTAGGAGTGGGCGAGTAAGGCTGCCTTCGCCCAAATTTGATATTCTAGCAAGCGTAAAGTTTCTAGACTAATATATATAAGCTAGCAAGAATTAGCTAGACTTAAAAAGTAAAAATATTTGGGATATGCTCATTTATTTTGACCATTAGAAGCACTAATTATATATATATATATATATATATATATATATATATATATATATATATATATATATATATATATATATATATTATATATATATATATATATATATATATATATATATATATATATATATATATATATATATATATATATATATAATATATATATATATATATATATATATATATATATATATAGATTTATGAAGGACCATTCATCTTCAGATTATACTTATACTGAGATCTAGCTAGCACTAATTTGAGTCAATAAGTGTTTTCATAAAATTTCAAGATTATCGGAAAAAGTCTACGAATAATTTGAATTTGCTTAAATTAGCACTATCTAGATCTGGGTATTAGCAAAATGTAATTATGAAGAGGACATTAGTAAGTTCAATTCTTTGGTTTGCTACCATTTCGTACTATCGTCACAAGCACTAAACATCTAAAAAAAAATTTCATAACGAAAATCTGTCAGAATCACTAACCGTCAGAACGTCGACAGTCATAACATCGACACGTCATAACATCTAAAAGTTCTGACGGATTTTTTTGTCGATGTTATGACGGATTTGCCGATGTCCTGACGTTAGTGCTCCTGACGGTTAGATGTTATGACCCCTTCCCAAATTCTCTTACTGTCATATCTTCACGCTGTTTTCTTAAAGATGAAAAATGCTGTGAATAATCAGAACGGATTTTCATGCAAGCAAAAACTTTAAGAGACGGTTGTGACTAGTCACATCAATTGGTGGGAAGGACAATAGCTCCCCCTAGATTTTGAAGACCCTGTTTTATTATTTTCATTGAAAAATATCCTTTTTTGTATTTTCATGTAAAAAACAGACAAAAATAACAAATTGTCTCCCACTCTAGATTTGAAAGAATACACTCCTCTCCCTTCATTTTCGTAGATTGACTCACACAGTGGCCATAAAGAGAGGGAGGAAAAAAAAATAAGGAATAAACATCCAAACAATTTCAAACATCCTTCTCCTTATCAGCTGGTATTTAAATATAATTTAATTTTGCCAACTATTGTCACTAAAAAATTGCTTGCAGCATGGAGTACCGAAATTTTCTGCCTGTTAAACTAATCGATAATTAAGAAGCAGTGGCGTTTGCAGTTGCAACTTTTGAAAATTGTGTTAGCTCATTAAGCATTGTTTAAACCTAGTTTTGTACTCTTTTTTAGGGTATATTAGAGCCACAGCAGCTCTGTGTATAATTACATTATTCACTGATGCGTTTGCTACTCTCTTAACTGGCCTTGGATTAAAAAGCGAAGACCCAGAAAAGAAATACAAGTACTACAGGCTGGCTGTCTACATTATGCTTCTGTCTTGTAAGTTTTATCTTTGTTACATTTTATATGCTATAACTGCAAAAATAGGAAATCCCCTTCCATCATGGTTGCAGCAGTAGCTGCATAGTAGTAAAGGATGAACACGGCCCATAGTAACAAAAAAAACAGCCTGAAACCCCATAAATATGGCGTCGGATCGAAACATAAAGTACACCGTTGGAATCACAATGGCCGAAACCTTTACAGGAAACTTACAGTCCCTTTCCTTGAAACACAAGGAAAATCCCTTGGCTTGAGCAACAAGGAAAATCCCTTTTTTGTATGGGAAGCACCTCTTTTTTCCTGCTCTGCAGTTAGCGGGGCAGTAGAACATCATTGAGAACTGCTTAAGGGCTCATTGTAAAGAAAATATTTGTGCTATTCTCTTACTCACCCTCATAACTGCCTCGCCAACTACCCCTTAACCGATCTAAGCTTCTAACTATCACTTGAAAATTCGTTTACTATCCTTTTAACTGGTTTCCGGCCAATAACTGAAAACTAAAGATGTTCCTGAAATAAGAGATACTTTAAGGAAACGTTATTAGCGCGACCTAAAAATAGACTGTTCAAACTAGCGTCCCCAAAAATGTTTAAAACCTTTCTTGACAGTGGGTAAATTAAAAGAAAATTAAAAATTCAACAGGAAATGTTTTATTAAAAAAACTAAAATTGTTTTTTTTTTAAATTAACTCCGGTCCAGGTATCTTATTTTCAGGAGTATGGTTTATACTTCAGAGCCAAAAATCTAACTACTACTACTACTAACAACTCACCGCAGCACCAAGCCGCCTGAGGCCAACACAGCTACGCACGCCCCTCCCCCATCCCAATCTATTCAAAGACTCCCTTTTTACACCCGCCCACGAAGTTCTCATTTTCTTTAAATCTTTCTTTATGACCTCCTCCCACCACAGACGAGGACGGCCTGCTTTCCGTTTAGCCCTAGACGGTTGGCCGAAAAGAACAATCTTCGGTAATCTGCCATCCTTCATCCGCACAATGTGCCCTAGCCACCTCAACCTTTCTTTCATTATAGCCCTAGAGAGCGGTATTGAACCACATTTTTCGTATAGCCTATTGTTTGAAATACGGTCAGTCAGCCGGGTACCCAGAACAATCCTTATAGTGGAGGAAAGATACGGAAAAAAATGGTCAAACCTCGGGGAAATTTTTTACACCAAAATGTTCAGAAAAGTCAGCTTAATTACACAAAAAAAAATCCCCCCGAATCTCCCTGCACAAGTATCCCAAATTCGCCCTTGAAGGGGGAAAATGAGGGGGGAAATCGATTTTTGGGGTTATAAATATTTTGGAGTTTGAATAGTTGTTTCCTATCAAATCAAGCATGCTGAATCCAAATATGAATTCAGATTTTAATTTTTCATTACCCTAATGCCCATTTCCACCCATAAAGGGCGGAGGGTGGCGGGGTAAAACTTGAAATTATGAGGCTGCTGGATTATTTGGTCATTTCCTATGAAATCAATGGCGGCGAATTCCAAAATGAAGCTAAAAACTTGATTTTACGTGGTCAAGTACCTCATCTTACCTAAAACGGCTGTGAAAGTTGACCAACATGAACTAGTTATTTTTTATTACTTATCAGTTGATTCACCATTTCCAATCAAGCTAGGAATGGCACCTTAGAATACGAGTCTCGAACAGTTTAATTTCAAACCAGTATTCCAGAATCCCCTTCCACTCGCCCTCAGTTTGCGGTTTCCATTCCTTAGTGTCATTCTTTATAGTCAGTGGAGACATCTACCATAGTACTTGATAGAAGAGTGGCGTGTTCGAGGCTATATACAATGTTTGTGCCGTTTTTTTTTTTACTTACGCAAAAAAAAACAACGAAAGAATAAATTGGGATCTGTGATTTTTAATTGACACACTGCACAATCTCGGCTTCTGCTCTTCGTACTCAGAGGTAAAAATATTTGAGAGATGTGGAGCAGTATATCAAACGTTGTTGGAAGAGTCCAAAGAGAAAGCACATTTTTTTTCAGTATGTAGGAGACAACGTCAATTATGATATTGCTACTATCGACGGCCTGAATACTTTTCATGGAATGGGTCTTATTGAAGTGTCTACACCTGAATTTCCGGCATCGGAGCTTTCAGTGCCAGGAAAAGAACTAAGTGGAGATGAGATGAAGTCAATCGGCACCATGCCATTCTACACTTACCAAAAACCCGCCAAGTCGCAACCAAGGACTTTTGTTTGCTTGACAAAAAATGGTGACACTTATGACAATGAATGGAGGTTGAAACGCTCTGGCGCATCTCTGGCTTTTTCAAAAGCTCATACATGACCTGGTCGGCCATTATATGGTCAATACACCAAAAGCTACCTCATCCGGGAAAATCGAATATTCGTTTTTTGCCAAGAATTAACCACAACCCAAGCGATATCTCCTGTGTTTATTCTACATTTATGCATGCTAACGAGCGCGCTAATCGAGCTGGAAAAAACTCTAGTCATTATCTTTGACCAACCGCTTTACTGGAAGGCGAAGTGTATCGTCGATACAGAGCCTGCCACAAGTGCTTTAAGAAATGCTATTGTTGCCCTGGGTGGATTTCACACACGCATGAGTTTCCTAGGAGCCATTGGCTTCCTTATGGCTGACCCGGGACATTTGGAAATCCTAATTCAAGTATATGCGCCTAACACTGGGCGTAGTATGTTACAAGGCAAAGCTGACTCTCGTGGAGTGAAAGGCCATGGTTTATTGGAGGTAGCCCCTTATGCGAACCTTTTATCATCAGAACTCGGTAACAGAGCGTTTGATGGCAATGACATGCTACCCGAGCAA
Organism: Artemia sinica; assembly: GCA_027921565.1. Classification (NCBI taxonomy): domain Eukaryota; kingdom Metazoa; phylum Arthropoda; class Branchiopoda; order Anostraca; family Artemiidae; genus Artemia; species Artemia sinica. Next base: position 55,355,246 of record CM051263.1, read on the forward strand.
AACGGCGTACGAGTCTCTCCTTGAAGGAGATGACATCGACGGAATGCAGGTGTCGGAAGCAGCAGAGCTTATCTATGAAATAGTTCAAAGTGCAAAAGAACGATTATCCGAGTCCAGAACTGCCCGTCTTTGGTTTCTGTACATACTTGGAATCCTGAGAAAGAACCTGAGAGGTGAACGAAGTGGCAACCTTGAGCTTTATCTACAATCGCTGTTGGAATTGCTTCCTTACTTTGCTGCTTCCGGCCACAATCTTTACACGAAGTCTACTTGGCTGTTCGTGCAGTCGATGTTTCAGTTGAGGAAAGACAATCCAGGGCAGTACAGAACGTTACAGGAATACCTGTTCATCCGAAGAACTGACAACTACTGGGCAGCACTTTCTCCTGATTTGGTGATCGAACAGACGTTAATGAGAAGTATGAAAACGAGTGGCGGTCTGATGAGAGATAGAGGCATGACTGAATTACAGCAGACATTTTGGACATCTGCTATGCCTACTTTGGTTCTAGTTAACGAACGCATGCAGAAATTGACTGGCCTCGCGGAGTTGACTATTGAAAATCACGCAGAAGTGATATCTTCGAGGAGAGCTAGAGACATGGCGGACATTGAAAAGATAGCTCGACACATTGAGCCCCTAGAACCCTTCAGGCAGGAATCACAGCTGTTGAACGTGGTTACTGGTGTCCGCGCTTCAACATCTGTAAACGCAGACGATGCCAAATCTGGGAGGAACGATTCTGTAGGATATGGAAGCAAAAGACATTGGCAAATATGTTTTCAGGAGAAAGAAGAAAGCTGTAAATATGGCTGAGAAGTCATCTGTGGTGATAAATAGCGAGAGGGTAATGGTCGACCCTGATCTAATCTTTCAACGCCTAGCTGCAGTGGCTAGTAACAGTGGTTCTGACTTGAATGAGGTTCTGTCGTTCGAGCTCTGTACTTTTCCACCATCGCTCTTTAGTTCGTTCGAGGCGATGAGGACAGCCGACAAAGCCTCTCTAACAAATGCACTGATAAAAACTGAGGGACTTAGGGTCGAATGACATTGCCATCCTCCCAGAGAGTTTTGGACAGTGGCTGGCTAGTCCATAAAATCCCGTGGACTGCCGTATCCACATATTCTGAGATGGCAGGATCTTACGTAGATTATGTCACAAGACATTTTGGCCAGGCAGCGGTAGTTTTGACTCTTACACTGATACACCGACGAAAAATTGCACACAGCTGAAGAGAACCAAAGGTTTGTCATGTGCAACGATTGAATTCTCTCCTAACATGAAGATCGTCAAAAGTAAGGAGGAATTTCTGAGAAATCCCAAAAATAAACAACGCTTCATCGACCTACTTACTGAGAGGCTGGCGAACTCAGGATGCAAAGTTCTACATGCTCAGGATGATGCCGATGTCTTAGTTGTACAAACTTCAGTCAGTTGCGCTGAAACTTCATCGACCACTTTGATTGGGAATGATACCGACCAGTTAGTCTTTCTGCTGTACCATGCCAAGCTTGATGCATGTGATATCTTTATACAGACAGGCACACATGGAAATAATGGATGAGTGTACGACATAAAAAGGATCAAGAACAAACTAGGAACCGAAGCAGCAGAAAATCTACTCGTTTGCCAAGCAGTGTCTGGCTGCAATTCAACATTTAGACTTCACGTTGTAGGGAAACCAGCAGTGGTTTCCTTGTCACTTAAAGATGGGATTTTTAAGGATGCTTGCAAGATCTTCACTACACCAGGATCCAACCACCAGAAGATTGCCGAAGCTGGAGAGAAAGCTTTGCTCCGCATATGCAAAGGGAAAAGCAATGAGAAGACCCTGAAGGATGTCCGGGTGCGAGCATTCACAATGCGGGTTGCAAGTGCAAATGCTTTTGTTCAGGCAGAGCGGCTTCCACCGGCTTTGGCTTTCGCAAAGTATCCCTTTTGCAGGTGCTATTTTCAAATAATGAAGTGGCAAGACACGTCAAATTCGCTAAAGCCCGAAGAGTGGGGTTGGCGCCTCTCTTCGTCACGGAATATGTATCTTCCCATTATGACAGATGCTTCACCAGCACCGGAGAGCCTACTGAAGATGGTGTGGTGCCAGTGCACCAGCGGGTGCGAGTCGCTCAGATGCAGCTGCCGTCGGAACCGTTTGCCCTGCAGCTTTGCCTGAGGGGAATGTAAAGGGGCGTTATGCACTAACGCTGCAGCAAGACAGGATGAGGACGATAACGAAGACGAGCAGGAAGAAGAATTAGCTTTAGGTTGTGCTTTAAAATCAAAATGTTCTTGTGATTAATTTACCTGAGTTCTAAACGTTTTCTTTTATAACTGATTGATCTGAAGTTTTGATCTCGATTAAAGAAGTGGTTTTTCAAGATATTATACTTAGCAACCCCTCATATTACAGGCCCCTTAAAGGTGGAAATGAGGTAAATAGTAAAAAAAAACTACTTTTTGACCTCATTTTTGGCAATACGGTACTTTATTTGATATAAAATGATCCTTTAGCCGCAGGAATCCGGCAAATAATGATCTGCGTACTTTACCCCCCCCCCCCCCCGTTTCGTGAAGGTGAAAATTCATACTGGGGTACGGAAAACGTGATTTCTGACGTCGGATTCGGATTCTTCATGCTTGATTTGATAGAAAACGACCACTTAAACCCAAAAATACGTCCAAATAGAAATTCTGATTTCCCCCTTATTTCCCCCCTTCAAGGGGGCTTTCGGGTAATTGTGCAAGGGGGATTCGGGGGGATTTTTTTTGTGTGATTAAGCTGATTTTTCTGAACATTTTGGTGTGAAAAAAAATTCTGTTGCAATTTCCCCGGGGTCAAACCGTATTTTTCCTCCACTATTAAGCAATCTCTCTGGAAAACATAGAGCAAATCTTCATCTGCTTTTCTGAGCGCATATGCTTCAGAGCCATATTTGACCACTGTCATCACTGTAGCTTCTAACCAAATGGTAAAATTCAGCAAATTTTTTTTCATCATATTTATCATTTATAGTGACTTTAGAAAAATAACCGTCTGAGAAATAAGTTATTTTATAACTAAAAACTTAATTTTGTAAACTTCTGTGCTGAAAAGACATCCAAAAACTAAATGCTGGCAAATTACATTATTTATGGTGCTTTTATCTAAGGTTCTTCTTCAAAGAACATTGGATACCATTTTACGATATGGCTGTCATCTATGTAACAGACTCCATTCTGCAATTATCAGGATGACCAAAGGCCTTCTCTATATAAGGATTTTTTATTTTTAAATGTCAAAATCAAAGATTTGCTATTGACAATCTTGTTCTTTCTCTAAATAAAATATATGAGAATAATGCATAAGGTAGTCTCTGTTAAAGACCCTGTATTGGGATGTCCAAGTCTCTGTTCAGAACACTATGTTGAGATGTTTAAGCTCAATACGAGATTGATAATTTGAGGCTAGATTGGAAATCATAAAAATTTCTAGGAGATACAAAAAAAAAATCAATTATACTGTAGTTCTCTGCAGGAAGTTACATAACTCTGAAAGTTGCATAATTACATAATGATGAAATTAAACCGATTTTTTTTTAAATGATGAGCCAAACAACCCCTGGAGCATGCTTTCTCCCCTCCCTCTGAAACAACGATCTGAACGCAGTACTATCCTATGAAGGGCTGTGGACGGTCTAATAGAATGGGATAAGGATTTAAGGAAGAATTTCCTGGAAATTAGAATTTCAGGTGAGGGAGAAAAGAGTAAAGCTGTGCATGAATTTGGATGGAGGAGGAGCCTACGATGATGTGTTGATCTTAGTTGGCTTGGTGCTGCAACGAGCTGTTAGTATTAGTAGTTGTATGAAGAGCAAAATATGTAAATGTACTTATTTGGCAGAAAGTTTAACAGAAACGCAATTGCAATCATTAAGGGAAAGTTTTGCTTTGATGTTAGCAAAGATTGAAGACTGGAAACAGTTCCGGTTTTCGCAAGAAGAAGGCGGATTGACGTTAAAAAATACGATAATCGGAAGCAATAACAGAGAAGAAAATGGAATCCGTCCGTGGAAGTATAAAATGGACTTGGTAGACATAAAATTAAGCGGTATGTTGGATTTGACTCTCATTCAGACTGAATATTTCCTGTATATCTGGGAACTAGCTACGGCTGATTGACTTATCCGCTTTCTTCTATTCTCTGATGGTTGGCAATGATATCCAAACTTCATCCTTAACGAATCAGAGATATATAGCAATTCACAGCTCCAACTATGAAATCCAAACATTATATAATCCAAACAAAGAGAAAAAAGAGGTTCCTTTCCTAGAATTCCGTGGTAAAAAATGTGCTTTAATTACATGTTACGAATGACTCATGAGCCTTCAATGTTGTTTTTTTGTCAAAATTTGGAGGGCGCTTTATTTTATAGTTTTTCTTTCCAAATCAGGAGGGCGTCGCATATTTTTATGATGTAGTTTTCTAATAAACACAGGAGAACCAAATAAAAAGATCGGTATGATATGATTTAAATACGGTAAAAACCGAAATTTTGTTATGCAGGGATTTTTGTCATACAGAAACAATAAATACTCATAATATAGTTATAAAAATATTTATGCCCCTTCACTGAGTCCTTCTTCCTCTGTTATGTTTTATTTCATTTTTCGACGGAAAACTTTGAATCTTCAATTTTTTTCAAGCCAGGAGGGCATCGTATTTATACTGATTTTTATTTCGTCATTTAACTATATAGTAAATAAAAGCGAACCAAAAAAAAAATCCTTTTTGGTATGATTTTGAACTATTCATTGATACCCCTTGATGTCTTCAGAAACATTACCATTGAATATGACCGTATTTTTAAGTTTAATTCGTTTGCTTCAGCTAATTCAATTGTTTAACATATATAAACTAGTGATTGCCAAAGATTTTCCTTGATGGTCAACGGTCAACGAACAAAAATCAAGTCGTCCCCCAATGGGGTGGGAGGATGTTGTAAGGAAAGATTTAAGGGAAATTACGGCTTGTGGAGGGTGCAAGGAGGTAGACTTTGAATAGATCGGAGTGAAGGATGAGCGTGCGTAGCTGTGTCAGCCTCAGGTGACCTATTGTTGCTGGGAATTGTTAGTAGTAGTAGTATAGTGAAACAAATTTGTTTTGCTAAAAAAAATCGAAACCGTAATCTGAAAATTATGAAACAAATATAGAAAGTAACTCTCTGTATAAAGTGTATAATAACTGTAAAGAAAAAAGTTGTTGGGTGGTAAATCCAAAATAATGACACAACCAGTTAAAGAGCTACCCACAACGAGTTAAAGATAACCCTCTTTTTTAATGCTGAGGCACAAACACTATTTATTTGACCACTGCACATAACCACAATAAATTGTCTGCTTCCTGGACAAATTAATCTCTGTAATTGACTGAAATTTTGACTATTATTATGTCTTTGACTATAAGTCCGTTCATTCTGGGTAAATGCGGTGTAAATTGACTTGTAAATTTTCAGATACAGAATATTAAATTTATAATTAAAAATAAAAACTAAATAAATCTCTTTAAGAATCACTATTTAGTATTTCTGGAATTATTACTAAACTATTTATTTTCTACACGTTTCGATGAAGAAAGAAAGAATGTAAAAACATTGATGAAAATATGTGTCGTTTTCAAACAGTTCGTGTAACGAATTGTAAGTAAGAAGCGACCCGGCTCATTAGTAACCGAAACTCTAAAAAACGGAATTTTGATACCAATAGATACATCTGATGAATTGGCTTATTATGCTAATTCCAAAAATATAAGTTTCGTTAGGTTTTTTCTTACCCGTCAAAGGCTACAAGCCTGAGAAAATTTGCTTGGCTTTCCAAAAAAGGAGAAAAAATCCCCTAAAAATCATAGAATCACAATGAATATCTAACTATCATATTCAGCGTATTAGAGAACCCCACTGAAAAGGTTTCAAGCACCTATCTGCAAAAATATGGAATATTGTATTTTTTGCCAGAAGAAAGATCACGGGTGCGTGTTTATTTTTTTTCTCAGGGGTTATCGTACCGATCCAGTGGTCTTAGAACATCGGGAGAGGGCTAATTCGAACAGAAATTAAAAGTTATAGCGCCCTTTTTAGAGACCAAAATGATTAGAGGTGACTATACCCCCTCTTTGTTTTACTAAAAATCCTTTGATCAAAATCTTGAGATAGCCATTTTGTTTAGCTTAGTTAAGAAGCCTTGTAACTATGTCTTTGGGATAACATACCCCCCCCCCCCACAGCCCCTGAGGAAAGGTCTTTAGGTTATAAAATGTGTCCATTGTTTACGTATAGTATTTGCTACTGGGAAGTATGCATACATTTCTCGGGTGGGGGGAGAGGACGAATTTTCTTCTGGAGCATTTTGCAGAGGGAGAATTTTCCATGGGGAGGGAAGTTTCCAGAGAGTGAATTTTCCAGTGGAAATTTTACACTGGGGGAATTTGCCAGAGGTCCTATACGAAATTCTTCTTATGTACTGCTTTCTCTTTACCGACTCAATTTTACGGGTGGAGATGTTAAGGGTAATTGTCCGGGGTAAATTTTCACCGGGTGAATTGTCCAGAGGATATATTCGTAGGGAGGAGGTATTTTTCCATGGGTTTGGAGCCAGATTTCCTGGTATTATTTAAAATACGATCAGAAATTAAATTTTAAAAAAGTAAGTTTTTTTCAACTGAAAGTAAGAAGCCACATTAAAACTTAGAACGAACAGAAATTATTAAGTATATGAGGGGGGTTGTCCCTTCTCCACGCCTCGCTCTTTACGCTAAAGTTTGAATTTTGTCCCGATTCTTTAAGAATGACTCCTGAAACACAAGGTTCGTTTAATTAGAACAATAAGGAACTTTTTTAAAAGTACTAAAAAACTTTAGCGTAAAGAGCAAGCTGTTGAGGAGTGGGCAATCCCCCTCGCATACGTAATAATTTTGTTCGTTTTAAGTTTTAATGTTGCTCCCTATTTTCAGTTGACAATTTTTTTTATTTAATATTAATAAAAAAACAAAACAAAGCACGATAAAGCAAAGCACGTTGCTGCAAAGACGGATAATTTTTTCATAAAAATATATAATACTCTTTTGCCTATTTAAATGTTAGAATAAAAAAAAAGAAAAACGAAAAAAATAGAGAATGTAAGATCATTGATAAAACTATGTGTGGTTGTTCATGGATAAAGCAAAGTGAGCTGCTGTAAAGACAGGTAATTCTTTCCCAAAAATTGTATTAGTCTTTTGCTTTTCTAAAATCTTAAAGCAAAAAAAGGAAAAAAAGGATTAGAGCAAAAAAAGGATATTATTCCCAAAAATTATACTAGTCTTTTACTTTTTGAATATTATAATAAAAAAGAAAGGTACTGAAAATGTGTGCTCGGTAAAGTGAAATTGATATTCGCTCCTGCTTGTTTTGAGCTTAAGCTAATAAATTGTCACAATCATGTCTAAAGGTCTTATCTGACATTTTCGTATTTCTACAATCGATGAAAACCATTTGCTAAGTAGGTCTCTAAGGGAGTATCAGCAGTGCAATGCATGCTTAATCACTCTTTTATCGTCCTGATATCAGTGCCGGTTCTGGCATCTCTTGCGCCTGGGGCAAAATCTTGACTAACCCCTCCCCTATCTCTCACAAAATTTGCAGGCCAAATTATAATGAAATTTTCGTGTATTATTAAAATTATTTTCAATTTATTCACTAATTAGCTAATCAATTTTTTAATCATTTTATAATTTACCATTCAAATGATCTAATTATTTCAATTATCATTATTTAATTTTTATTACTTGATCTTTTAAATTTAAATCTTTTAAATTATGATCTTTTAAATAATTTATTAATCATTTTTATTTATTAAGTTCGTCCTCTACTTTATTTTGATAAAAATAAAATTAAAAAAAATCAAAATGATTATAATCGTTAGATTATGTATTTGAAATTTTGCGCCCCTTACATTTCTGCGCTCGGGGCAAGTGCCCCTCAATCCCCCTAAAACTGCCTCTGTCTGATGTCCTTTAACCCCTGATTCTGCCTTTGAGAACAGCATAAGCAAACAGTTTTTTTTTCAAAAACAGTATTGGCAATTATCGCAGGGGCGTTTAAATGTCAGGTAGGACCTTTAGGCGCTACGGTGACGAAATCTAAAAGGCAAAATGTTTAAAATGTTTAAAACCTGTGACCATGAAAAAAAACTTTGAAATTCCACAGGAAACCTGTGACGGTGGCAACACCGACCCGCATAGGTGTGCTTGTAAACTGGAGACTAGTTTTCCATTTTAAAGTAAGTTTTTTTTTTAATAAAAAAAATTCTTTTAAATGTTTTCATTTTTATAACTTTAAGAAATCAAAACTTAATTAAGATTTTAAGGAATAAAAACTTATATTTTAAAGATTTTAAGGGATATTAGCATATGCATATTAAACTGACAATGCCCATTTTTTTCAGTGAATTCATATGCATTTTTTCGGTAAAGTACAAATTATATTCTAGCTTTTAGAAAGCTTATGGGTTTAGAACCCTACTCTTATTAATTTCTTCTCGTTTTGAGTTTGACTCCATTATTTATTTTAATTTCTGTTTGTTCTGGGTTTCATTTATTTCTTGATACTGATTTGTGGTAGTTGTATGCTTGGTAGATTATTTGATTCTATTTTTGTTCATTTTTGGTTTAATAAAGTTCTTGACTTTTTTTTGAAAAACTTATTTTGTGGGAAAAGTTTTTTAATTAATACATAAGAAAAGGAGAATGCTATTAGGACAACTTGCCTCATTCATGCTATTACTGGAAAATGAAAGGTTTCTGTTATCGTCATTTGCCAATTAAAGCAAACCACTGCAATAATTAAGGGAGATAATTAAAGGAAGAACCTGCTTTCCTCTTCATTTATTCTAATGAATTAAAAAATTGTCGCATCGATATTTACAATTTTTACCGAATAGATTTTAAATAGAACAGATGCGGTTTCACTAAAGATTAATGAATATAAAAATGCAGGGTTGCCAACTTTTTGTCCATGAATGTGTCCCCTGAGCATCCAAAAATGTGTTATTTTTAGCTAAAATGTTTCCATATTGAAATCTCAAAAACTAGAGGTTTTTTTACCAGTTATATTAATGACCAAAAGACGTTTTGTAAACCTATTTCAAAAAAGGCAGTTAACATCAAATATAATGAAAACGAAAAAAATAATCCATATGAAACATTCAGGGTTGCCATTTTTTTGTCCATGAATGTGTTCCCTGAGCATCCATAGATGTGTTATTTTTAGCTAAAATGTGTCCGTATTGAAATCTCAAAAACTAGAGGGTTTTTTTTTACCAGCTTAATGACCAAGAGATGTTTTGTAAACTTAGTTCAAAACAGCAGTTAACATCAAATATAATGAAAGCGAAAACAATCCATATGAAACATTCATACAAAATGACTTAGCGTGAAAGCAAGAAACTCATAAACATGTAAATCTCTTACTTTGGAGAAAATTATTTACTTTCGACATCTCTGGCAAAACCTGGATGCTCAATAAAAAAACAAAAACAACAACTGAGAAAAAGCACTTCTTTGGCGGAGAGTGACCTTTTTTTTACCAAAATGTATAGCCACTAGGGAAATATTCCGTTTTATGCCACAAATGTACAAAATGTGTCTCTTTTTTGCCCTTTAACGTCCCAAATTTCTAAAAAGTGCCCCTTTCATGTCTTTTTATGTCATTGTGTCATAGCACATGCGAAAGTGCCCCGCTGGCAACCCTGTATAGATGTAGTACTCACCATGGCAGATTTTAAACATTTTATTTTTTAGGTTTCGTCACCGTAACGCCTAAAGGTTCTACCTGACATTTAAACGCGCCTGAGATAATCTCGAAGGCTTTCTCGAAAGCAGAATAAGGGGGTAACGTACATCAGGCAGAGGCAGTTTTAGGGGGGGGTAGAGGGGGAACTTGCCCCGAGCGCAGAAATTTTAGGGTAGCAAAATTTCAAATAAATAATCTAACAGTCATAATCGTTTTTAATTTTTTTTTAATTTTATTTTTATTAAAATAAAGTAGAGGACGAAGTTAATAAATGAAAATACTTAATAAATTACTAGTTAATTAATGAAATAAATTTTTTTAATCAAATAAAAATAATTAAGTAATGATAATTGAAATAATTTAAATGGTAAATTATAAAATGATTAACAAATAAATTAGCGAATTAATGAGTAAATTGAAAACAATTTAAATAATACATGACAATTTCATTAGAATTTGGCCTGCAACTTTTGTGAGGGATAGGGGAGGGGTTAGTCAAGATTTTAATCCGGGCGCAAGAGATGCCAGAACCACCACTGATATCACGACGATCAAAGAGTGATTAAGCATGCTCTGCACTGCTGATAATCCCTTAGAGAACAACATAGCAAATGGTTTTCATCGATTGTAGAAATATGAAAATGTCAGATAAGACCTTTAGAAATGATTGTGACAATTGATTAGCTTAAATCCTAAAGCAAGCAGGAATGCTTAAAAAAAATCCGGGTGTCAACAGATTTTCGACGCGTTGTTTCATTTGAAGTTTCAGATAAGAGTGAGATCGGTTCGCACGGGTCAACCAAATAGGTTGCTCCGATCTACGGCAATTTCGTTTGCCATTAATTATGGATTTTTCACTGAAGCATGAAAACAACTAGGAATAGGAATTAATGCAAAGAAAACACCCAAGTAAAGAACAAATGTAATTGAAAGATCCCTCTTCGTACGAAATTCTGAAGGAACATTATCTGTTTGTTTATTTTTACAATTCTGACTTAGGAGTACTACCTCGACAGAGGCTTTTCTTAGGATTTGTGTTTACATGTCTTATGGTTTTTTTTTTAGCTCAAGAAAAAGTGCATCAGAAACGAAACTGGAGAAACGATAACAGTAGAAACTGGAACTAGCGCCCAAAAGAAAAATCACAAGTGCCATCTAGCGATTGGTAACTTTATTTGACTCGAAACTGCAGCATACTTGTCCTTTATAGGAATGAGCGAAATGGCCCTTTTTTTATATATTTTGACCAAAGAATTACCAGCGTGCTTCAGTTGGTGCAATGAAGCGTCCTTCCATAAATGTCTGCTTCATTGTAAACCAAACACGTTTGATTTCCGAAATCTTTATTGATGTGCATATCCTTTATAGGTGTAAAAATAAGCAAAGAATACGGCATTGGATTTCACAATCCCAACCGGCGGTGCTGATCTCCGTTTCATGGCTTTCAGCCAGGTAGTGCAATGGGGGAGGGGCAGCCATCCTGCGTTTTCGCACACCCTTCCTGTTTACCTTTCCCAGAGTTCTCCATGTTTAAATTTAGAGCTGAATCGACTCTGGCTGAGCTTACAGAGTCACGCCCCTGATCCCCGTTAAAACCGAATACCCCGTGACACCAGGATTAGAACCCAGGATTTCAAACAAACAGTCTCAAGTCTAGCGCGCTATCCACTCACGTGTAACTCGTTGATTATTAGAAACTTCGATTAATGGCAAGATCTTGTGAAAGTTCTTCTTTATTCCTTCTGTCTTTACCTTAGACCTTAGATCCGCCTGTGCCTCCAGAGGCACCTAGGGCATGAAGATGGAGCCCCCAATCTTCCCACCGGTTTGCTGCTGCAAGTATGTCCTCCCATTGAGTTTGGATTGATGTGTGCAGGTTACGGAGATCTGTCTGGTATGTCCGACGCAGGGTGTTTCTGGGTCTGCCCCTGCGGCGTGGACCCGACTGCTGCCAATGGAGCGCTGCATTTGGTATTCGGAGATTGTCCATATGTAGTACGTGGCCAAGGTATCTGCATCGGCGGACTCTTATGATATATGTCACAAGAGGCTGGCCAGTCTTGTCACGGATGGATTGGTTTGTTATTCTCTGCTGCCAATGGATGTTGAGAATTCTTCTGAGACATGTGTTTTCGAAAGCAAGTATTCTTCTCTCTTGTTCCTGGTTCAGGTGCCAGGTTTCGGCTGCATAAAGCAATTTTCCTTTCGTCCAATTGAGGATAATAGCGACGTCGATGCTTTGTTTTTTCCTCATCCACTAGAGATGTAACTGAATTGTATTGCATTTGAAAACCGAAGCGGCATTGCAATTTTCCGTTTTTATTAGTCAAAGAACAGGCATTTGGATTTAACTCCTCGCACAGATTGTGAATCATCCACTTTAAAACTAATTCTCTTAATGAAAAATCGTCGGTGTTTGGATTTCAGCTGAAATTAGATTATGAATTTCGACTAGGTTTCAGATTCGATCACCAGGACTCATGATCAAGGATAGTATGACCATGGTAGCAAATGCATATGGGGTAGTCCATGTTTTTTAAAATTCAATTGCACACACATATGATACTGCCTTTCCCAATATTTGTCTTTTATCCAAACCTGCTTTCTTGTTTTGAAAATAAAAAAATACTGTTTGAAAATATAATACTAACATTTTATTGCCAATTTGTTGGGTTTTATTCTTCACTACGTAGAACTGTATGTCCTTCCCGGTTTCTTATACGATTAATATTTATTAAGTAAGTAATCATGAAGGCATTGGAATTTATCCAGATATATATATATATATATATATATATATATATATATATATATATATATATAATATATATATATATATATATATATATATATATATATATAATATATATATATATATATATATATATATATATATATATATATATATATATATATATATATATATATATATATATATATATATATTATATATATATATATATATATATATATATATATATATATATATATATATATATATATATATATATATATATAATTATAAAGCCAAACATTATGTTAAAAAACTACTCTATGACGAATATTTCTTCATAGAGCAGCTTCGTTTCTTCATAGACTAGTCCTACTTTGTTTTTATATGCTTTTTTTGTACCCCACCCCCTCCCCCCAAAAAATCCCTTGAAGAAAAATCCTGGACATGCCCTTACATAGGCACTAGACTAAAAGTCGTTTTATAACTGCCAATTTTAAAAACAATTTTATGAAAGGTCATCCCTGGAAGTTAAAATATGAAAGATGTGGTATCGGCAGATCTGTTTAATTTTTAGAAATGAAAAATATTGAATTAGCTAAAATATAATAAAATACTGACAGGATTACGATTATATTTTATTTATAAAATATAATAGTCCACTGTTTATCTTATTCAGGTTTTGACAGAATTTTAACTTCATAATTAATAGGAAATGCTGTAAGAACATGAAGTAATAATAACTGTGTCGGTTTTAAATTTTATTTTCTCAAGCAATTAATCGAATTTTAGGTTCATACAATCACAAACTTACAACAACATAATTTCCAAATGAAAATGTACCAACATTAACAAATACCTAAGAATCCTGGCCACTGTCTCTGCGAAACAGTTATAACAATCGAAAACGGATACAAAATTGAAACTTTCAACACAGAGAAAAGAGGGCTGACTTGTAAAAAATGACGTGATTAAAAAAAAGCGTCATGCATTTTACTTGCTTAAATGGTGGTTGTAGCATCAGATGCAATTCGTGCTAGTAAAGAACGAATTCTATTTACAGAATTGAGGATGAAACGTCATTTGAATCCGATTTAAGAATTGTAAATATTTTTTTTGATTAATCTGAATCATACAAGCTTATTGCTAAAATATTTTTGTGGCAATTTTGAAAACTAGCCTGAGACCTCCTAAAAATGGTGTCAGATATAAATGCCAACAAAATACCATTGAAATCACCTTAGCCGAAAACCCTATAGAGGAGAATTTTAAATTCTCATTTTAAAGCTAATTTTTATATCTACGTGTTTTATTTTTATAAGTAACAAAAATTATTATTAAAAATTTCATATAAACGAAAAAGCCGGGTTTAGGTAATTTTTACTGGTTCAAAAATTTAACGAGGAAACAACAAGCAAATACATGAAAGGGTGTTAGGTCGTAAAAGGGCAAAAAGGTAATGGTCGTTAAGGTAAAAATTTTGCTTCCAACGTGGAAGGTTAGAACAATAAATTCCCTTTGTTTCTTTGCCAGCAATGTATTTTCTTATACAGTTGACACCATTGTTATTTTCTGACTTTACTGGAGTTGTGCCTGAATATTACATTCATTACCCCTTTAGATAACCCCCGTGTTATTTAAGCACGAGTGGAAAGAAAAAGGCAAAGCTTAAAATATATTCATTAGTCTATTTTACATCTGAACCAAAAAGTATTGGTAGCCGAGGAGAATGGGCACTGGCGTTAGTTTCAACAAAAACCATCTAGATTTTGGCATTTCCAGTGTAATAATAAGACAAAATTGGTGTAGTTATTGTAATTAGTAAAATTAGTGTAGCAATAATTCAGTCTCGGAAAATAAAAACAATTCCTAACCATAAAAACTACCATCAAACGTTAGATGGCGCTGGTGATTTTTTCAAGACTAGCGCCAGTTCTCTCTCATATAAGTTGCTGATACTCTATGATCTGAACCTTGATTTTCTTCTTTTCTTTCAGTGATATCAATTCTTGTTGGCCTCATCATATACCCCGTTTGCTTTGCTGATGAACTGGCTGCTGGCAACAGATTACTCTGGGAGTTTGGATGGGCTTACGGGGTAGGCTGGGGAGCGTCAATATTTCTGTTCGGTGCCATTGTCCTCCTTCTATGTGACAAGGAGTCAGAAGAGATATACTACAAAGAGCGAGATATAATTCAAGATAATTTTATTGACGAGAAAGCCTAAAACTATTTAAAAGACGTTGATCGTTGGACTTACAGACTAATGTGTGGTTCTTCACTTTTTACGAGTTTTCGCAAAACAGTGCATGGCGTGACTAATGACACCAACATCGACAAGAAGGCCTAAAAATATCTGAAAGACGCTGATTGTTGGACTTAAAGACTGTTGTCTGTACGCGGTTCCCACTTTTCACGAATTTTCGCAGAGTAGGGCATGGCGCAAATATACGTCGGTATTCACAAGAAAGCATAAAACTATTTGAGAGATGTTGATTGTCGGACTTAGATTGTTATTTGTCTATGGTTTTCTACTTTTACGAGCTTTCGCAAAATATTGTATGAATTCAGTTATTTTAAAGTTTTACTAAAAATTTGATGGCCTGTTTAAACGCCTAAAATAAATTTCTTGCTATCGGTCATATTGAAAGCTTATTACAAAAAGGGCTGCATTGGTTTCAGTAGTAAGAGGAAGGCACTTAAAAAAAAATTAGAATTTCAACTTCTTTTACGAATTGGAAAAAAGAGCCATTACTGAATTTGAAAAATATCCCCACGGGGATATTTTTGAAAAAAAAATATTCTTGTGACTTTCCATACTGTTTACTTTTGATTTTCTTCTTTTTTAATAAGGCACAAATAAGCCAGAACTGCACAATGAATTACACATGATTATGCACAAAAAGTATTCACACAGAGCTAAATATGGTAACAACTGGTAAATATGGAATAAAATAAAAAAAACTGGAAAGAACGAAAAAATGTAACCAAGGTTGAAGAAAATGTAATTTAAGACGCTACGAAGCAACAAAAGCTAAATGATAGAAGTGAAAACCTAAGATGTATAAAACCAGTCCTAGTCCAAATATCTATTTCAAAACTAATATAGATTAAGTGAATAATCTAGCCATAAATATAATCAGTTATGCTTTAATGGCATACTACATAATGATGGCTCAGAGCTAAAATTCAGAGTGATCTTTGGATAAAACAGGAAACAAGAAGTTAAAATAATATTAAGATGGTTTTTATGTTCTGTTGATGAACAATTGTGATTAAATGGACTATTTATAAAGTTTATATAAACTTGGCCTTGTTTATGATGTGAGTGATAATTTACAGTTTGGCCCAATGCCAAGTGCTTATGTGCTTCGCCTTTGTATTTTGTCTTAATACATAATTGGTAGCCAATAAATAATATGTCGATTGATAGAATATGGGATATTTTTTAACAGAATCTTAAAGTAGTCATGCACAGTCCGTTTCATTTTCCAATAATATTCAATGGTACTGCAGACAATCACGGCGCCAGGTATTTGTTTATTTTTTTCACGAGTGATCATTTGGAACCACTACACCTGCAATATCGAAAGAGCTCATTTGTGTGAACAATTGAAGTTTTCAATTGAAAAATTGAAATTGGCCCTTTAAGTAACAGAAATGCTTTTGAGGAGAAACTTCAAGAAAGTCAATCTGCTTAAAATCATCAAACTATAAGACCTCTAGGTTTCTGAGGATACGCTCCGATAAGGTAGGAATTCATTCATAAACATATTTTTGAAGTCCATATGAAATGAATTGTTGTTATAGACATTTATTTGTAAGCTGTATTGGCCAAAATGATTCAATTGAACTTGTTTTGTTACGTTTTGAAAATAAAGTTGCGGACAGAAGTTTGATCTGGAAACCGTCATTCCTTACCACTGTCTCCTTTGGTTGGGCCATGCCTGTCGCAGGTCTGATAACTCCTTTGTTTCTAGGTTACTTCGTTGCAAACCCCTCCCAAGCTGGAAAAAAAGCATCATTCAGCCAAATCCTAAATGAACACCATCAAATCCGTCCTCGAATCCATCGGTGGATTCAGACGATACGGCCGCCGATTGGACCCCTCCTGGCTTGCAATCGTTACCCCTTTTATTCTTGTCTGCACCCAATAAAATGCGACCGTTTGTCACCTCCTAGTGCCAGAAAGAACTGCATTGTAACCTGATTCAAGTACAAGTACATAGTTGAAAACCTACTGTAATGAAGAGCAGTGGATCCTCCTTCAAGGAGGGGATATGTATTTCCTAAAGTCTTAAATCTCAACCCCCTGCCGAAGTTTGAGACTCTACGTAAGGCCTTTATTGAATTTCCAAGCATCAACGACGAAAACAAAAGGGTTGCGACTACTTCTGTCGCACAAATATCATTTTTGGTCTGGTAATTTATTCTAACCACAAACTCCTCCCAGTATTGGGGAGCCTTGACTTAACCAAATTTTATGGCCCAAATGAGTAGTCCAAAACTGCTAGGACTACTGACAACTCATCGCAGCACCAAACCACCAGAGGCTTACAAAGCTGCGCACGCTTCTGCTCAACTCCCCTCTGTTCAGAGCTTTTCTCATTACTCCCTTCAATGAAGTTCCTACTTCCTCTCAATCTATTCTTATTCCTTTTTCGACCTCATTTATGGACTTCCTGTTTTATCGCTTGGCCTTTGCCAGATTGCCAGCAGACCCAGTTTTCGATAACCTACAATCAATCATCCTTAACATGGGTTCAAAATATTGGTCACGTTTTTCTATTATTGGCCTTGTACAATTTTTTGCTATTGAAAATGTTATGTTTGTTTTTCTTCATGAAACTGGCAAAATGACTAGCAGTATAGGTAGCAGTCTTTGTGTAGTGACTACCATGAAATATACTGTATGAAAAAAAAATATTGGTCTATATTGATCTAACAAAAATCTGTATAAAGAAAAACTAAAGATCCTTAGAGTTTAGACTCTGGAGTTTGTATTTTTTTTTATTCTAATTAGAAGTAATCTCATTCTGGCTTTATTGATAAAAACAATTTCAGAAAATCCTGAATCCTTGACAGCTTATTGCTTTAGGTATATTAATTTGTGTGATAAACAAAACAGGTAAAGTATAAAGATCCTCCTGAGCCTTTGATGGCGCACGGGGGGTCCAACTGATGTTTTAGTTCCTGGGTCTTTTTACAGGGATAGGTAGCAATCATATCACCCAATAAATAAAATGAATTAATAATAAATAAAAAAAAGTGGTGAAACAACTGTGCAAAGCAAAGCCATGAAAACAACTCTAGCCTTTAGTCAGCGCTAAAAAAAAAGAAAAAAAAATTATATAATACCTTTGGCCAAGGTTTGAATACGGTATAACAAACAGAGAAATATCAATGATGATGTTGATGCTTCTCTTTTAATCGTCCTCTTTTGACCAAAAACAAAACTTGTCAGCAAGCCGGTACCAAAGGAAACAAATTGATTACTACCATTATGGTGATCTGTAATTCTAACGAAAGATAGGTTTGGATTCTTTTTGGTTTAATTATAGTAATATAGTCAAACTGAGTTCACCAATTACGCCTAGTCACCCAAAAAAAATCCAAACGCAAATCAATTACTCAGAAAATTACTCAGATAGGTTGTCTTCCCGTTTTGGTCAACCGTTTCCCTAATTGCATGTATGGGGTAACATGCTTGGTGTCAGAAATAAAATGTAACAAATCAGCATCATCACGGTTTCAGCAATATATGGAACCTAGTAAAGAGTTTACGAATTTTAAAGAGATAAACGAAGTTTAAACATGGGTTTGAAAAAAAAACTGTCTCTTGAGAAAAATTTCACACTTAAAGCTGATTCAGGAATGGTAACTATTATCATCAAAACATCAAAAACATTAAAAGTTTATTACGAAACTTTTTTTTTGTGTGTAAATTTTGAAAAAGAGCTTGAAACCCTTCGAAAGTGCCGGAAACCCTAAACTGAAAGGTTTTGATCACCCTCCCTTCTATCTTGAAACAAAGAAAAATCACTTTTTGTCAGGGGTAGTAGCGATATGTCTATTTTTTTCCTTTTTTTCCCAAAGAGACTTCAACGTCTATATTGTATCCAAAAATATACAAAGTGACGTAAACAGAGGTTGTCAAACTTACTACTAAAACAATCCAACTTCCATTTTTCTTGTAGCACATCCTTGAACTTTTGGAGATCTGTAATTCTAAGGAATGGTAGTTTGTCTGCTTCAAGGAAGTACCCAGAGCGGGGGGTGGTGGTAAGGCGGGTTTGAACCCCCTACCCCCCAAAATGTTTGTTTGACTCGTAAAAACGTAACAAAAATGGATATAAACAAATTTTGTAAGCGTTTTTGAGGTTTCTTTGTACCCCCCCCCCCCTAAAAAAAATCTTTGAGTAAAACCCCATCAGAAAAAAAAATCCTGGGTACGGCCTTGGTCTGCTTTTTGGTTCAGTATTTTTAACAAAAACCCAAAATATCCCCAGATGTACTGAAAACGAGCAAAATTACTACGTAATTTCAGTATAATACAAAATTATTCTATGAAGTGCGTAAATCAATTAAGTTGAAATAAAATTCTGCAGTAAATGATGCTTAACATAATCATTACGTCCATTAAATGGGTACGGATGAGAATAAAAGGCTGACAAATCTTTGCAAAAAGGAAAAACCACTTATCATCATGCTCATTTATTTTATTTTGCAAACAATAATTTAGATTTAAAATACGCTTAAGATTTAAAATATAGTAGGAACAAGACATGAGAACAATCAGGCACAGTCAATACTAGAAATTCAGAAGAGAAAAACCACAGCCGCAAATTAATACAAACACGACGAAAAAAAATACTTAAAAAAATGCAAAATTTTTAAGAAACACTTAAAAAAGCAAAGACTGGTGCCCTTTAATTTGTTTTTCGTTTGTCATAAGAAAATCTTGTTAATTTCAAAGTCGCCTATAATAGCCAGCATTACTATTTAAAATTATTTCTACCTTAACACTTCGCAGTCACGAGTAAATACGTAAACAATTTCTTATACCTAATTTAAACACACACTAGGACAGATGTTTACCCAGCAATTAGTTGGAAGATTTGGATAAGGGCCAAAAGAGTGTTTTTAGGAGATAGTCTTTTTTTCGTAATTTCAATTTAATTTTCTACCAATTCATCAGAAAAAGGGCACACAAGTCACGACATACAAATTTTTAAGAAGCAAAACTGGAATATTTTGAAGAAGCAATTATTAATGCAAAATTAGAAGTAAGGAGTCACTATTAGTATATAATGTGATATATTTTTTTGTCATAGTAAGGGATCTTTGGGGGGATGGATTTAACCTTTCTTCAGTGTATACCCCTTTATTATACCACTTTCAACCTATCCTCGTTTCTGGCCCCACTAGAAGCATCGGTGTTGTCCGAACAGACAATATTCAGAAACTTTTTGACGACAAGTGAAAAAGTGAGACAACTAAAAAAAAGGAAGTTCACAGCCAGTGAAAACCGTGGAAAAAAAATGCAACTATTTTAGCCAAGAACTTCGGCCACCATCAGCTCAAAAAGAAAAAGGAGTAGATAAAGCCCACCCAACGAAATAAAAAGACAGACTTGAAAAAATAAAAACAAAAAACGAAATCAAAATGAAGAGACGGTTCGCAGACATTAATTTACTTTTTTCCTTCTCTTCATATTCAAGACGACTGAGCAGAAGTTTCTGCCAAATTATTGTATCGTTTTCTTAATGTCCCCGGCTATTAATTTCCTCCCTTTTTTTTCTTATCCAACATTTTCTCTTATTATGATGCTTAGCCGATACGATCTCAAATCCTATTTAGGACATTTTTTACGATGGACATTTATTACTATACTAAATTAAATTAAATTACCGTAAATTTATAGTTTCACTATTATATGCTTTTCTATTTTTGAAGGCACCTATGCATGGAGGAAGGACTAGAAGTCCAACCACCACGAAATCCTGTGTTTTTGTAAATTTGCCTTTTTGGGTTTTAGTTTTTAAGGTGAATTTATTGTTCACACTATTTGGAGGAAAAGTGGAAATCTAGTTATTTAAATTGAAAAGATGAAGAGATGTAAATACTTTTTATTGGATAACTTAAAGATAAAAATTCATGGCTAATGTGCTTTTTCTTGCCCTTTTTATATGGAAAGAGATATTACATAAAATTAAGGAGTTAAAATTTAGTTGTCCTAAAAGCGATACACCTGTTGTCAGTAGGCCTCCTACATCTAGCAGGCATTCTTACTTGTGAGAAAGGGCAGTTTTTTATCTGGTTACTTGTAGATCCAGGTAGTTACTGGAAGAATAAACAAGCTACTGTTTATTTTCTATACGATAGAAAGAAATAAAGGCGTACGACAAAATGAAGAGCGAAAAAGAAAAAATGGAATAAAGAAAAATGATAAAATGAAGAGTGAAGAGGAAATGAAATAAAGAAAATGTCAGAATGAAGAGCAAAAAAGAAAAATGAAACGAACAAAAAAGAAAAATGACGAAATGAAGAGCGAAAAAACTGAAATGAAGAAAAAAGAAATTATACAATCAAGAGCGAAAAATGATTAAGAAAAAGACAAAACCAAACAAAGACAATTTTAAGTCAGTGAAGAAAACGGAAAGAGAGAGTAGATGTTTCAGCAAAGATTCCCACTAAACCATCCTTAGTGCAAAAAAAAAAAAAAATCTTTGAAGTACTTTGTACAGAAGCAAAAACAATGACTGAAGAAAAATATACCACATTTTTCTTTTCTTTCTTTTATCTTTCTTCAGTCCCACTTATTCCATATTCCATGTTCCAGAGTTTTCAGTGCTACTTATTCCAAGTTCCAATTTCCTATTGTCTCCAGTGCTACTTATTTTGATTCCGTACAATTTGGTTCAAAGGCTAGTTTTGCGTTTTAGACTGAGGACGGCTTAGCGGAATTCTGCTGAAATATCTATTTCGTTTTTGTCGTACGTAATGTATGGCCAATCTGGTATAAGAACGTATTTAAGAAGTAAAGGGGAATCAATATTTCATAAAAGAAAGTAACGAAGAGCCCTGTGCATTAATTGACTACTTCATAATTAAATATTAGGAGCATTGACATTATTTCCCTACGCCTTTGTAATTAAGTGAAACTTAACGAATGAAATAATTATTTATAAGGAGTTGTTACTGGCTGGGAAAAACCAAACTTAAAAAATAACAATTTTTTCCCCATGCTGACCAATGATCTGTGTTGCGCAGGTATTGATCTCCTGATTCACTGCCTTTGACCGGGAGTGAAATGCATGGTTAGGGGCAAATCATCCAACGCCTCCCATGTTTTCTTCCTAGATTTCTCCAGGCCCCCATTTGAAGCTGGGTCGACTCTGACTCAGCTTACAGTGACCTATTCTCAGGATTTCAAGTCCAATGCGCTAACCACTCGCTTGTAAAAACCAAATCATGTGCATAAAAGCAAGCTAATATGAAAAAGGTAAGGTCCGAACACAGTCCTACACAGCCTAATACCCTGACATAGAAGTGAAATTGCTTGTAGAATATTCCAGAGATACGTATAATACTTTTTTAAGTTTGTTTAGCCAATTTTGTTTGGAAGTTTTTGAGTAAAACAGTACTAATGTCATAAAAACTAAAGCATTGTTTTCCCCCTTGGATTTTAGGGTTATTCCTACCTGACAACCGCGACGGGAAGGCGTCATAACATCGAACCGTCAAGAGCACGAACGTCAGGAGCAGCATAAAATCCATCAAAACAATGACAAAAAATCCGTCAGAACCTCGAACCGTCATAACATCGAAAATTTTAAAAATTTAGTTTTTTGGGGTTTAGGGGGGAAAAAGTACCTAGGTTAGGTTAGGTTACGTATTTAATATAGGCTATGCTTTACCCCCACCCCCTGATGTGCAAATATATAGCCGAAATTTGTTTCTAAACTATAATATATTTATTACTATTATATAAACTTATAATTTTTTTTAGTGGTTCGCTAAAAAATAAAAAGCGGTTCGCTAGCGGTTTTTAGCAGCTCAAATTTATGACGGTTCGAGGTTCTGACGGTTTGATGTTATGACGTTTCGTGCTTGTGACGGTTCGCCGAAATGGTAGCACCTCAACCGCGACATCTTAAGATTTTCTTTTGGTTTTTTCAAAGTTACAAAAATTTTAGGACAGAACCCATTTTTGCCAGTGTTGCCATAGTGAACGGTGAAAATAAACAAACATCGCTAATTAGATAAATTGGCAACGCCATTCTTCCGTAAAAATCCAAACACTAATGATATACTGATTACCGAAGACAAAAAAAGCTAGACGTGCAACTTTTAAAGGAAAGCTACACATTCGTCAGCTATTTAGTGCCATATACTTTTAGCTTATTTTTGCTAATCCTTCATACACGCTTCTATTTTTCTTAATTTGGCATCTGCTACAGCAGTGGCGTAATTTCGTGAAAATCCAGGGGGAAGGGGGCAAAGTTGAAGCCAATTTTCTCAAATCAAATAAAAATGATAGTAAAAAACTGAAAAATGAGCCATATAGTACCATAAAGGCATAGATATACTAAAGAAAACTGACCCGGTTCTGTCGATGCAGGCGTGTCTCAGTTTTGACAAGATTTTTGAAGAAACAAAATTTTAGCTGGAGGGGCAAACTGGAGTAAGATTTGGCAAACTGTAATTATATTTTGCAATTTATAATTAAAATTATATTTACATATTTACTGAAATTAGAAAATAAACAAATAAAAGGTGAACACATATCATTTACGCTTATTATGAAATATTACTAAATTCAAGAAACTTCAAAAGCACATTGGGAATATCTTAAATATAATTAATTGGAATGGATCTTTACTTCATAGAAAAAATGTATATATATCCTAACTTACAATACATAACCTAAATACAAATACTTAAATACCTAATCCAACCAGAGATACCATACCCCCTTCCCAACTTATAAAACGCTCGTCACAAGGGAAAATGTTTTTTGACAATATAATGTTTTACATTTGCCTCTCAATTACTTGGACTTTCTGTCTTGGCTTTTCTCTGTCTACAATTAGCCATATCTTGATGCAACCTATGCAACCTACTGCAAATACTTTATAACTTCAATTCCGTTGATTTTGAATTGAAGTTATCAAGTATTTTGCAGTAGGTTGCATAGGTTGCATCAAGATATGGCTAATTGTAGACAGAGAAATATATGAGTTTTCTGCAAGTTTTCTCAATAGATTTTAAACAAAATACTGGATTCCCCCTCTCGCAACAAAAGTGATTGCCATCTTAATTACGTAAGTGAAAGGACTTAAAAAGAAAGAATACGAAAAAACAAATGAAAATAGTAAATAAATAAAAGAGATATTAAAAGCATAATTTTAAGCATCATATTTAAAGTATTATTAAAAAAAAAAGCACGAAGAAAGGAACAAAAAGGAATCCAGTTGTTTTTTTTACTCCTATAAACAGTGTATCATTTCGTGCCTTATTGTGATTCCTAACAGGGATAAAAATAGATTGAAAGCATAATTTACAGCACATTACATAAGAGCATAATAAGAAAAGCACCCTATTTAAAGCACTATTTAAAAAAACGAAAGCACGAAGAAAGGAATAAAAAGAAATCCAGTTGTTTTTTTTACTCCTATAAACAGTGTATCATTTCGTGCCTTATTGTGATTTCTAACAGGGATAAAAATAGATTGAAAGCATAATTTACAGCACATTACATAAGAGCATAATAAGAAAAGCACCATATTTAAAGCACTATTTAAAAAAACGAAAGCACGAAGAAAGGAATAAAAAGAAATCCAGTTTTTTTTACTCCTATAAACAGGGTATTATTTCATGCGTTATTATGATTTCTAACAGGGAAAGGAAAACTGATATACAGGCACTTGGATCTCATTTTTCTCAGACATATATTATAGATACATCATTGCACGGAGGAACTTTGAAAACAACCATAAGGGTAAGATTATAAGTGATGTCACTTATTGGCATCCTCACCAGGGGGGGTGATTTCCTTTTTGAACTCCTACCCCACTCTTGCGCCAATGCAAAATAAATCCTTTTATTGACAAAAAAAAACATATAAATAAGCCTTTAAATTTTTTGGAATGCCTGAATATGACCAAGAAAGGATATTCCCTATTCGTTCGTAGGGTAAAAAAGAGGAAATTTCGGAATGAAACTAAAATATGATTTCAAGGAGAGTTTTAACCCCTTAAGCCCTAGACATATTTAATTGACAGAGAGAGAGGGGGAGCCGCCCTTAAAAAAACATCTGGGTTTGAACTATTTGCCCCATAGTTTCTTATATTCTCATCATAATTATGACTTTTTTTTGCGGCTATCGACCAGTCAATACCCCCCCCCCCCCCCCGCTGGATACAGTATTCCAATTAGATAATAGATGCTGTTAAAATCAGTCAGAATCGAATATCAATGGTCTTTCCTCAATATCTTCATCAAAGCTGAGTTCTTTCATCGTTAGAGGGATATCCTGAATTTTCCTCTTTCGATAGGCTTTTTCTTTCTCTGAAGATTCATTTATTCCGTATCCAAGATACATAAACGATCCTGGAAGAAATAAAAGATACATAAATAATTTCCTTCGATAAAAATATTTTGCAGAATGATTAATTGCTTTAACCTTCGCCTATCAGCAGAAAATGGAATTGTGTCGCACTTTATATTCTATCTTTCGAGATAGAAAAAGACATTTTTAGTGTTTTTTTTTAAATAGATAAACTATATGTTTATAAAAAATAATTATATAAAACACAGCTACCCCCTGGAATGATAATATACAGACAAAGCTAAAAATCAGACAATCAGGCTCAGAAGAAAATATGGCTTCGAATGATCACTCTCGACTTACCGAATATTTATATAGAAAATACTGAAACATAGAAAAATCCAGATATCGTACAACACAAAACCGAAAGGTTTTTTGAAAAATATGGTGTAATAAGATTAAGGTGAAAAGTAAGGATTATTTTTTAACTTAAGACTTAAAAAAAAGTCAAAGACAGAAAAAAAACACTGATAATAATAAAAGGTAATATGAAAAGTACAGCAACAGAGAAATATTTGCTCTCTAAATAATCTAGCAGATTTTATTTTTAGCGGTATAACCTATCAAAAAAGAAAGAAAAAAGCATTAGAAAGAACATGCACATCTTATAGTTAGAAAATATATTTGGTCCAGATACAGAAACAGACTTTAAGTGCTCTCGAATATCATAAGGACAAACTCTAAAACGTTGAAGTAGTAGCAAGACAAGAGTTTTGTTCTTTAGTAGAGTACTCGAATACTAAATAGCAAGCCAGAAATCGATGGCGTCGGTTAGACTTTTCCGTCTCTTTCCATTTCTTGGATTTTACTTGGCAATCAATATAAGTGAAATAATTATTTCCAGCTTGAAGTGAAGTGAGCTATATAAAGAATTTATTTAACCAAAAACGAAAGAAGAAAAAGCATAAAATAAACACAGTTAAAAAACCCTCTAAAGAAATTAAACAAAAGTCATAGGAAAATTGCAATACAAGCCAGCCATGCGCAAAGCCACTTTTTTAGGTTTAATAATAGTCGCATACATTTGATTGCTCTCAATCCTTTATTCTTTATTTTAACCCACAGCCTTTTTTGGGGTATTGTCTTCGGAGATATCAGAAAATCCCCCTCCTCCCTTAAATTTTAAATAGTACCTTTTTTACAAATCTATTAACCCGGTTCCTGGCTTTATATTTAGTATTCGAGCACTTTACTAAAGTGCCAAATTCTTGTATTACTAGACAAAAAACGAGCAGATATCACCCCAACCATGACAGGGGTTGAAACCCCAATGCCCTAATTGTAGGGATAAAGCGTTGCTTGAGATACGCTAGAATTAACTCGGCATAGCAGGTGATCAATTAGTAATTTTAGGCCTTCGTCAATTACCTAGATAATACAATTGTTTTCGCGATTTCAACTAAACTTGCAAAATGCGTCGTTTTCAAGAAAGTATGAGCAGTACTTAACATTCCTCTGCAGCTTCCCCTATCTAGAGCGCCTTCGTCTCCAGAACTTGCCAACACTTGCTTAGAGATTCATGCGTGGTGATTGGACTGATACGCACAAGATACGTCACGAAGCATATGATGTGATTGCAGATAAGATAATTAACTTTGACAGAAAAGGTGAGCGATTCCATTAGGATATCGGCCGTTGGATTCTGCAAAACCGTATTGCGCATGCCTACCATTCCTCCAAACACATCCAATCAAAATTTTCAGATAGCCATTTTGTTCAACGTAGTAGAAAGTACTGGAAATTAGGTCTTTGAGAATGACAACCCCCTCAGCCCTCAGGCAAGGGTTGTAAGTTATGGCCTGGGGGTATATAAGGTTTTTATTGAAAGTGTTGTCGTGGAAACTTCAAAAGGGCTCATTTGATTGTAAATTGAAAGGGCTAATTTTTAATAGTTGAAAACGATTGGAGAGCGACTAACGCCCCTCTCATGGCCACCATTCCCCCAAACACATCCAATCAAAATTTTGAGATAGCCATTTTGTTTAACGTAGTTGAAAGTTCTGGAAATTAGGTCTTAGAGGATGACAACCACCCTAACAGCTCTTAGGGTAAGGGTTGTAATTTATGCCCGGGGGGCATATAAGGTGCTTATAGAAAGCATTGTCGTTTCAAAAAGGGCTCATTCAATTGGAAATCGAAAGGCCTAGTGCCCTTTTTAATAGTCGAAAGTGATTGGAAGGCTTGACATTGCTATAGTAAAGATCGATGCGGGTATAATGTATTATTTTTTGTTGTTGTTGTTGTTAAGGACTAGGACACTTCGTATCAAAGGTGTTGTCGTGGGAACTTCTAAAAGGGCTCATTCGATTGAAAATAGAAAGGGCTGATGCCCTTTTTAATAGTCGAAAGTGATTGGACGAAAACTAATCCTGCTTCCACGCCCACCCTTTCATTTGCCCATTATGTTTAAAAACAAAGTGTTACCTTAAGATTAAATCAAAATACACTGTGTTAATGCTAATTCCCAATAAGGCTTCTCAGCAGTATCCTAAGAACGACAGAGGTTATTATGTTCAAACTTTCGGGGCTACTTTTGCTCTTAAAATTTAACCAAATCAAAATAGCGTAAGTGTATCCAAGCTATCAAAGAAAGTAAAGAGATTTTTTTGCGAATGGTATCAAGTTTTCCGTTTCAGGTCAACTAGAGGAGGTATGAAACTAAATTAAACACTACTATTTGTGTCCAGATTTTTAAAAGAGTGTATTTTGTTAAAAATTGCTGAAAATTTTTCTCCAGCATATAAATAGCAGGTCAAACTATAAAGTCTTAAAAAAAGAAAAGATTTAAAGTATTATTTTCTTTTTCCCTGAAAAGACTATCATAGGCAGCGCGCTAGCGCTACCTAAGTAATGAACGACGTGGCCACAATGTGTTTTTTTTTTCTTCTATCTTCGACAGGCACAATATATTGTTATTTTTGTTTTTTCTTTTTCCATACCAGGGCACTTCGTATCGAAAGAGTTGGCGTAGAAACTTTGAAAAGGGCTCATTCGATTGGAAATTGGGGTGGCTAGTGCCCTTTTTAATAGTCGAAAGTGATTGGAATGCAACTAGACCCCCCATGCCTATCATTCCCCCAAACACATCCAATCAGAATTTCGAGATAGCCATTTTGTTCAGCGTAGTTGATTTCCAGATAGAAAATATCTTTTTGACGAGGACATTCCCCCACAACCCTCGGGGCAAGGGTTTTAAGCTATGCCCTGAGGCCATATAAGAACAATGTTGGCACAATGTACCATATATTATTTTTTTACTTTAGAGCAGGGCACTTCGTATGTAAGGGGCGTCGTAGAGACTTCAAAAGGGGCTCATTAGATTGGAAATCGAGAGCTCTAGGGCCCTTTTTAATAGTCGAAAGTGATTGGAATGCAACTAGACCCCCCATGCCTATCATTCCCCCAAACACATCCAATCAGAATTTCGAGATAGCCATTTTGTTCAGCGTAGTTGATTTCCAGATAGAAAATATGTTTTTGAGGAGACCACTTCCCCACAACCCTCAGGGCAAGGGTTTTAAGCTATGCCCTGGGGGCATATAAGGTTTTTATAGAAGGCGTTGTCGTAGAAACTTCAAAAAAGGCCCATTCGATTGGAAATTCAAAGGGCTAGTGCCCTTGTTAATAATCGAAAGTGGTAGGAGGGCAACTAGCACCACCCCAAGCCCATCATTCCTCCAAACACATCCAATCAAAATTTTGAGATAGCCATTTTGTTCAGCGTCGTTGATTTCCAGATAGACAATATCTTTTTGAGAAGGACACTCCCCCACAACCCTCGGGGCAAGGGTTTTAAGTTATGCCCTGAGGGCATATAAGAACGATGTTGGCAAAATGTATTATTTATTATTTTTTTCCTTTAAAGCAGGGCACTTCATATGGAAGGGGTCATCGTAGAGACTTCAAAAGGGGCTCATTCGATTGGAAATCGAGAGTTCTAGCGCCCTTTTTAACAGTCGAAAGTGATTGGAGGGCAACTAGCCCCCCCCCCCCACGCCCATCATTCTCCCAAACAAATCCAATTAAACTTTTGAGATAGCCATTTTGTTCAGCGTAGTTGATTTCCAGATAGAAAATGTGTTTTTCAGGAGGACACTCCCCCACAACCCTCAGGGCAAGGGTTTTAAGTTATGACCTGGGGGCATATAAGGTTTTTATAGAAGGTGTTGTCGTAGAAACTTCAAAACAGGCTCATTCGATTGGAAATTCAAAGGGCTAGTGCCCTTTTTAATGGTCGAAAGTGATTGGAAGGCAACTAGCCCCCGCCCCCATTATTCCCCCAAACACATCCAATCAAAATTTTGAGATAGCCATTTTGTTCAGCGTAGTTGATTTCCAGATAGAAAATATCTTTTTGAGGAGGACACTCCCTCACAACCCTCGGGCAAGGGTTTTAAGTTATGCCCTAAGGACATATAAGATCAATGTTGACACAATGTGCAGTTTATTATTTTTTTTTCTTTAAAGTAGGGCACTTCGTATAGAAGGGGTCGTCGAAGAGACTTCAAAAGGGGTTCATTCGATTGGAAATCGAGAGTTCTAGTGCCCTTTTTAATAGTCGAAAGTGATTGGAGGGCAACTAGCCCCCCCCTCAAGCCAATCATTCCCTCAAACACATCCAATCGAAATTTTGAGAAAACCATTTTGTTCAGCGTAGTTGATTTCCAAATGGAAAATGGGTTTTTGAGGAAGACACTCCCCCACAACCCTCAGGGCAAGGGTTTTAAGTTATGCCCTTGGGGCATATAAGGTTTTTATAGAAGGCGTTGTCGTAGAAACTTCAAAACAGGCTCATTCAATTGTAAATTCAAAGGGCTAGTGCCCTTTTTAATAGTCGAAAGTGATTGGAAGGCAACTAGCCCCCACCCCCCACGCCCATTATTCCCCCAAACACATCCAATCAAAATTTTGAGATAGCCATTTTGTTCAGCGTAGTTGAATTACAGATAGAAAATATCTTCTTTAGGAGTTCACTCCCCCACAACCCTCGGGGCAAGGGTTTTAAGTTATGCCCTGAGGGCATATAAGAACGATGTTGGCACATTGTATCATTTATTATTTTTTTCCTTTAAAGCAGGACACTTCATATGGAAGGGGTCGTAGTAGAGACTTCAAAAGGGGCTCATTCGATTGGAAATCGATAGTTCTAGTGCCCTTTTAAATAGTTGAAAGTGATTGGAGGGCAAGTAGCCCCCCCACGCCCATCTTTCCCCCAGACAAATCCAATCAAAATTGTGAGATAGCCATTTTGTTCAGCGTAGTTGATTTCCAGATAGAAAATATGTTTTTGAGGAGGACACTCCCCCGCAACCCTCAGGGCAAAGGTTTTAAGTTATGACCTGGGGGCATGTAAAGCATTCATAGAAGGCGTTGTCGCAGAAACTTCAAAACAGGCTCATTCGATTGGAAATTCAAAGGGCTAGTGCCCTTTTTAGTAGTCGAAAGTGATTGGAGGGCAACTAGCCCCCCCCCCCCAAGACCATCATTCCCCCAAACACATCCAATAAAAATTTTGAGATAGCCATTTTGTTCAGCGTAGTTGATTTCCAGATAGAAAATATCTTTTTGAGGAGGATACTCCGCCACAGACCTCAGGGCAAGGGTTTTAAGTTATGCTCTGGGGGCAAATAAGGTTTTTATAGAAGGTGCTGTCGTAGAAACTTCAGAAAAGAACTCATTCGATTTGAAATTCAAAGGGCTAGTGCTCTTTTTAATAGTCGAAAGTGATTAGTGATATTTTTTGTTGTTGTTATTGTTTAGACCAGGGCACTTCGTATCGAAGGAGTTGTCATAGGAACTTCGAAAGGGGCTCATTCAATTGAAAATAGAAAGGGCTGATGCCCTTTTTAATAGTCGAAAGTGATTGGAGGGCAACTAGTCGCCCTCCCACGCCCACCCTCCCATTTGCCCATTATGTTTAAAAACTAAATGTTGCCTTAAGATTAAATCAAAACGCACTGTGATAATGCTAATTCCCAATAAGGCATCTCAACAGTATCCCAAGAACGACTGAGGGTATTATGTTTAAACTTTCGAGGATACTTCTGCTCTTAAAATTTAACCAAATCAAAATAGCGTAAGCGTATCGAAGCTATCAAAGAAAGTGAACAGATTTTTTTTTGCGAATGTTATCAACATTTCCATTTCAGGTCAACTAGAGGAGGTATGAAACTAAATTAAACAGTACTATTTGTGTCCAGATTTTTAAAAGGGTGTATGTTGCTAAAAATTGCTGAAAATTTTTCTCCAGCATACAAATAGTAGACCAAACAATAAAGTCTCAAAAAACGAAAATATTTAAAGTGTTATTTTCTTTCTCCCTGAAAAGACTATGTCAATATAAAACGAACAGAAATTAATTAAAAAAAACTTTTTTCCACAAAATAAGTTTTTCAAAGAAAAGTAAAGAACTCCATTAAACAAAAAATGAGAAAAATAAAATCAAATAATCTACCAAGCGTGAAACTACCACAAATCAGCATCGATAAATAAATGAAACCCAAAACGAACAGAAATTACACTAAATAACCGAGTCAAACTCAAAACGAGCAGAAATTAACATAAGTTGGGCGCATAACCCCTATGCCTTCCCAAGGCCGAAACAAAATTTGCATTTTACTGAAAAAATACAAATGAATGTGCATTGTCAGTTTAATATACATATACTGATATTTAGTAATCAAAATGTTAAAATTATTTGATTTATTAAAGTTATAAAAGTAAAAACATTTACATTTTTTTCAGTAAAGTGCGAATTTTGTTCTGGCCTTGGGAAGGCATAGGGGTTTTGCGCCCAACTTATGTTAATTTCTGCTCGTTTTGAGTTTGAATCGAGTATTTATTGTAATTTCTGTTCGTTTTGGGTTTCATTTATTTATCGATGCTGATTTGTGGTAGTTTCACGCTTGGTAGATTATTTGATTTTATTTTTGCTCATTTTTTGTTTAATGGAGTTCTTTACTTTTCTTTGAAAAACTTATTTTATGGAAAAAGTTTTTTTAATTGATCACCTTAAATAACGTGTTGTACCACATGCCATTCTGTTTATAAATAATATGAAAATAAACATATAAGCAACGGATAGAACTTTTAATCAAGACAGTGATAGAGATTGAGTTTTCACTATCATAGTTATTAGTTTTACACGTTATTTATAAAACTATAAAATCTATTTCAGAACTTATCATTACTTCACTAATTTAGTAACTTATATAATTATATCAAGTAGCTAATTACTTCACTATCAAGCTACTACTAATACTCTTAGTAACAACTCAATGCAGCACCAAGCCACCTGAGGCCAATACAGCTACGCACGCTCCTAAATCTGAATCTATTCAAAACCACCCTCCCAAGAAGTTCCGACTTCCATTAGATCTTTCTTCGGGCATCTTCATACCCTACTCGGGGATGACCTCCTTTTTGTTTGGCCCTATACGGTTGGTCAACAGGGACTATTTTGGCAATCTGACATCCTTCATCCGCGGAAAAAGTCCTAGTCATCTTAACCTTTATTATTATAGCCCTGAAAAGTAGTATTGAATCAAATTTTTCTTACAGCTTAGTGGCTGAGATACGGTAAGTCAGTCGGGTACCTAAAACAATCCCTAAACAATTTCCCTGGAAAACATCTAGCAAATCCTCCTCCGTGTATCGGAGCATCCACGCTTCAGAACTACACTTAACCACTTTCATCACTGTAGCTTCAAATATTCTAATTTTGGTTTGCAGACTTATCTTTTACTCTTTTTTAACTGTGAAAAAATACCCTGGGCCTTGGCTATTCTATTTTTAACATCTTTACTGCACCCACCGTCTTTAATAAAAATACTACCTAGGTAAGTGAAGCTGTCCACTTAACCGATCTTCCCGTTGCCCAGCGTCACTTTTTCGACTTCACTTATTCTTAGTCTTAGCGACTTAGTCTTCTTAACATTAATTTTCCAACCCATTCTTGCACCCCAAACTCTCAAAACCTTTAACAATTCAAAATTCAAAAATTTTTCTAACATTTTCATCAAGATGCTGAACTCATCAGCACAATCTAAGTCAACAGAAGATTTCTCTGTTTTTCCATTGCCTTTGCTTTGCTCCTTAAGACAAAGTCCATCAAAATAATCCATATAAATGAGGATAAGCCGCAAGCTTACTTAAATCCTGATTTAAATATAACGCCATCTAATAACCTTACTTCCTACCTTAACTGCAGCAATCCTATCCTCTTATATAGCACTAATTACTTTAATATGTTTGCCTGGTGTACCACACAAGGATAGGACCTTCGCTAAAGCTCTTCTATCAACTGAATTAAACACTTGCTCATAATCTATAAAAAAGAGGAATAAAGGGGTTTGATGACTCAGGCACTTCTCAATTATTCATTTAAGAGTGAAAATCTGGTCAACACATCTTCTCCGGTTCCTAAAAACTCACTGTTCTTCTTTTAAAACTTTATCTGCAGAATTTATAAGTCTAAAAGTATTACCATACTAAGTAATTTGCTTCCTCCAGAAACCAAACTCATGCCACTATAATTACCACACTCACTCTTATCACCTTTTTTATAGAGGCGTTTAATTAGTTTTCCTATAATCGCAAGGTACTTCCCCCTTTTCGAAAATCCTTTTCATAATCTTCAGCAGTTTACCTCTAATTTTATAACTACCATATTTATAAAACTTCGTTTAGCACACTGTCAGCACCTGGGGTCTTATCATTTTTTAATCCTCTTAGTTCTGTCACTAACTCTTCCTCAAAAATCTTCCTTCACATCCAAAGTGCGACAAACTTTTCCATTCTTCATATATATCTTTTCCTGTAACTCTATCATGGTTTAGCACATTTTCTAATGTTCTGGCCATCTCTGTTTAACACCCTCGTTATCACTGATTGTGACCCCGTTTCTATCTCTAACTGGGACAAGTCGAGATTAACTATCCCCTCTCAATTTATTAATATGCTATTACAGTGTTTTACTATTATGCCGTATAGCTGCATCTACCAAATCTTTAGCAATTTTATCCATGGCCTCCACTTTATAAATCTTTAATTCACATTTTAATGCTTTCTCCACTTTCTTTACTTTCCTCTTATATTCATAAAATCTACCATTCAAATAATTCTTTTACAAGCCCCTCATTTTCTCTATTAAACATAAAGCATTTTTACTAATATTCTTAGCTGCGTTTCTAACTTTCTCCCCTAAGGGAATATCAGCGACTACAAAAACCATTTTCCTAAAAGTATTCCATCCATCATCTACATTGTGAAATTTTAGACCCTCAAGTTTAGCATTCAACTGTTCCTGGAAAGTTTCTCTCAAATTCTCATCCTGGAGTATACCAACATCATAACTACTCGGTAGTTAGTTACTCTTCCTAAATTTCCGCTTTAGGCTAACCCTAGACACTACTAGATGGCGATCTTTACTTTCAAACAGTTCGTGGCAACGAACTGGAAGTAAGGAGCAACCCGGCTCAATAGTAACCAAAACTCTAAAAAACAGAAATTTGAAACCAGTAGATGCATCAAAAGAATCAGATTTTTATGCTGATTTCAAATATATAAGTTTCATCCAGTTTAATTTTACCCATCAAAAGTTACGAGCCTGAAAAAAATTACCGTATTTTTGAAAAAGGGGGAAATACCCCCTAAAAGTGATAAAATTTTAATGAAAACCAAAGCATCAGATTCAGCCTATCAGAAAACCTTACTCTAGATGTTTCAAGCTCCTATCTGCAAAAATGTGGAATTTTGTATTTTTTGCCAGAAGAAAGATCAGGATGCGTGTTTATTTGTTGTTTTTTTTCCAGGGGTGATCGTATCGATCCAGTAGTCCTAGAATATCGTGAGAGGGCTCATTCAAACGGAAATTAAAAGTTCTAGTGCCCTTTTTAATTGACCAAAAAAATTGGAGGGCAACTTGGCACGATCCCACGCTCATTTTTTCCCGAAGTCACTCAATTAAAATTTTGAGATAGCCATTTTGTTCAGCATAGTCAAAAATATAATAAATATGTCTTTTAGGATGACTTAATCCCCCACAGCTCCCGGGGGAAGGACTGCAAGTTATGAACTTTGCCCATTGTTTACGTATAGTAGGCCTATTGGTTATTGGGAAGTATACAGACGTTTTCAGGAGGGATTTTCTTCTGGTGGCGGGGGGGGGGGGGAAGGGTCGGAGGAGGATGTTACGTGAGAGTATTTTCCCATGGAGGAAGTTTTCTTAGTACTTCCAAAAGAGCTATCTATTCTAATTAAACGGCCTTTGTGATTCAGGGGTTTGTGATTCGAAAAAAATACGAACTTTTGCAAACAAGCGATACGGCTCAATAGTAATCAAAACTTTAAAAATCGGAATTTTTATGTCAATAAACATATATCAAAAGAGTAGGCTTACAATGCTGATGAAAAAAGCTTCTCATTGTTCCAATTAAGCGAAGATACTGTTTCAGAATCCCGTTCTTAAACAGTTGAGAGAAAATTCGTAAGTTACGTGTATTTATTACTAACAAAAACGTTCGTAAATAAAATTAAACACGAAAAATTGGAAGAAAACTAGGGACCCCCCACCCTTTTTCTCAAATTCGTACGATCAAAATTTTCAGAAAGCCATTTAGCCAAAACAAAGTAAAACTAATATGCAAATTTCGTTTTAATTATTCATATATGGTTAGCTAATTTCAAAACCTGCATTAATTCAAAAACGTTCAGAAATTAAATAAAAAACACGCTTTTTTTAACTGAAAGGAAGGAGCGACATTAAAACTTAAAACGAACAGAAATTATTGCGTATATGAAGGGGGTTGCCTCCTCCTTAACACCTCGCTCTTTACGCTAAAGTTTAAATTTTCTTCCAATTCTTTAAGAACGACTTCTGAAACACTATGCTCGTTTAATTGGAACAATGAGAAGCTTTTTCCAAAAGGACTAAAAAACTTTAGCGTAAAGAGCGAGGCGTTGAGGAGGAGGCAACCCCCTTTATATACGGAATAAATTCTCTTCGTTTTAAGTTTAAATGTCGCTCCTTACTCTCTGTTAAAAAATATGATTTTTTATTTAATTAACATCAATAACAGAGCTCCTATACACCCTAGCATCTAAGATAATTTCTTAAGTCACATTGGCCTGCCATAATGTAAGAAAAGGAAACGATCAAAAATGGGGTTTTTAAGGCCAAACGAGAGTACTGAATAAACAAATAAAGCGAATATTTCGAGAGGACAACTGCCTCTCTTCTTGAGCGCGAAATGAAATAATATATTCAAGGAAAGTGCCGAAGAAAAAAAAACAATGAAAAAAAACTAAAAAATTAAAAGTTGAATAAAATTCCATAAAATCCAAAAAAAATTATACGAATTAAAACCAAATACCAAACAACCATAAAGCGATTAATTCACCAATATCCACGACTTGCACAAAATCCAAAAAATTATGAACTGCCATCGATTTTATTAGTTGCCCTTCAATCACTTTCGACTATTAAAAAGGGTACTAGCCCTTTCAATTTCCAATCAAATGAGCCATTTGAAGTTTCTACAACAATGCTTTATGTAAAAAACGTATGTACCCCCGGGGCATAGCTTACAACCCTTGCCCTGAGGACTGTGGAGGGGGGGGGGGGTTGTTATCCTCAAAGAAATAATTCCAGACATTTAAACTACGTTGAACAAAATGGTCAAATAAAAATGTTGACAGGAAATGCTTGGAGAAATGATGGGAATGGGGCGGGGGTGATTCTCCCTTCGCTTACTCTTGACTATTAAAAAGGACAATAGCCCTCTCAATTTCCAATCCACTGACAATTTTTTGAAGTTTTTACGACAACGCTTTCTATACAAACCTTACATGCCCCTGTACCGTGCATCATATAAAATTATTTATATGACGCAGATTCACGCGTCGAATCCCTTTCGACCATCTCTCGGAATCTATCCTATCCCCTCTGTGTGGAAAGTTCATATCTCTGTTATCCCATAAATGTTACGAGATAATTTCTGAAAAATGGACCTGGAAACCAACAATTGAATGACGGAAACCAAAATTAACCCCAGTGATTAACCCCTCAGTGACAATACACCCCTCCCACAAGTTAAAGACAATATGTTGAAGGAGTCACTATAGTTTGATGTCGACCTGTTCCAAATCCAAACTTCAATTCCCCCGTGATTAACCTAGGAATCACCGCAAAGGTTAATAGACGCAAGCCATGAACTAACAATTTTATAAGAAAACTGTGATCCCTAAATGCACGAATGAACAATTTTATACGAGAATACATTCTCTATGTGCCTCAAAATATCCCAAAAATAATATGCTGAGAAGAAAATAAACGCACTCCCAGTGTTCGACCCCTTAATGATAAGGCACCCTATGAACTGTCAAAAAGCAGGTGAGAATGAAATCTGATAGCATATTCCCACACCTGTAGTTGGAAGCATCATTTCCCAGTTGACAATTAGAGAAAGCTTGTCGTGTGAACACAATCGTGCTTGAACTGTTCCATGAAGAAACCATATCGTAAGTGCTTTAAAAATTTTGCCAAGACGAAAAGAGTGAAGGACAATAATTTACAACAGAAGGATTGAGTACGCTAAAGACTCGAAGGTGATGAAATAGGTGTGAATTTACATATGTTACTTTCTAATAACTTTGATAACTCAGAAATTCCAATATCCTATCATTAACGTTGCGTAGCAAACATCCCCAGTGAAAGTGTTTTAATGTTACCAGTGAATATGGTAAACCCAATATCGTGTGTTTTAAATCGTTCTTATATGTAGTGTTAGATGTTCAGGTAGAGTTATGTGTAGCGTTGTCGTGCTATTCATTTAATGTAGCGTAGATAGAAAGGAGTGTGCCCTATAGACAGCAAAATAAAAAAAAAACTTGTAAAAGGTGAATTCTCAAAAAAAATCTTATGTAAAGGTAGAATAGCCCCAACCTTGTTGGAAATGTAAAAGTAATCAGTCTTAGATGTAGAAAAAAAATCCTTAGTATGGTAGATAGGCTAGAACCACAGATAATCTTAGTCCGGTAGGTGAACTTTAGAAAGAGATATATAATAAAATAAGAAAAAGCAATAGAGAAAATTTTTTAGCACTCCTGATTAAGCCAAAATAAAAATATAAAATAATACAATATCAATCAAAATTATATAGAATAAATAGTTAATAAATAGCGAATATTTCAAAAGCCCAAAGGCAAGCAAGTCCTAATGACGGGACGTCATTAAATAATGGGAAGGGTAATATGTACCGTGAGTAAAATGTGATATATTTAAAATACAAAAATAAAGTTCCTTCTTCCTAAAGATAATTCCGACTTCCTCTAATTAAGTTTAAATCTAGTTTCAAAAAAAGAAAAGTTCTTAATCAGCAAAAAGAAGAATTGCATTTTAGCCTCAGACAAAGAACGGCGCTATCCAGTTTTGAATTTCGCCGAGAAGAGTGGTAATAAAAAAACTACAAAATAAAATGTTTTCGCAGGAAGTCTTAAGTTATAAGAGTGTGTGAACGTTTAAATCATCAAAAATATTTAAGACAGATTATTGGACGGAGGGTTTGGCCCGCCTCAGGACTTGGGCCAATTGTGAGTCGTCAATTAGAGCGCAGGACAAAAACTAAGTTTTATAATGTTGTAAAAGTGCTTTTTTGGAAGATTCGTAAATCAGATTCAGGATCATTTAGAGCAGAATTATATTGGCATTCAGGCATTGCGATTCAAATTATTATGCAGTCATTGTAGAGACTTGGTTATTATTTGCCGTCAATTGAAGTGAGCCCTGTTGTACACCTCAAATGTAAGTCACAATAAATCTATTGTTTTTCTATTTGTGTCTATTTTATTTTATATGTCTGTATCTAGTCGCACGACAGGTAGCTAGTTCGCACACTTCCAAGGTAGCGCTCCCCAGGAATCTGATTTCTACATACTATAACAGGTAATTGATTTCGAGATAACCCAAGGAAAGGAGGTTACATTTATGTAATTACATATTTTATTTTTGTCTCAATGATTGAGGGTGGCGTGGTCATAAATTTACTTTACTCCCCATTGCTGTGGCGTGATCATAAACTTAATTTTCTCATTATTTTTATAGCTTTCCTAGCCTATTAAGTAGCCCAAAAAAATCACCCCGGAAGATCTGGCGCGATCGGTACACCGCTTTAAATCATAATATTACATATGGCACAGTCCTTGGTGCTATAAGTGGCGCTATCGGAGAACTTATAACGTGTAAGTTCACAGCTTCAAAGTCCAATTTTAGACTTGACGCAATCAATCTTTATTACCACAATTAGGACGGACACCATAATTTTTTATCGCTACAAATGGCACGGTCGGAAATTGGAGGAAAACTTGCGAACTAGTTAGGCTATAAACCTTGTAATTTAAATTTAATCATTGGAAAGATACAGACATATAAGAAAAGTGATTAGACCTATTGCCGCTAAGCTATTACAGGAAAACCCTTTAGAATACCTCATAGGAGATAATAGCCTCCCCCAAAATAGGTTAAGTGAAATAATAAATTTATTTTCAGTTATTCGAACGCAAAAAAAAATGTCAGAAGAATTAAGCGATTTATTAATGGCGCAAAAGTTGGTCGTGAAAAATATAGAAATAGCAAAGTCTATCCCGCAGTACAATGGACAACCAGATATCGACGAATTTAATATCCAATTGGCCCAGTTTGTAGAATTAACAAAAACAGAGCTAAAAACGTTAGTCGACATACTTCTATTACGATTAAAAGGCCAGGCCCTAACCTTTCTAAAGCAGATTGAACATACTATAGGTGACGACGCCAGCTTGCCAATAAATACGGTGGACAAATTGTTAACGGCATTTAAAGATAGATTTATCGAAACCAGTTCCATAAATAAATTAAAACACGGAATGGTGTGCTTTGACCATTCACAAAATATAAGAGAATATCTTGATAATATACACATTTCAGTAGATGCAAAATACGGAAGAGGTTCAGGACAACTGTATGAAAAAGTCATACTACATACCTTTTTGCAAGGGCTACCCCCAAAACTATATAGAATGGTAATATCCAAAAATATTCAGACGTTGGATCTTGCAGTTCAGGAGGTAGATCGATTGATCGAAGTTGATACGATGGTCGCGAATCACAGTAAAGCAAAAATAAATAGCCTAGGCGATTCAAACGCGAGCCTAATCTTCAAGGGCTATCAGACGTCTCCCAATTTCTTTTCAAGGGATAACTCTCCAGTGCCACAAAGAAATAAAACGCAAGAACCCGCTAGGCAGAAAACAGTACGTTTTCAGCCTGTCAAACAATTTGGTTATAAAAATAACCCTACAATAATAAGATGCTATATTTGTAATCGACCTGGGCACATCGCGAGGGAGTGCCGTTATGTCCCCAATAACACACCAAGAATTGCTGTCGGCAGTAGGCAAAGTTATGGCAACCATTTGTTCGGAAGAACAAATTTTAGCGCAGGTGGTGCACTAGGCTATAGCCAGGGAAGATTGCGCCAATCAGTACCTTACAACGCGTACCAACCAAATTTGTATAACCCTCCCCCCAATAGACAAAATAATTATCGGCCGACGGGAAATACAAATTTTTCAAGCAGACGGCAAATAGTTAATTGGCCGACGGGAAATGAAAATTTTTCAAGCCAACGACATTGGCAGTCAGCGCCAGCTGCCGCAACTGACGCAAGAAATCCAAACTATCGTAACAATACCTGGCAAAATCGACAAACAAATGTAAATCAATTAGATATGCCTACGGAATCTCACGTGTCTGAATCTCTATTGCAGACACCGACGTACGAAATAAATCCACAGGGAAACGTTTCAGGCCCCTCAGAAATATAAATTGGACCCAAAGGGCGCCTAGGATGTTTTATAGGTCAAAACCGATAGTAGTACCGTCTTGTGGTGATAGTAATATTAAGTTACCTATATTTAATGATTTTTGTGTGGCAAATGTTTACTTTAAAGCTTTGATTGACTCTGGTGCAACGATTATTATCATAAACTCATGCGTATTTAATATGTTGCCTCCGCATATTAGGCGACAGAGGAACCCTAATAATCCCAATTTAACTAGCCTGACAGGACATAAATTGGATGCAAAAGGTTCAATTCGCCTAGACATAAAAAGGGATAATAGAATCTTTCCGACAAATTTTATAATATGCGATAACTTTCCGTATGAAGCAATTATAAGCGCAAATTTTTTAAGGTCTAATAGAGTACTATTAGACGTGGCTAACGAAAGGCTTGTCTACCCGGCTAAGGTAGGGGAAGGAATTTCTCCCTTAAGAAATCGTAACAGAGGTTACGAAGACAACGTAATAATAAATAGAATTTCTGGCGGTATAATGTCGCAATCTTTTGAACCTCATGTCTCGCAAGGAGGAAAAGGAATAATTAGAAACTTGTCCAATTATTCTGAGAGACATTGCAGAGATGAAGTAAATTTAAAAAATAAGGGTATTGAATCTGCGAAAATAAAAATAGGAGATATGCGACAGTATAGGTCAAACGAAATTAAGAAAATAGCCGAATTATGGAAAAACATAGAAAAACCCAACGTGACGCTGCAAGATGCCGCAATGGCGCAACATAGCGCCAGTATTAATTTAATAGACAATGAAAATAAAGAGAAATATTACGGATTCGCGATAAGGAGAACAAAAGTCCCTCCCAAAACGATGCAAAAAATTCAAATATCACAGATGATTGAACCAGTGGTTAGCAAATCCGAAATATGGTTTGCGACCCCATCAAATGAAATTCCCGAAAATCTGCTATGCGAAGAACACATTATATCTTACGACAAAGGAGAAGGTTTTATATGGGTAACTAATAACCACGAAAATGATACAATTACAATAAAAAAGGGGACGTGTTTAGTTCAAATCCAAGTTTTATCGGAAAATGATTTAAATAGATGGGGAAATTCTAAAAGAAACCTAGTTAACGGCATTAAAACCTCTAATAACAAATATCTCTAACTAAATAGCAATTTTTACACAAATTTAATATGGATCATATTACGGACTTGGAACTTAAGAAAAAATTATGCGAATTATTATGGAATTTTAAAGATGTATTTTCCGCATCTGAAGATGACATCGGACTGATACCATTTTATGAACATTCAATTTTAAAGACTGGTAATCCTGTAGCGAAACAGCCATATCGTGTGCCGTATAAGCACAAAGAGTGATTAAAAAATAAAATCCATGAATTAGAAAAAAATGAAATTATACA
This sequence comes from Artemia sinica, assembly GCA_027921565.1. NCBI lineage: Eukaryota > Metazoa > Arthropoda > Branchiopoda > Anostraca > Artemiidae > Artemia > Artemia sinica. The sequence goes on from CM051263.1 coordinate 55,397,657, forward strand.
CCCCAGTATAAGTCCGTATTCTGCACCTGTGATCTTGGTACCAAAAAAGAATGGTGATCTTAGACTTGTAGTAGATTATAGAGCCCTTAACAAACAAGTAGTTAGTGATAAATTTTCTTTACCAAGAATAGATGAAATTCTTGACTCAATTTAAAGCAAAAACAAAATTTTTACTTCTTTGGACCGACCTCACCCAAGGCTACCACCAACTGAAAACAGCCGAAAAAGATGTCCATAAAACTGCATTTTCAGCAGCAGAATGTGGATCATATGAATACTTAAGAGTACCTTTTGGACTTAAAACAAGTTCAAGCGCGCTATGTAGATTCTTATCACACCTGTTAAGAGGATTAAAGAATATCATTCATTTTGTTGATGACGTCATATGCGTGGGAGAAAACGCTGAACAACACTTAGCAACATTAGCTAAGGTGTTCGAGAAGTTCAGACAGGGCAATTTAAAATGCCGGCCTGAGAAAGTAAATTTATTTCAACCTAAAATTAAATTTTTAGGAGTAGTAGTAACACAAGGAGAGATATCCCCAGGCCCTGATAAAATAAAATGGGTTGAAAACCTCAAACCCCCTAGAACTATGAAAGAATTAAGAGGAATTTTAGGTCTTACTGGCTACTTTAGAAAATTCGTGCGCAATTACGCCCAAATTGCGAAACCTCTCACGGAATTAACTAAAGGGAACTCCCAAAATGTTACCTGGTCCCAGGAAGCTCAAACTTCCCTAGACCGTCTCAAAAAGGCAATCACTTCTGAACCAATATTATCGCTTCCTGATTTCGAAAACGGACAATTTGTGATCACAACCGATGCTAGTTCAAAAGGCATTGGGGCTATTCTTTCAGAAATAATTCCCTTAGGAAACCCTGATCCTTTACAAGGACCTTCTAATTAAAAAAAATAGAAAAAGTTATATGCTATTCGAGTAGAACCTTATCAAGGGGCGAAAGTAGTTATTCCACCACAAACTTAGAATTATTATCTATAATCCACCACTTGGACAAATTTAGACACTATTTAATTGGTAGAAAATTTATACTACGATCAGACCATAAAAGCTTGCAGTACCTGCGCACATTTAAAAACCCCACGGGAATTCTAGCTAGATGGATTATGAAAATTCAAGACCTAGATTACTTATTTGAACATTTAAAAGGTAAACAAAATGCAGCTTGTGACTTTTTGAGTAGATACCCAGAAAATATTCCGTCGGAAGCTGAGAAAAATGAAGTTAACACTATCAATGCTAAGAGTAAACATAAATGTAAGAAAAACAAAGTCAAAGACACAGTAAAAGAAAATAAGGTTAACTATTGTACCCTGTCTTTAGAAAATGTAAAAAGAAAGCAAAAAAAGGACGAAATGTGTGTAGCACTTATTAATTATTTTGTGAATGACGATGCGTTACCGGATAAATTCAAAACTCTAAGAAAAGAGATAGATAATTTTTACTATGATCTTGATGAAGAAATACTATGTAGAATCGTGACTGCTGAGACAAATAGAAACCAAACCTCAATAATACCTGTATTACCACAAAACTTAATAATACCTGCCTTCGAATATTTTCATTCAGATATAGGTGGACACTTAGGATTAACGAAAACTTTCCATAAATTAAAACAATATTTTTACGTACCGTCGGGAATAACAAAACTTAAAGAATTTGTAAGTACATGCGAAGCGTGTAACTTAATAAAAAAAAACCCAAGCTTATCCTAATCCTCCAATGGGAAGGGTCCCGGTAGCAAAGTACCCCTTCGATATTGTCTCATTTGACTTATATGGAACCAGCGGAGGCTTGCCTGTTTCCAACAGAGACCATACTTGTATTCTTTCAGTTATAGATCATTTTTCCGGATTTACTTTTGCAAAAGCATTAAAAAATCAAGGTGCTTACGCCACCAGTGAGGCGTTGGCGAAATTATTTTTAAAATTTGGCACTCCAAATAAGGTTTTAAGCGACAACGGAAGCAATTTTGTTTCAAAAGTAACAAAAGACTTAATGAGTTTTCTTAACATAGACAAATTGGTGACATCTCCGTATCACCCACAAGCTAATGGTAAAATAGAAAATAGGCATAAAATATTTTCGAATGTATTAAGCATTTATACAAAAGACAACAGGAACGATTGGGATCAATTCTTACCTTATTTAACCAACGTAATCAATACTGCTCATTCAGAAACAACTAAAGACAATCCATTTTATTTACGTTTTGGTCGTGATTTTAGAATCCCGTATGATGAGATTATTGAATCTCGGCAGTATTATAATAACTCGGAGGATTACAAACAAGAATTCATAAATAGGATGAGGAAAACTTATAAAATAGTTAGGCAAGAGTTGGAAAAATGTAAAATAAACCAAGAGCTAAGAAACCAACCCAAAGTCAAGGGGAGTATAGATTTTAAAATAGGAGATTGTGTTTACCTAAAGAACGAGGCAAAAGCGGAAGGCAAGAAACTTTCCAATAAATATTCTGGACCGTACAGAATAATCTTAAAGTATGATAACGATTATACTTTTAAAATGGAGAACCCCGATAGTGGAAGAACTTACAAGGCACATGTTAGCCGAATAAAAAGAGCCAAATTTCCAGAGAGATGGGTATCACGTCCCTCCTCTACTGATTCGTCAGATGCAGAAAATGAGCCCCCTAAATCAAGATTGGCAGAGCTAAAACCCTTTAATTTCAAGCAAGACTATTTCGAGGATGAGAGCGATGAGAAAAACTTTGAAGAATTTTTAGCTATGAAAAATTTAGTTATTCCTAAAGGAAAAATCCTACTACCAGAGAGAGTAAAAACGCCAAAAGATTCAAAAAGTTCATCATCAGAGAGCGCGGGAGAATTAGATTATACAATATCTCCAAAAACCCAATTTTTCCCCGATAGAATTTCGACCCCTTGTCCCCCCAAAAGATTTCCAGACGATATGGTTTCCCCTGCGACACCAATAGAAAGGCCCCTGTCATTGCAGGAAGAATTGAACAGAGCTGTAGAAACTCCGGGTATTACTGTAAAGAAAACTCCTCCCAAAGATTCAACTAAAACAAGTCTGCGAGAAGCTATGGCTTTAATAAATTTCCCCATAAAAACGAGTCAAAGTACATTGACTAAGAATAAACCTCCCAAGGATGACCAGTAAGGACAATATCATGATATAACTGTGTCCAAGGTCAAGCCTAAACAATGGACTTCATGGAGGGAAACACTAGTGCAAAAAATGCCCCACCCCCCTGAAGACATGGCATTTAAACAGTGGAGGAACCCCGCAAAAACTTTTGATTCCTCTCAAAGCTCTCAAGAGTCTTTCAAATCTCCCGAGTTGAAAACTCAAAGCGAGGACTTAGAGAATAAACCTTCTACTTCCAGAGGAGTAGAAATTTACGAAGGAAGAGGAGGTGATACCCCAAAAATGTCAGGTGCAACCTCTAAAAGTTCTAATGCGGAATCATCGGAAACCAGTTCCGACGAATCAGACCATATGGTAGTTAAAGAAATAGGGAAATCAAAACCGACTTCAGCAGCCGCACACGCGAAAGAAAAAGTATTAAAAGGGCGAGAATTTTTGAAAAAACAACACAAAAAATTTGGTCTCATTTCGCTAGCAAAACCTAAAAAGAAAAAACCGCAAGAAACAGAAGAAAAAGTAACGACACAGTCAGGTAGAACGGTTAAGAAACCGGACAGATTAAAATACCCATAAAAATACAAAAAAAAGATTTTAATGGATAGGCATAATAAAGGAATAATAATTTAAAAACTTTTAATTTACGAGTAAAAATTATACAATTATAAAAACGCTATAGAAAAATTTTGTTCAACTTATATCATGGCTTCGCATGAATCAAAACCGTCTGATACCGTCTGTTCAACATATATCAGTTCCCGAAAACAAATTCTAATTAAAAAGTCACATCGTATACAATTAATTCGAATAATTTCCTTTAATATAAAAAGTCTACCCGTACCATTCCAGTACGATGTATCCAGTCCAACTGAACGAAGCCATGATAGGAAGTACTAAGCGATAAATATTCATACACCTTAGAAATGATCTTTGGTTATTTTCTGTTCCAAGAGAAACTGTTGGAACTTTGTCTTGTTACAATAATACAGAAACAATAGACCCAAGTTACAAAACAGAATTACTGTTACAAGATGTGGGTACGATAACCATAAAACAAGGATGTCGACATGTAACTAAAGAGTCAACTGTTCGAACGCCGTTAATTACCACGAGCACAAAGATAATAAGTCCTAAAATAATCAATTTCAAGGCAATTAACCTGTCGTACACAATTCCCAATATAGAAAACGAGGAAATAAAAACCTCGATATGGTCCAAAATAGAAAAGAATAAAGGGACACTAAAACTTACAAAAATAAGAGAATCATTAGACTCCCAGATCCCCCTATTTACAAATGAAGACCAGAGATTAACGTATGTGGATGATAGATACGGATTGTTCTCAACCAATTTTTGGTGGAACATACTATTGACCGTATGTTTAGTATTCGCTGACCATATCGATTTTCTTGACCATAAGAACCCTATTAACTTTTAATTATGGAAAAATTCTGAGACTAAGAAGACGAAAACCAAGAGAAGAACACAGAGAAACAGCTGAAATGCAGAGGTTAAACCCGGAACCCCATGAGAACGTCTAAGCCAAGAAAAGGGAAGACATTAGAAAACGAGTGGGTATAGAGGTCTCCACTCGTCCTTTCTATGTCTTGTTCCCTCATTGTAAGGTTGTTTACGTAAAACCATGTGGCTATGACGCTGCAACATGCGTTTCTTAAACAGCACGGATGTGCGTGAACAATGCAGGCATGAAATATGTTGTAAAATTAGACATCAAACTTAATAATGTAGAGTAACCTATGTTAAAAGATTGTTTTAAATCTAAGGGAGAATTAAATAAGTGTTGAAGAATTAAATAAGCCTTTTATCGTTGTTTCCTTTCTCAAAACAAATTTGAAGACATCTCTGTTTTAGATTTCCCAATGGGAATTGTACGTATATGAAACCAACATGATAATAATGTCGTTTTATGTAGTAATATCACTGTATCTTTTTATATTGTCTTGTAGGGTAATCTTCACCCTAAAATGCACTAATTGTATTGTTTATTATATATTATGACAATTTGTTTTAAAGAACGTGTGATTCTGCCTCGTTGTTTTTATTACAGGAAGTGGATCGACATATTGGAAATCGATTATTACAATGCGTAGTCCAGCGCAGATACAGCCTAGTAGCATCTATTTTCATCACACCTCAACCAACGAAGAGTACTCACCATACACTCCAGGCAATTTTCATCCCAGCTTCGTCTACGAAAATAATAGTTACCTTTGATCGCTGTTTCCTCGACCACGAACCATATTACGTATCAGGTAACATTATATTTGAATCTCAGTATCCAGTGCATTTTCGAACTATATAATCACATAAATCCTGAGAACCCCATCGACCAGTACAAGATATAAGTACCTAAATATCACCCACGATAATCCTTATGGATACATGAACCATTTGACTGTATAGTTATGATATTTGAAGATCCCAAAAATTATTTATATGACGCAGATTCACGCGTCGAATCCCTTTCGACCATTTCTCGGAATCCATCCTATCCCCTCTGTGTGGAAAGTTCATATCTCTGTTATCCCATAAATGTTACGAGATAATTTCTGAAAAATGGACCTGGAAACCAACAATTGAATTACGGAAACCAAAATAAACCCCAGTGATTAACTCCTCAGTGACAATATACCCCTCCCACAAGTTAAAGACAATATGTTGAAGGAGTCACTATAGTTTGATGTCGACCTGTTCCAAATCCAAACTTCAATTCCCCCGTGATTAACCTAGGAATCACCACAAAGGTTAATAGACGCAAGCCATGAACTAACAATTTTATAAGAGAACTGCGATCCCTAAAATCACGAATGAACAGTTTTATACGAGAATACATTCTCTATGTGCCTCAAAATGTCCCAAAATAATATGCTGAGAAGAAAATAAACGCACTCCCAGTGTTCGACCCCTTAATGATAAGGCACCCTATGAACTATCAAAAAGCAGGTGAGAATTAACTCTGATAGCATATTCCCACACCTGTAGTTGGAAGCATCATTTCCCAGTTGACAATTAGAGAAAGCTTGTCGTGTGAACACAATCGTGCTTGAACTTTTCCATGAAGAAACCATATCGTAAGTGCTTTAAAAATTTTGCCAAGACGAAAAGAGTGAAGGACAATAATTTACAACAGAAGGATTGAGTACGCTAAAGACTCGAAGGTGATAAAATAGGTGTGAATTTACATATGTTACTTCCTAATAACTTTGATAACTCAAAAATTCCAATATCCTATCATTAACGTTGCGTAGCAAACATCCCCAGTGAAAGTGTTTTAATGTTACCAACGAATATGGTAAACCCAATATTGTGTGTTTTAAATCGTTCTTATATGTAGTGTTAGATGTTCAGATAGAGTTATGTGTAGCGTTGTCGTGCTATTCATTTAATGTAGCGTAGATAGAAAGCAGTGTGCCCTATAGATAGCAAAATAAAAAAAACTTGTAAAAGGTGAATTCTCAAAAAAAATCTTATGTAAAGGTAGAATAGCCCCAACCTTGTTGGAAATGTAAAAGTAATCAGTGTTAGATGTAGAAAAAAATCCTTAGTACGGTAGATAGGCTAGAACAACAGATAATCTTAGTCCGGTAGGTGAACTTTAGAAAGAGATATATAATAAAATAAGAAAAAGCAATAGAGAAATTTTTTTAGCACTCCTGATTAAGCCAAAATAAAAATATAAAATAATACAATATCAATCAAAATTATATAGAATAAATAGTTAATAAATAGCGAATATTTCAAAAGCCCAAAGGCAAACAAGTCCTAATGACGGGACGTCATTAAATAATGGGAAGGGTAGTATGTACCGTGAGTAAAATGTGATATATTTACAATAATTAAGTCACAATAAATCTATTGTTTTTCTATTTGTGTCTATTTTATTTTATATGTCTGTATTTAGTCGCACGACAGGTAGCTAGTTCGCAAACTTCCAAGGTAGCGCTCCCCAGGAATCTGATTTCTACATACTATAACAGGTAATTGATTTCAAGATAACCCAAAGAAAGGAGGTTACATTTATATAATTACATATTTTATTTTTCTCTCAATGATTGAGGGTGGCGTGGTCATAAATTTACTTTACTCCCCATTGCTGTGGCGCGATCATAAACTTAATTTTCTCATTATTTTTGTAGCTTGCCTAGCCTATTAAGTAGCCCAAGAAAAATCAACCCGGAAGATCTGGCGCGATCGGTACACCGCTTTAAATCATAATATTACATATGGCACAGTCCTTGGCGCTATAAGTGGCGCTATCGGAGAACTTATAAGGTGTAAGTTCACAGCTTCAAAGTACAATTTTTGACTTGACGCGATCAATCTTTATTACCACAATTGGGACAGCAGCCATAAAAGTTTATCGCTACACCCCCAGGGCATAACTTACGATCTTAGCCCTGAGGGCTGTGGGGGGGGGGGGGTAGTCATACTCAAAACCACAGTTTCCGGACCCTTCAACTACGTTCAGCAAAATGAATATATTAACATGTTGATCAGAAGTGTTTGGGGGAATACTGGGCGTGGGTGGGGGGGCATTCACCCTCCCATCGCTTTTGACTATTAATAAAGGCACTAGCCATCTAAATTCCCAATTGACAGAGCCCTTTTTGAAGTTTCTACCTTGACGCTTTCTATAAACACCTTATATGCCCCCACGGCATAACTTAAAGCCTTTGCCCTGGGGGCTGTGGGGGGTTTGTCATCCTCAAAGACATAATTTATTGGCCTTTGAAATATGTTGGACAAAATGGCTATCTCAAAATTTTGATTGACTGCGTTCGGGAAAATGGTAGGCGCGAGAGGGGGTTAGTTGCCCTCCAATCACTTTCGACTATTAAAAAGGGCACTAGCCCTTTCAATTTTCAATCGAATGAGCCCTTTTTGAAGTTTCTACAACACAGCTTTCAGTGAAAACCTTATATGCCCCCTGGGCATAATTTACAACCCTTACCCTGAGGGCTGTGGGAGGGGGGTGTCATCCTTAAAGACCTAATTTCTTTAATTCTCAACTACGTTGAAAAAATGACTATCTCAAAATTTTGATTGGATGTGTTTGGGGAAATGGTAGGCGTGAGAGGGGGGTTAGTTGCCCTCCAATCACTTTCTACTATTAAAAAGGGCACTAGCCCTGTCAACTTCCAATTGAATAAGCCCTTTTTGAAGGGCTTATTCAAGGCTTTAGGGCTTAGTGAAGGCGTTTCTACGACAAAACTTTCTATAAAAACCTTGTATGCCCCAAGGGCATAACTTACAATCCTCAAAGACCGAATTTCCAAAACTTGGAAATTGGATATCTCAAAATTCTGATTGCATGTGTTTGGGGAAATGGTGGGCGTGAGAGGGAGAGCCCTTTTTGAAGTTTCTACGACAATGCTTTCAATGAAAACCTTATATGCCCCCAGGGCCTAAATTACAACCCTTGCCATGAGGACTGTGGAGGGAGTGTCCTCCTCAAAGACATAATTTCTAGGTTTTTTAACTACGTGGAACAAAATGGCTATCTCACAATTTTGATTGGATGTGTTTGGTGAAATGGTGGGCGTGGAAGAGGTGTTGGTTGCCTTCCAATCACTTTCAACTATTAAAAAGGGCAATTTCCAATCGAATGAGCCCTTTTCCAAGTTTCTACGACAACTCCTTCGATACGAAGTGCCCTGGTCTAGAACCAGCAAAAAAAATGAATAATACATTGTGCCAACATCGTTCTTCACTTAGGCAGCACTATTGCGCTGCCTATGATAAAATGAAAAACTAACATTCTATTATTAATACAAGTCTTAGCAGCTTCCTTATTCATTATGAGCCCTACTCCCTTCCTATGCACCACATCATTCCTGTCTGATTAAATTAATTCTATATAACCTAATTTCATGTTTCCTACCCCTGGGATACGCGTTTTGAAACTCTTAATAAGTCTAGTTCGAGACATCTGAATCTGCCAGCTAAAATGTCAATACGGTAGTTGTTTTACAACATTGTAACATTTCAAGTTGCAATTTTCATATTCTTTAAATCATTGAAATTATTATGGCCTCAGGAAAAGCAAAGGTCCCAGAACGAGTGCAGGACGGGGAATAACACATCTTCTCAAGTCTAAACGAAGCGTTTAAGCCATCTTAGAACCGGACAGCATCAACCCCGGGACTGTCACTTGAATTTGGGCTTTGCGCAATCCTGGGTTCGTTTTTGCGCAATCCAGCGATACTCTTTCAACAAGAGTCGTAATCCTACACAGACAATCTCAAACCTTGCTCACGAATATTATGCTACTACGGGGAGGCAACCCATAATAGATAACTTAGCTAAGAAGAGGTTCTTATCCCAAAAAGCCCACTAAAACAGACCAAACCCAGAAGAATAGTCAATAATCAGAACCCAGTGCAAATGCTGTGTTGTTTAAAATTAAGTCACTCAAGTTAAATTATTAAGTTAGTATTTAAAAATTGATTATTATAATTATTAAGTTACTATTATTAAGTTATTATTAAGTAACTAATACATTTATTTGCTTAATTTATTTATTTAATAACATCTTCTTTATCTAGTAACTAGCAGCAACACCTTTCGTGGGAGAGGAATAAAAAAAAAGAAGCTTAAGCCTAAAAAGTCCTTTTATTATAAAAAAAGATCGGCCATTAACTACAAAGGAAAGGAGGAGAATGTTCTCCCTAATAACAATTTCCCTCGGAGTTTCAACTCGATCATCCAGCCATGAAACAAAATAGGATATACTCACCGAAACTACGCATGAATTTTATCGAAGTTTTAATGAAGCCTAGTCTGTAATGAGACGAACAAAAATTCATACAACATTCAAATTACTGAACAAATAAGGTCGATGCAAAACAAGTAGCTACAAAGTAATTTTTGCATCATTTCGAAGATGCAAAAACTCGAAAAAAATGAAAACTCGAATTGATCGAAAAAATCGAAGAGACAAGAGAAAAAGTAGTTCGACAGAAATTAATAATTCGGCATTAATATTTATTTTTATATAACAATTTATCTTATTCTTTACCTTTTAGAGAGACAAGCAGAAAATGATTGTCGACTGACCTTCGTATTTCGTCAATTATTTTGCGTTTTACATATCACCCAAATCCCTTCGTAAAACTAACTAAAGCGTTCTGTATTCCATTAGAGTTTTCAGTCCTCTTTGCTACTTACCATCCATTTATTTTAGCGCTTTGATTAATTGATTTTCTTTTATCACCATTCTTTTATCTTGTCCTAATTTTCATATCAAATTCGGTTCAATATTCGATAATGACGTTCATGTTACATTTGATTTATCGGAAAAAGAAGGTTGATCGTGAAACGAGTTGCTACAGGAAAAATTTTACAACACATTGAAGAAGAAAAGAATCTGAATAGCACACAAAAAATAACAAATAGCATATTTAACCAAGCTTCTATAAATAAATATATTTCCTAATCTATCAAGGAATAATTTTTTTTTACTGAAAATACAAGTACAAATTTACTGAAAATACGATTTCTTTTCCTACTAGACGGTACATCAATTATTTACCAATCATACCAATGATTAATTAATTTTCTTTTATCACCATGTTTTTTTTGTCCCAAACTTTCATGTTACATTCGAGTCAATACCCGCTGGTAACTTTCATGTTGAATCCGATTTAACGAAAAAAAAGAAGGCTGATTGCAAAACAAGTAACTACATAAATAATTCTACACAATCTCGAAGAGAGAAAAAAAATATGAATAGAATACTTAAACAATAAATAGCACACGTCATCAAAATTCTGTATTCAGATGTATTTTCCAAAATATATGGAGGAGTGTTGTTTTTCTATTTTATTTTAATTTTTTAAATGGAAATAGCATTTTTTTTTTGTCTCTTCGATTTTTTCGGTTCAATTTTTAAATTTTCCGTGATATTTTTTTTCTCTTCAAGATGGTATAAAAATTGCTTACCAACCATTTATATTAACTACACCAACCATTTACTTTCAATGATTCGATTGATTACTTTCTTTTACCACCCTGTCTCTTTTATCCCAAACGTTCGTCACTAGTAACTTTCGTATTGAATCCGATTTACCCCAAAAAACGAGTAGCTTTTTTGGGGTCGCAAAACGAGTAGCTACAGAAATAATTTTTATACCATCTCGAAGATCGAAAAAAAAAAAATACTATTCGCATACTAAAAGTACTGAATAACGCACGTAATCAGAATTCTCCATTCCATTCAAGTGTTCCATGCTCTCTGCTGTTTAAAAACCATTTTGGTTTAAATTTAGGTATCTAGTTGAGATCTAAACATTAGAATTTTTTGTGGTTTTCTTCAATTTTTTTGCGTATTTACGGTGAAGAATAACTGTAAAGACTAAAGACCACATTGATGCAGAATTGGTTTTAGGGGAGGGACAGAGGGGGCACTTGCCCCAGGCGCGGAAATTTTAGGGCGCAAAATTTAATACAAATAATCTAACGGTTTAGGTCATTTTGCATTTTTTGAAATTTTATTAATAAAGTAGAGGGCGCAGTTAATAAACGAGAACAAATAGTAAATTGTTAATTAATTAATAAAAATAATCATTAAATAATAATAATAATGATTAAAATAATGAATAATAACTAAATAATTACGTAATAACAATAAAAAATAGATTGCTAATCAATTAATAAATTGAAAATAATTTTGTTATTAAATCCAATTTTTTAAATGTGGCCTGAAAATTTTGTAGGAGACAGGGGGGACTATTGGACTAATCAAGTTTGGCCCCTGGCGCAAGAGAGGTCAGAACCACCCCTGCATTGATGTTTCGTATTAGGCAATTATTCTATTAAATGTATTTCCCCCTTTATCAGGGATCTTTTTGTGTAAACTTAAAAAATGAAAATCCTTTAAGAAGTCTAACTTCACCAGCTAGAGAAATGATTATAGCATTTAATTTAAAAATCTATTCTTCTTTCAAATATGGAATAAAATCATTTATAATACAACTTCTTTGCAAAACTCCTTCAAAAAGTCAAATCTGATTCACAACTAGAGACCCCCGAACTTCAGTATATTATTCACTATGAGATGAGTCAATTCCTTTCATAATTAAAATTTTCCAAATATTAAAATTCGACTTAAAATATATTAATAAAATTTGAAATAATGGCGGAACATGAAAGGAAAGAGCTATGCAAAGTGGAATATAAAAACCCATGATACCAGCCATTTGTCACCTAAAGTGCCTTATAAAAATAGGATTTTATTAAGACAGGGAAAATTAAAGAGTCTTTCTATCGAGTAATAAACTATAAATAATCTAGCGACAGACAAGTTTTTCTCCTCTCAAGATAATAACCAAGATCTCTGCATTGCTGCAAAAGTAATACTAAATGAAATTAAATTTCCTTGAGAATAAAAAAAAAAAACATATTCCCTAATAAATTCAATTTAAAACCAAAAATAAGTGCAGCACAGTTAACTCATTGTACATACTCAGCACACAGGCAGCACACAGCACTGCAAAAGTAATACTGAAAGGAATTAAATTTCCTTGAGAATTAAAAAAAAAACATATTACCTAATAAATTCAATTTAAAACCAAAAATAAGTGCAGCACAGTTAACTCATTGTACATACTCAGCACACAGGCAGCACACAGCACTGCAAAAGTAATACTGAAAGGAATTAAATTTCCTTGAGAATTAAAAAAAAAACATATTACCTAATAAATTCAATTTAAAACCAAAAATAAGTGCAGCACAGTTAACTCATTGTACATACTCAGCACACATATAACTATTTATTTCGAGCGACCGAAGATAATAGAAAGAACTATAAATATTTTGAGATTCTGGGAAGGATATAGATATAAATGGCTACTCTCCCCCCTTTTGATATGTGCCTGATAAGTTTTGAGAGAACTAGTCGAAAAGTTCAAGCTATGATGAAAGATTAGATGCTCAGAAAGTCTACCAAATCAAAACAGTTTGCCAAATTGTTTGACCAAATACTTATTCAAAAGGATTAAAATATTTTTATATACTAGAATATATTAATTAATTATAATTAACAAATTAATATAATTGATATAATAGTATACAATAATTGAAATGAGTTTAACAATCATCCACTTAAGCTGATAAGTAAGAACTTGAGGATTCCTTCTCTTTAACGAATATGTTGAGCAGAATATACTGAAAAGTTTAGAAGACCTATTTGAACCTCAGATCAACTTTCAAAGTCAGGTTTTGAAGACTCGTACACTGTCCTTCGAGAAAAGAAAAATACTGAGAGCTTTGGGTGTTTTTCTGAGTATTTCTGAGAGCTTTGGGAATTGCAGCTTTAAGCAAAATTTTGCTAATTAAGCTAAATTAAAAAGCTATTTTTCAGATGGCTTGCTAACAAATTGAGTCTAGTAAATGAACAAAAAATTATGTTATTTTTCTAATCACCAGGGCCATATCCAGGATTATTTTTTCGGGGGGTGTTTCACAGAAGGATTTTTTTCGGGAGGAGGGTTTACACAAAAAAAACTAAAAAAACGCAAACAAAATTTGATTTTATTCATTTTTGTTACGTTTTAAACGAGTCAGACATTTTTTTGGGGGGTGGGGGTTCAAACCCATCGAACCCCCACCCCCGTGGATACGGCCTTGCTATTTGCAGACGAAAAATATCGACGCGGCAGTGTATCTTTATTTTCTGTGCACCTACATTTGCTTGTGTTAATTCTATCAAATGAAGAAAAAAAATGATTTTCATCTTTCTGCGTTTCTGTGCTGCAATTTATGTGCTGTAAATTATGGTACTGCAAATTATGAGTGGGAGCCAAGGGGGAGTACTGTTTTCTAGGTTATCTTGCTAATTTCTAACACTAATGGGGAATTTAATTCATTCAAATAGATATTCTTTTGTGGTTCAAATGCTTTCTAAACCACGTATAATTGTACAATTTTTGTATATCGTATATATTTTTTAATCAAATCGTTGATGTCAATTAACAGTAAGTAACTAGCAACCATGACAATAATACGCTCTAAAACAGAAATTTGAAAGCAGTATGTACTTAAAAGCCATAGGAAATAACATAACAAGCGGATGTAAAACAGTTTAAAGAAGCTCACCGAACCAAACACCTACCCCCCTCCCAAATACATATATATATATATATATATATATATATATATATATATATATATATATATATATATATATATATATATATATATATATATATATATATATATATATATATATATATATATATATATATATATATATATATATATATATATATATATATATATATATATATATATATATATATATATATATATATATATATACATATATATATATATATATATATATATATATATATATATATATATATATATATATATATATATATATATATATATATATATATATATATATATATATATATATATATGTGTATATATAATATATATATATATATATATATATATATATATATATATATATATATATATATATATATATATATATATATATATATATATATTATATATATATATATATATATATATATATATATTATATATATATATATATATATATATATATATATATATATATATATATATATATATATATATATATATATATATATATATATATATATATATATATATATATATATATATATATATATATATATATATGAGTTCCGAATCTCTAAAGCTATTATGTAAACTGCAAAAATGTTTATGGTGTCTCATCAATAATTAAATTTTTTAATTGAAACTAGAGAAATACCTGAAAAATTTTAAAAGAAGTTTTATTTTCTATTAGGTTAAATCAGCTTATAGCATAAAAAGAGAGATAGGACAGTAAAACACCAGTAAGCTTACAGTTTTCAACGAAACAAAATGAACTTAAGAAATCGAATTACCGGAATTACATCTACGACGCATGAAACATTACAAAAGGAACATGGCTATGCATAAATACCAAGTATAATTAGTCTATTTACAAAAGGTGTTTTGAGTAGTTTGATAATGCCTAAAGGACAAATGAACAACCTAGACCATCAAACGTGACAAGATTAATCCTAGTAGCTAAGGTAAAGGGTATTGAAAAAATGTTTAAAGTAATGATAATGATAAAAGTAATGATAAAAGATGATAAATCTAAATCTAAACGTAATGATAAATCTAAAGTAATGGTAAACGAAGACGAAGAACAAATATATAAAGTCAGAATACTTCCGTCAGCAACACTTACAACGAGTCAAAAACAAAAGTGAAGAACAAAGAAACATACGGTTCAAAGATAACACCCAGAAAGAATTAAAACTACTCAAAAACAAAAGTGAAGATCAAAGAAATATAAGGCTAAAAGATGTGCCACAGCGAGAACAAGGAAATGTGTGGATAAAAGATAAGCGACAGTGAGAATTACAAGCAATCGCAAAAAAGCGATTATCAGAATGTATCAAAAATGGAGTGAAAAACAAGAATTGTACTGTTAGAAGACAAGCGACAGCAAAAATCAGAACGAGTCAAATATGAAAGGGAAGAAGAAAGAAATATTACGTTAGAAGAACAACGCCATCACAATCTTCGATGCCAACAGAATGTGGCGCAAAACCCAGTAAAAATCTACAAAGATATCATAAACTACGCAACTGCTGATTACAAATCATTGGAATCCTTCAACGTTCTATGTGTTCCCCCGGGATCCTTCCATTTTCCCAAGGAAAGCGTAGCAAAGAAAGCTGACTCATTTGGAGGTTGCTACTTACAACGAGAATCAACATATACAAGCCTACCACATGCCGATTGCCGGGACCCGGCTTCGAAATCAACTGCATAGTTTTTTTTCGTAACTGGCATATTGACATTTCTGGCCACTAAAACGATCTAAAAGGTCACAACTTTAAGGAAGAATTTGTGTTTTTCATAGTGGTTATTGAACCTACGGTGACGCCATGACATCAAGAAGAGGCTCACATTGTCTGCGGTTACAAGATAAGTGGCAATGACAATCAATATAAATACAAGCCTGTCGTGTAACCATACTGGGGCCCGGCCTCGAAATCGGCTACATATTTTTTTTCTTCATAAAACTGGCAAATTGACATTTCTGGCCACAAGAACGATCTAAATAGGTCACAGCTTTAAGAAGGAATACACCCTCAGTGGCGCCGATTGGGCTGGGGCGGGAGGTTAGGGAAGAGTAGGGGGTCCTGTGCTCCTAGACCCCCCCCCCGTATTTTGAAAACTTTCTTTTTCGAGGGTGTTTTCATTGGAAATGCCTTTGTTATTTTCACATTGGAAGAACTGGAAAACGACAACTTTACCCCTCACCCCTAGATACTAAAAACGTGCGTATGAATCGACACTCCCCCCCCCCCCCAAATCCGATAAATAAGTTAAATCTAGGCTTCATCCGTCCACACAATTATTCCCCTTAGATTGCACTGTTACAATAAAGAAGATTACATTATAACCTTGGATGATCCACTGATGACATTTCACCGGTTTCAGGAAAGCCATGAAAAATATTAGCGACAACAAAATTTCTATCAAATTACTATCCCCTAAGGAAATAAGGATACAGACTTGAAAATTGGGGATTCACCTGGGAAGAAACAGAACTAAATACTCTATTAGCCCCAGGGGAATAAGTTTTAACGTCATTTCAATGCGACATTATTTTTTTATTTTTGACTCACAAAGTCGTCTTATGATAAAATAGAAATAGATATAACATACCATTTCATATTAACTGCTAAATAGATGCAAACTAAAGTGACAATAATTGTCTTGATGAAAGAATTCCTTAATAAAGGATTAAGGCAATAATACAGAATGTCGCCTTAATCAACACAAAATATTTGGAAGGGAAGAACATAAGTAACATTTATAAATTAACCGGATAACCCCTATTACCCTCTCGGCTCAAAAAACATATGTGAGCAAAAAACATTAGGTCTGTCTTTTCTGTTTTTATAGGCACTGTATTCACGTGCCAATATAGGCTTGAAATTGTCACATTTTGAGAGGTTACTTATCTTAATGCTCCAGCGGGTGGCCCAGCACGGGCATGGTTTAATTGATAAATTAAACGAAAACTTACCAAGTTTGAAGTTTGATTGTAATTCTACTCCAAAGAAGGAGCGTCAGCGTAGCTGAGAGTTCAATTGAGATAGACCTGTGCAACCGCCTCGATTGACCAAAACAACACCAGTATTTTAAAGTCATTATAATATGCGGTGGTTAAGCTCATGATGAAACGCTGAGAGTTCAACGGGGAGGGAAATTAGGAGGGCAGTTGAACTCTCAGCTACGCTGGCGCTCCTTCTTTGGAGTAGAATTACAATCAAACTTCAAACTTGGTAAGTTTTCGTTTAATTTATCAATTCTACTCCAAAAGGAGCGCCTTAGCTACGCTTCGAGTTAAACTGAGATTTTAAAGTTCATTATGAGCTAGACCAGCGCGAATAATCAATAATAGCCTTCGTAAAAAAAGGCTGCTGTAAAAAATTAATTTATAGTAAGATATTTCAGATATAACAAAATAAAATGAGTAATTTCAAAAACAAATAACTATTGTCCACTTTCAATTGGTTTATCGTAGAACCTTGCTAACGTTTTGCATTTGTCCAGCCTACATATCTTACAATTTGATCCACACCAACTACTCTTGCTTTAAGGTGGGACGTTGAGGCAGACCTGGTGCTATGAGCACCATTCTGAGATCTATGAGCGCAACACTGAAATCTATTCCTGCAAGAAATAACACTTCTTTGATTCTAGTTGATCATTAAACAACCATTAATTATTATGCATAGCCTATTCATAGAGTAATGACGCTGTGCATGCAGCACATCATGTGACCATTATTGTTGGTCTTACTTTGCTTTACTGACGAAAATGGTCGAAAATATGATAACAATGTCTTTTAGGATGACTTAATCCGCCAAAGTCCCCGGGGGGAGGGCTGAAAGTTATGAACTTTACCCAATGTTAACACATAGTGTTAACATTGGGTATAACGAATAACACATTTTCGACCATGCTGAACAAAATGGCTATCTCAAAATTTTGATCGGGTGACTTTGCGAAAAAAAATGAGCGTGGGAGGGGGCCTTGTTGCCCTCCATTTTTTGGTCACTTAAAAAGGGCACTAGAACTTTTAATGTCCGTTCCAACGAGTCCTCCCACGATATTCTAGGACCATTGGGTCAATACGATCACCCCTGGGAAAAAAAAAACAAAACAAAAAAACAAATAAACACGCATCCGTGATCTTTCTTCTGGCAAAAAATGCAAAATTCCACATTTTTGTAGATAGGTGCTTGAAACCTCTACAGTAGGGTTCTCTGATACGCTGAATATGATGGTGTGATTTTCAAGGTTTTAATTTAAGGTTTTATAGCTTTAAGGGGGTCTTTCCCCCTTTTTTTTAAAGTCAGCCAAATTTTCTCAGGCGGGTAACTTTTGATGGGTAAGACTAAACTTGATGAAATTAATATATTTGAAATCAGCATTAAAATCTGATTCTTTTGATGTATCTATTGGTATCAAAAATTCCGTTTTTTAAAGTTTCAGTTGCCATTGAGCCGGGTCGCTCCTTACTTACAGTTCGTTACCACGAACTGTTTGAAAGATAATCCCAGGATTGATAAGATCAATTGGAGAAGTACCCGGTCCAAATGACGGACTAACAAGCTCCACCAGGGGAGAAATTATTGAAGGAAGAATGAAGAAGAAACACCATCTTGTTAGGAAAAGAATCGAAATGATGACGGATTTTTAAGCTGGATACATAAATCTGTCAAATTTGTTCCAAAAATTTAAACTCATCTTTCCTTCTATAATTATTGATAAAAGAGTGAAAGATTTTTAAATCTTCCGCCAGTAAACTTAGTCATGATTGGTCTTCTTTATTTCTCTGATTTTCATGATTGGGTTATGATTTTTATGTCTTATGATTTATGTCTTATGTGCTTTCTATTATGATTGTGTTACATTATGGATCTTATGATTATGTTATTATGATTGGTAAACTCCTTATTTTTGTTCAGTGTATAAATTTTCTTCTCCTTCTCTTTTTTCCAACATGTTGTACTCTGTCATTTAGGGGATCTGCGCCCTTTTTGACAAGTTATAAATAAATTGAATGGATCTGAATAGATTTGCTGGATATGTAATTTGCGGGATATATAGATTGGTCCAATATTACATTAAACTATAATCCCAGAATATCTAAGAGCAATCAGAAAAAAGAGTTACATAGGCATCCTCAGTTGAGCACTTCAAAAACCAAACTGAAAACAGGGCTGCCAACTGCCGACGTCTATAAAGAGTGCAAATCAAGGCCAAAAATGAGGGTTTTTTTCTCAAAAAGAGTGCAAGTCAAAAAATTTTCGCATCACCTCTTATGCGCCCCCTTTGAGGTAAAAAAGAGTACATTTCACGCGAAAAAATTGCAAATTGGCAACCCTGTTCCTTGGGTTAAATACTCTTTTGACATATATGTCAACTACTGACATTTAAAGAGAATGAAAACTGACACCCTTAAAGAGTGGTTTTCACTCTTCCGCATTCCCTCTGAGGTAAAAAAAAGAGTGCATTTCACACGAAAACTGTGCAAGTTGGCAACTCTGGCTGAAAATCATGAAGAAATATTTCAGAATTTCGAAAAGAAAATGAGGAAGTTTAGCCCTTCAAATATTTCACTGAATAGAGACAACGTGGAAATAGGCCAATATTTTGCTGGATACTTTCTTGGCCCACCTTTGTTTAAAAAATAATCCCAGGCCCCATAAGATCAATCGAAGAAGTACCCCGTTCAAATAAAAGACTAACAAGCTTTGCTAGGGGAGACATTATTGAAAGAAGGATGAAGAAGAAACACCATCTTGTTAGGAATAAAATCAGGGCGAAATGATGACGGATTTTTAAGCCATTAAAAGTAGTTTAACCATGATAATAAGCATAAGCCATAAATACCATAAGAAATAAATAAAATCAATAACCATTAAAACTATAAAAACAGCAAAAAAAAACATAAAAACAATAATTTCCCTATTTGATATCGGTCCAAGAAACACAGATTTAAAGCAAGGAGGTCTAAGCTAACATTTATAATCATGTCTAGACTGAGACGAGGCAAAAGTAGAAGCAATGTCCATACCAATAGTAGTGAATAATCAAATGAATTTCTCTTGGACATTACCCTTCACCACCCGACACAGCTTTGCCACATAGTTGAGATGAGAAAAAGACACAAGGACAGAATTTATCACCTTCCAAATTTTGCGAATACCAATTCCACAATCAGAAAATTTATTCAAGTTTTAAAGATATTTGTGTATACAAATAATTTTAAACATTCCTGTAAATTTTGAACCATAATAGACAAATAGCACTTACTGATGGCGGAGCGGACTTTCACGGTCTCCAGAGTTTCACCACTCTTTTGAATATACCCCATGTTGAATTTTTATTAACCTGTTTAAAAAAAAAATGAAACATAATTATCTTAAAAGACAATTATAGTTGTCTTTGAAAAATGAAGGCTATAAAAATTTATAATTCGGTATTTTTTAAAGGCATATCTCATCAAGGATAAAAATGAGTAATGGGTTTCAGTTAACTCTGGTACTAGTATAAGCTAGATTCATTTCAGAGTTTTAGTAAAGTGATAGATAAGTGATGTTAAATATGATAGGGGAAGAAGTGAGCAGATAGACAAGAAAATATAGACCATATCTTTTTTATATATCTTAACAATACTAAATATTTAAAGACAACTAAGTAAAGGAGGTTGATTTTTTTTTTTTTTTTTTTTTTTTTTTTTTTTTTTTTTTTTTTTTTTTTTTTTTTTTTTTTTTTTTTTTTTTTTGTATGAGTGTTCAATAGCCTTGGAGAAAAATATCAACATTAGGCTTAAGGGGGCACCAACACTTCCTCCATGGAGGAACAGGTACTAAGCTTAAAATCTCAAATACTAATCTCTTTAAGTTCTACAAGAGCAATGAAGCATGTGAAAAATTTGGAAGAAAATGCTCACGTCAAAGTTTACAACTATTTATGATTTAAAATAAAATAGAACTTTGTTGGTGATTTTTTACCTTGAAACTGGTTTTGTAGGTTTCAAAGTCCTATAATTTTTTATGGGAGTACCGGAGTATATTAGAAAAATCTTTAGAGCATGAAATATATTTCATTTTTCACGTAGACTTTAAGTAAATAAAGATGTTTAGAGGGCTACAATCGGAAATCTTACAGTTGTAAGATTTGGTCCTGCATTGCCTGATTTCAATGTCATATTTGAATGAAGTCTCTTTCCTTCTGTCGCTTCTTCTCTTTTTTCTGCTCTCTATTTTTGTGGGTAGGATTTTTTTGCATTTAATATGCATAAATGATTAACAATTTAATATCTGAAAGTCTTGTTTCTTTATCCCCCTCATTTACAGGTCGTGAAGCCTTTGTTGGGGATTTGTGATTTTGCTATTGAGTAGCCTTTTTTGGCTGAAATAAATATCTTATGTTGTCTATCTTACCTGTCAAGGCCGTATGCAGGATTTTTGTTTGAAAAATGGGGAGGATATTTTCGCTCGGGGGAGGGTTGTTTACGAAAAAAACTTTACAAAACGAATCAAAAATTTGTTCAAACACACTTTTGTCATTCTTTTGAATCGGACAAATATTTAGGAAGAGAGGGAGAGAGGTTCATTCCCAGTAACGACCCACCTGGCTACAGCCTTGGTAGTTGTACTGGAAGACCATTGACCAGTACTCAGACACATGCACAGTGGAAAGAGGTGGTAAAAAAATATCGATATTTTTGTAATCTTTCTTATAATTTCTCAAAGTTTCCTTATAATATCATTTTCACATACGCACCTGTCAATACCCTGTACAGATCATAATTTTTAAGCTTTCAGTTACAACATATTCCTTTCTCAATTCTTTTGTTTTATATTTAGGACTGGTCTCCGTTGGCATCCCCTAGCCAGGCCTATGTGATGTAGGCTGATTTTTACTGTTTTTCAAAAACTCGTAAACTATGACTATATAATTTTGTCATATAACTGGATCAACCATTTTCCATTTCCATTCCATATCTAGAAGATATATAGGTATGATCATACACAATTTTGATGTTGTCCTCTCCTCGCCCATATAAGTGGTGCCAGTTCCCCTAGATTTCCTGTCGTTAAACTTTCCCCAAAGACAAAGAGTATCTGCAAACACGTCTCGTACATATCATTCAGTTTTATAGTGATTTAACACTGTGAAAAGACATACAAATAGGCCTCCCTTTGTCAGGGAGGTTATCAAGGAAGGGAAAGCCTCTGGTTTCACTCTCTTCAAAAATCCTACATTTTCCCGAATGCTGGGGCAATTCTTATTCAAATTATCAATTTTTTTAGCCCCCTCCCCCCTAAAAAACTACTGTGTCCGTGCCTGCCTTGTATACAAATCACGTTTGAAGAAACGTGATTTATCACGTTACCCTTTAAACAAAATCACCCTCGATTTGTTCACTGGCTGAGAATCACCCTCCTTTTCTAGGTTATTTTTAATCATATTTTCGTTTTTTTTGTCATAGATGTATAGAGCCAGTGTGGTCTTAGAACGTATTTATTTTATACAAATAATGTGAAAAATGGATTGAGTGGGTGCTAAAGAATGGACATACTATACGTTTTTGGAGAACGCAACCTTTTATGAAAGAAGACGACAGACTTCATTGACTATGTGTGTCAAGAGTGCTTTGGCTGAGTTGAGCAGGTTCTACGGATAATCAGACCCTATTTCTGTGTAATTTTACAAAACAATACTTAAGGGTGGAAGAGAAAAGAAGGGGCGATAATGTGAAAATGGCTTTCTTGGTCTTGGCTATCTCTCAAGAGATGGCCGAAGCAGCAGATTTAAACGAGATGGGTGCCTTAGCCTTGTGGCTTACTACTGCCACGAGTCTTCACTAATTTCAGAAGCAGATGTGTAACTACAATAATACTCCTCCGGTACCTCATAACTTTCAATGACTTGTTCCATATTTTCCTATAGCTTTCCTATAATTCACCAGTTTTGACATTCCCACCTTTCCTGTCCGGTTTCGGAGCTTTTCAGGCAAAGCTGACATTGTACACATCTGTTTCTGGGCCTGGCTTTCTTATTTATTCATTTTTTATATTGAAAAATAATGCTGTAATATGGCAAAGTAATATCATGAAAGAGGAGTCCAAATAAAAGAAAGACCTTTATTAAGTCGCTCAATGTTCCAAAAGTACATAAACATTTTAAGATCCACCCAAAATTATGGAAGGGCTGGGCTAGAACCACTAGAATTTCCACCTTTGTTCATACTACTACAGAGTTAAGAGGTGCCTTAGTGCACAACAACCTACTCCCTGGAAGACTAAAAAAAAATACAATAAACCAAACGATTTTTCAACAATTCGAAAGAATATGTACCTGCCGTTGGAACTGCCCACCCCGCAGACTCACGTAGTAATAGGGGCTCAAATCAGCAGCCAACCATGACCCCTACCATTTTTGGAAATCGGTTCTTTTCCCAAAGGTCTGTTGTTTTTTTGTTTTGTTTTTCATTTTTTTTTCCATAAACGGCCATATGGTTTATTGCATGTTTTATTTTATATTTATCTTCGCTTTACTTCAAAGGAAAGCAAATTTATCTATCCTTCAAAGAAGAATCTTCTATAACGAAAACTTCAGAACCGCTAACGAAGTTCTTTCCTCATTGAAAACAGGGTTTCAGGTTTTACATAGTCAAATACTTTCTTGGTTAAAAGTGGCAAGTTGGGATTTGAGCCACCTGAAAATCTAGTGATTTTGAGAAAGAAAAGAGAGATGGCGGAAGGCAAAAGTATAAAAATAGGCAAAAAGTTGCAAGGTGGGTTTTGAACCACCAGGATATCCACAGGATTTTCAAAAATAAAGGAGATGAGGGGGGAGGCGGAAGTATGTCTCTGAACACTTGATTTCAGATGGCAAAAAATGGTATCCTTGCCCACCCTCCCCCTGAGACAATTCATATAGGTCTCCTTTGACAGAAAAGCGAAAAAACCTGAGAACAGCCATTTATTCCAAGTCTGTTATATCTTAAGTCGTATAAATATAGCAAAGCTAAAACAAAAACGAATAATTAAAAACATCAGTATAATCTAAAATAAAACAACACAACATCTGAACAATTGAAAATCAACAAAATAAAATATCAATAATGTACCAAAACACGGGCCAATATTAATTAAACATGATGATATTAGCATATTTAGCATTGAGTAAAAAAATAAACAATGAAAGTAGCAACCAACCTGGGAATAACTCTTTGAAATGTCAATTCTTACATTTGAAACAAGATTTGACCAAAATGAGCATAGAGCATAATGGAATCCATCTATAATATCATACAGTAAATATCCTTTAAAAATTACACAAAGGATAAGGTTTCCATACCGCGTCCACGACAGGACTATAAGAGGACTATAACGACAGGACTATAAGATACGTTCTATGGATCTTTGTTTCTTATCTGCTGGAAAATTCTACCGTAAGCCTATCGTAATTCTAGTACGGTAATTTCTAAGTACCGTAAATTCTACTGTTAGTTGGCAAATAAAACAAAGAGAAAAACTATCACGGTAAAATAAAATACACTTAACAATTGTATTGACAGAAATATCCCGGGTCACAAATATATACATGATCCCAAAATCAAATTAGTTAATAAAAATTACTTAAGATAAACTTACTCAAATAACTAAAGATAACCTACAGACTAAACTTACTTTTCAAGAATTTTTTTTCGGATTTTTCCGGAAAAGGAATGAATTTTTTCTGGGATTCATCCTTATTAGCGATTGCTCGATTTTTTCTCTTTATCACTATTTCTTAAATAGTGTTCATCAGAATAAACACTTTATGAATATATTAGAATATATACAGCATCCCATCATCAAATTACTTAAGAAAACTTACTTAAGATAACCTTACTCAAATTACTTAACATAACCTACAGACTAAAATTTCTTTTCAAGATATTTTTACGGATTTTTTTCCGGAAAAGGAACAGATTTTTTCCGGGATTTTTTCTTATTAGGAATTAATCGATTTTTGTGTCCTTTATCCACTATTTATTTAATAGTGTTTATTAGAATAAACACTGTATGTTTATATTAGAATATATACATGATCCGATCATCAAACTACTTACGACAACTTTCTTAAAATAAACTTACTCAAGTTATTTAAGATAACCTACAGACTAAAATTTTCTTTTCAAAAAATTTTTTCCGGAAAACGAATAGCTTTTTTCCGGGTTCATTTTTATTAGCGATTTCTCGATTTTGTATATTTATCACTATTTTTTAATGGTGTTTATTCAAAAAAAACTTAATAAAGTTTAAAACTTTACTTTTCATAAAATTCAGAGCCTTCGCCCACTCTCGAACAACAACCAAATTCGACGGGAGTACAGATAGACATGTAGAGGGGAAGAGGGAATTTTCGTCAATACCGATTTCGAGATCTCGAGTTGAGATTTTTTGAACTATCTATACAAACTTCATAAATTTTTCATATAATTATGGAAAAGCCTACACTCGGTGTTCTTTTTTGAAGTTGCGCCCTTTCTCCTCAAAAATTAAGAATCACGTACATGCCTGTCAGGGCTTAACCAAGGACTTTTACTTTGAAATATAAGACAATTATAATAATACTGTAAGGAATGAGAATTGTGGTGGCGAATATCATCAAGTTAACCAGAATTTTTCATATTATCCAAGTTTTGATGATTTTGCAGGAACATTGAACTATTAAAAAAAAAGAATAAAAAAAAATAAAAAAAATTGAGTTGCCATTAATAAGCTTGTAAACAGTAAAGACAAAACCATACAACTAAAAAAACAGCCTTATTAATCAACAGAAATAACAGCAATAATAGTCTTAAATTAAACTTGGAGGTGATGGTAAAAATTTTGCGTTCGAGTCTCAACGATCTGTCGCGAATTTTCAGAATTATTTCAATCTTGGCGAAATTCCGGCGAAAACATGAATGTTTTAGTTATTTCCATTCATAAGATTTTTTTAACAATAAAAAAAAGTGTAGCACTTAGGGATACCTATGCATCCCCTAGACTAGATAAACAGAAAAAATAAAATAAGTACTTGTCATTTACCGAATTTTCATTCAAGAGTGTGATGTCTAATATTATTATATTAATAATTTGAAGTACAAAAAAAAACGAAGACTATATTCTACATAATAAAATAAGATAATGTTGCAGATAATCAAATAAAATAATAAGATAATAAATAAAAAAAGAGATTATGCTGCAGCATTGGTGCACACAGTCAAAACCTCGGGACAATAGATTTGTCTAAGGGGAGATTAATTTGTTTGGTTTAATTTCGATACTGAAACACCTTCTTTAGATATGCGAAATATCGGTACTTGTGCATTATCACTAAACCAGCGCTACACACGAATTAAACAAGTTTGGTTAATGCTAATGAAATAAAATAGGATCGAAATATAATAGTTTAGAAACGAATTTGGGCTATATATTTGCACATTAGGGGGGATGAGGGGTAAAGCATAGCATATATTAAATACGTAACCTAACCTAGGTACCCTCCCCCCCCCGCTAAAACTAAAAAACAAACGTTTAAATATTGTAAACTCAATGAGAAACCACGCTTTGCAATCCATTTACCTCTTGCAAATAACCATTTGACGGGTTTCATGTCTGGTTTCCTTGTACAGTCTATAACGCTGGTTTAGTTATAATGAACAAGTACCGAAATATCTTTAACACAATGGTTGATTGTTTTCTAATCTTTGCTATCTCCGTCATCGTAAGAGGCAATCATCAGATGAGTTTAGCACATTCATTTGTGTGATGTTAACTGTGAGTAGGTATTTTGCGTAAGAGCCTAATACAAACAAAATGTTAACTTACTACCCCTCTCATACTTGGTTCATTTTAATTTAGCCTGAAAAGGGTTCAATTAACTCCCTCAATTAACAAAAAGGAAAACATCACAATCAATTTTTTTTTAAGTTACTGGTAAACAAAATAAGCACGCATTTAATACATGATCATATAAGCGCATGGCATGGGATTCAAATATTTAAATTGCTCGATCTAAGGTTATTTAATGTAACTGGAGATCACAATCAAAACATAGGGATATGGTCAATGTAAAAAAAGTGGCCACGGGTACCCGCAGAAGTTTTTCGGGGGGGGGGGCTTTATATGCCAGAAAAGTTTAAAATTGTTTCTGAATATTACAAAATCTTGCGTCTTTTGTATATTTTTTGTCTTCAAGAAAGGAGGAGGGAGGCAAAGCATCGCCCTTTATCTCTACGGGTGTTCTTGCAAGTACATTTTTTTTTATTCTACCACGGTTGCCTTAGAAAAAACTCCTCTGTCTTAAGGGGAAATTTCCTATGGTTACAATCAGTTTCTTTTTGCATTTGAGGAAGCACAACTGAGTAATTCATGAGTAAGTATTTTCAGTAAGAACCAGATGCAAAAACAAAACCTACATTGTTACCACTGATGTATTTGGTTTGTTTTAATTGAACCATAAAACGGTTCAATTTAATCCTCCAATTAACAAAGAGCAAAAATTTGATTTTTTTTTAAGGGACTGGAAAATGCAAGGACGCATCCGATTTCATGCATTTTTTTTAAAATATATCATTAGCATATTATTTGGGTACTTCCTGAGCGGGTGTAAAGAGGAGGACTTTGAATAGATTGAGATGGAGGAGGAGCGTGCATAGCTGTGTAGGCCTCAAGCGGCTTGGTTCTGCAGTGAGTTATTAGTAGTAGTAATATTAAATTCAATATCCAATAATCTAAGGGACACCGAGGATGCAACAAATAGAGAAGATTAAGATTTTATCTAAAAAAAAAAAAAAAAAAAAAAAAAATCCTAAAAGGTCACTCCCCTTCCCGTAATTGCAAACTAGAAAGGGGCAACATCCCTCTCTGGTCTGATAGGGTTCCTAAACACGAAGATACACAAAATATTTTAAACACAAATGAACTAGAAACAAACACTATTCTTTCACAGCGAGTAATCAAATTGGAATGTGCAAATGTTACTGCTACCCGTACGTTACTAACGTGATTTGTTAAGTCTCGATATCTTTGGGGATATCAGCTTGCGGTTCACTTTTACCTTCTTTATCCTTGCGAGCATCAAAACTACTTTTCAGGGCACTGAGTAAATCACTATTTACTTGTTTTATTGGACTGCTTGGAGGAGTAGGTTGCACAACTGTTGCGCTTTCAACTTTCTGGAATTCAAAATCTTCAGCAGGCTTTTCTACAACTTTTGATTTGAGTTCATGCATCATCGGCAATAAGTTTGGTTTGCCTTTGGGTATTACTTTTGATAAGAAATATGATTGGGCAGTTAAATGAGCAGCTTCGATCATTGGACCAATCACCTTCAAGAACTCTGGATCAACCGGATTGACAGGTTCCATGTGTGGTATGATGCTATCTCCTTGAAGCTCTTCAGGTTCGAAAAAAGGTGATGGTGATAAGACATCAATGTTATCAAAGATCCTTCTAAGTTTTAAATGTAAGGCATCACCTGAATTATCGTTTGTAAAGACAAGTTGCGCGTTTTTGTGCACAGCAGGTACTGCAGTCAAAACTTGTTGAATTTCCACCGGAATTTCAACTTCAGGCATTGGTGGCATTGACTTTGGCAGTGACGGGGGAGGACAAGGCAGAGGGATAAACATTTCAGGTTTTGAAAGTTCAAAATTACCATCAAAAATTTGCTGCAGCTTTGTATGTAATGGATTCTCTTCATTTTTACTTACAGAAAAGTATTTTTTGAGCATTATATGAAGTGCAGTTTGCATAACTGTCAAGCCGTTCATAGCTTCCTGTTGTTCGACAGTCAGAGAAGGGGCTTTATAAGCCTCAAGGATTACCTCCCGAGCCTCAACTATGACAGGGATGTAATCAGGACTAACTTCCAAATTCTCTACCCCATCGAATACCCCTTGAAGTTTCATATGCAGCTCATAATTGCCATCAACTAATGAAGTATTACTTCTCGATAGTTCACTGAGCATACTATCAGCTTTATGCAATGCTCCCAGAGTTTGATATTTACGAAGGCCAGTATCATCATTTTCAACACCTTGAGAATCAGCAGCTTCAAGGTCAGTTGAACTCTCTGAACTCATTTCAATTCTTTCGTCACTAACGAAGGACTTATTGACCTCTCCATTGGTAACGGGAAGAAGTGGCCTAGATCCTGGAACTGGTTTTCCCTTCCGAATATATTCTTCGCTACTAAACCACAGGCCGTAACCAAAATAAATCATGAAACCTGAAATGAAATAAAGTGGATAAGAAATCTAATATTGAAACAAGTTACCTAGACGATACTTCCGCAATTTCACTTCATAAATAACTTAAATTATTTCCTATAACTTTTGCCAAATATATTAAACTATACCTGGAAGGTTCTGACTCTTTATCACGTAGGCTGTAAACAGCTTTTTTTAAAAATAACTATCGTTGAAAGGAAATTATACACAGGAAAAGTTTGATAATTTAAACAATAAAACAGAAAATCGAAAGGAAAGACTGGCACAAAATTCAGTGACAAAAGATCAATCATGTGTTAAACATATTAAAAAAAAGTACAACCCTGCATGGAAAGCCAATAATGTCGAAAAATACAATGAAAAAATGACGAATATTTGTCATCAATATATTCATAAATATTTATGATGCTTGACGTTGCCAAATTATTTTTTTGTATTTTTTAACTTTACAAAAAAATTCAATTATCTTTTCAGTATTGTCTTAGTTTAAAAAATGTGCTTTGGCCCGTCAGGACTTATGATATTTAATTGTGATATTAGACATTTGTTTTATTAAAACAGAAAAGAAGGACTGGCGTAGTATTCAGTGACACCAGGTCAACCGTGTGTTCAATTCATTAAAAAAAAGAAAACGAAGAATCCAACTATGCATAAAAAAACGTTCTTGCCATCACCATAGCTACCAGCAGGGGCGAATCTCCAGTATTTTTATTGAGGGGGGGGGGGGGCAAGAGGGATCTATATCTGGATATTCCAAGGGCATGGGATGTATAATATTTTTTTCTCCACATTATTGGGGGCGGGGGCAACTGCCCCCCTTGCCACCCCCAACGACGCCCCTGGCTACCAGACAGGGATATTGGACCCGAGCAAAGCGGGAAGCGAAACCGAGACTAATTATTCTCCCTTTCAACGGTCCACATCTGATCCAGAATTGGCGGGGAAGAGGGGGTGGGGGTCCTAAATATTTTGTCATCGGCCTAATTACATGGCAAGCTGGAAAAATTCAAACAAACATGGTCATTGCCTAGATTTTCGGTATAGCGTGTCCATAATCGAACAAACTTCGACGAGGAGGGGCCACATTTTTGTCATTCACATCTATCAAAGTTGCTTACTGGTTCTCAATTAAATATTGTAGAGACCAGGAGATAGATTGTTAGTAACTAAAACTTAGCTGCGTCTTAAGGAAACTCAATTCAGACCCAGTGACTTGTAACTTATTCATGGAGTTCCCAAATTCCATGGCATGCGTGAAACACCACATTCACGTTTTAAACCCATGAGACCGAAGTTACATGTGTGGCCCCGCAGCAGTTCCCAATGAGTCATTGTGGCTGCAACACTTGGCGGGTTTTGGCATAGAATATCTAGCTAGTTTGTGGCTGGTAGCACAGATGAATAAAGCGTTCTTCTGAATAAACGCCTTCGTAGCGTTAGTAATGTTCATGAAAACTATTTTCCTTACCATAAACACTATGTAAACTTAAGATAATCAATAAAAAAAACAAAAACAACTATAAAATTTTTTAACAGTATGAAAGAGATTGTTATATAACATTGCCATGAAGGATATAGAACGAACACATATACATCTCCACACATGTATGCATGTAAACACAAATGTCCAAGTTACAATCATTGGTTTGCGTCCATTGCAGGATTCATTTCAATATATGATATTCGCGTAAGGAACTGAAGAGGTCTCGTTAAGATGAATGAAGTGCAGATTCATTACAGATAATTTTTATTAACTATACCCGTGCACACGCTTGCAAATGCAAACACACCCATTATAATAATTGCTACACTTGAGGAGTGGCGCCCCTCGAGGAATTTATAGCCTAGTAAACGACACAGCATTCGAACGGGATTCTGATTAATGGATAATTCTTCTGGACTTGGTCTGTTTTGAAGAACATTTTCGGGCTGAAAAACTTCTTCCTAGCTAATTTATCTACTATGGGTTGCCTCTCCGTAGTAGCATAGTTTTTGTAGGCATTAATATACAATGTGTCGGAGGTAATCAGAGCCCAAAAAGAGGTAAACTTTCAAGTTTGTATCTCTGCTATTTCTCAGACTTAGAAGATTTTGAAAAGTTGAAACAACAGCAAAATTCCCCCCCCCTACATTTTGACTAGACCTTTCCCCCCTTATTATGGGCTGCCTCTCAATAGTAGCATAATATTTGTAGGCATGAATATATAATGAGTTGGAGGTAATAGGCTTGAGACTGTCTGTGCAGGATTTCGACTCTTGTTGATAGAAGAGCATCGCCAACTGCCGAAAACCATGTTGTGACCAAGATTGGCCCAGGATTGCATAAAGCCTCCAATCATAATGAAGGTCCCAGGGACTTCTTGCTGTCCGGTTCTAAGCCGGCTTAAGCGCTTCGGTGTACACTTGGGAAGATATGCCGATTCCCGTTCTGCACTGGTATCCGGAATCATTGCTTTTCCTAAGGCCAAAATAATTTCAATGATTGAACATGAACATGAAAATTGGAACTTGGAACGTTACGACGTTAAAAAAGGACTATCGTATTGACATTGCGACTGATGAATTCAGACGATTCCCAGAGCTCATATCCCAGAGGTAGGAAGCATGAAATTTGGTGATATAGAATTTGTTTACTCAGGCAGGAAGGATGGGGTAAATAGATAGGGAGTAGGGCTCATGATGAATAAGGAAGCTGCAAACTCTTGTTTAGGCTGGGAAGGTATTAATAATAGAATACTAATTGCTCATTTTATGACTAAAAAGTTCAGGGTATCAGTTATAGTAGTATATGTCCCTGTAGAAGCGACTGACGGAGATTACTAGTGACTCAGATGAATTTTACTTACAGCTACAGGAGCAAATAGACAGGGCCCCAGGTAGAAATATGGTGTTTTTACTAGGATATTTTAATGCCCAGGTTGGTAGAAATAGGATAGATGGTATCCCAGCCTAGGTAAATATGGTTTAGGAAAAGAAAACAGTAATGGATACAGACTTTTGCAATTTTTTAGGCAATACAATCTAGTTATAACCAATACGGTGTTTGGTCATGAAATGGCCCATAAGTTAACATGGTATTCACGTGATGGTAAGACAGAAAACCTTATTGATTATTTTATAGTAAACCAAAGACTGGCAGGATCAATACAAGACATTATGGTACATAGGAGTGCTGTCATTGATGTTAAAAGTAAAGATCACCATCATAGAAATTTTGTAGTGATTCTAGAAGATTTGTTTTGTGAGGAACAATTAGCGACAGCACTAAAAGGATTAAAAAATAACAAGGCTCCAGGTAATGATAGTGTGGTAAATGAGCCTCTTAAATATGCTGGCCCTGAGGTTAGAAATAAGTTACTGAAGATTATGAATATAACTTTTTTAACACAGGAGATACCAAACGATTTTAGGAGAACCTTAATTAAACCACCGTATAAGAAAGGTGATAAGAGTGAGTGTGGTAATTGTCGAGTCATCAGTCTGGTCTAGGTAGGTAGCAAATTACGTAGTAATATGATACTTTTTAGACTGAGAGATGCTATAGAAAAGTTTCAAGAGAAGAGCAGTGCTGTTTTAGAAAAGGTAGAGAATGTGTCGACCAAACTTTCACTCTTAGGTTAATAATTGAGATGTGGCTGAGTTGTCAAACACCTTTGGTCCTCAGTTTTATACATTATGAGCAAACGTTCGATTCTATTGACAGAAGAGCTTTAGGAAAGGTCTTATCCTTGTATGGTAATACTAGACAATTACATTAAAGTGATTAGTGCTATGTACGAGAATAACACTGCTGTGGATAAGGTAGGAAATAAGGTTAGCACCTGGTTTTGTATTAAATCAGGAGTTAAGCACGGTTGAGTTCTATCCCCCTTTATATGGATCATTTTGATGGACTCTGTCTTAAGGAGCACAGGAAAGGCAATGGGAGACCACGGAAACAAATGGGGAGGAAAAGTCTCCTGGACTTAGATTATGCTGATGATTTAAGCATCCTAGATGAAAGTATGAGCAAAATGAAGGAACTTTTAGAGGTTTTGCGAGTTCAGGGTGCTAGAATAGGTTTGAAAATTAATTTTAAGAGGACTAAGTCACTAAGGCTAGGAATAAGTGAAGATGAAAAGGTAACGTTGGGTAACGAAAAGATTGATCAGGTGCGCAGCTTCACTTACCTTGGTAGTATTATTAGTAAAGACGGCGGGAGCAGCGAAGATGAAGTAGAATAGCCAAGGCTCAGGGTGTTTTTTTCGCAGTTAAAAAAAAGTTTGGAAGAATAGGAAGATAAGTCTGCAAACCAAGATTAGAATATTGGAAACACAGTTTATATAATTAGGCAGTAAGTTTACCGCAGATTATTTCTGGCTCTTCATTCTCGGTGCGAACAAAAAGCTCCTCCCACTTATTCATGCATTAGCGGAATCCGCTTATTCATGTGGATATATTAATGAGTCCACTTATTCATGAACGCGAAGCCAAGTTTCGCGTTCAAGAGAGATCTAACTTGTCTACCCGTGAAAAGATCTAATGTCGCTTATGTTTATACGCTCTCTGGAGCACTCGCACCTCGGTCCGGGTTTTTATTAAATGAAAAAAAACAAGTTTTTTAAACTGAAAGTAAGGAGCGACATTAAAACTTAAAACGAACAGAAATTATTCCGTATATGAAAGGGGCTGCCCTCTCCTCAACGCCTCGCTCTTTACGCTAAAGTTTTTTATTGTTTTAAAAAATAAAGTTGTGAGACAGAGTCAAACTTTAGCGTAAAGAGCGAGGCGTTGAGGAGGGGACAGCCCCTTTCATATACGGAATAATTTCTGTTCGTTTTAAGTTTTAATGTCGCTCCTTACTTTCAGTTTAAAAAACTTGTTTTTTTTATTTAATTTCCGATCGTTTTTAGTTAATGCAGCTTTTATTTTGGCTCACCGTCATTGAATAAGTAAACAAAATTTGCATAAAAATTTTACTTTTCTTTTGCTAAATGGCTGTCTCTAAATTTGGTTCTGACGTAATTTACAAATTAACTTACGTAACAAACTCCTATATTCGTATATTTTTCTTCTGGCAAAAAATACAAAGTTGCAGATTTTTGCAAATATGAGCTTGAAACCTATGTTATAGGGTTTTCTGATACGCTGAATCTGACGGTGTGATTTTCATTAAAATTCTTTCACTTGTAAGGGATGTTTCCCCCCTCTTTAAAAAATCGCGTAAATTTTCTCAGGCTCGTAGCCTTTGATGAGTAATACTAAACTTAATAAAATTCATATATTTAGAATCAGCATTATAAGCCCATTCTTTTGATACATTTATTGGCATCAAAGTTCCGTTTTTAAAAGTTTTGATTACTATTGAGCCGTATCGTTTGTTTTTTTTATTGTTTTTTTTTTTTTATTACGTATATGTTATTACGTATATGATGGGGTTCTCCCCTTAGTCAATACCACGCTCTTTACGTTAAAAGTTAAAAAAAAAATTTAATTCACAAACCCCTGAATCACAAAGGCCTTTTAATTAGAAAAGTTAGCTCTTTTGAAAGCACTAAAAAAAACTGTAGGGTAAAGAGCGAGGTATTGACTTGGGGGAGAACCCCCTCATATACGTAATAATTTTTGTTCATTTTAAGTTCTAATGTTGCTTCTTACTTTCAGTTGAAAAAACTTTTTATTTTTTAATTTAATTTCTGATCGTTTTTTAAATAATGCTTGGAAATCCGGCGCCCCCTTCATAGAAATGTCCCCTACCCCAAAGAAACATCCTCCACGGAAAGATTCTCCCAAGTAACCCCCTCCTCCAGCCCCCCCCCACCAGAAAAAAATTCTTCCTGAAAATGTCTGTATACTTCCCAATAACCAATACAATATATAAGCAATGGGCAAAGTTCATAACTTGCAGCCCTTCCCCTGGGAACTGTGGGGGATTAAGTCATCGTAAAATACATATTTATTAGATTTTCGACTATGCTGAACAAAATGGCTATCTCAAAATTTTAATTGGGTGACTCTGAGAAAAAAATGAGCGTGGGAGGGGGCCTAGTTGCCCTCCATTTTTTTTGGT
Source organism: Artemia sinica (assembly GCA_027921565.1). Classification (NCBI taxonomy): domain Eukaryota; kingdom Metazoa; phylum Arthropoda; class Branchiopoda; order Anostraca; family Artemiidae; genus Artemia; species Artemia sinica. Next base: position 55,433,241 of record CM051263.1, read on the forward strand.
CACTTAAAAAGGGCACTAGAACTTTTAATTTCCGTTCCAATGAGCCCTCCTACGATATTCTAGGACCACTGGGTCAATACGATTACCCCTGGGGAAAAGAAAAAAAGAAACAAAACAAACAAACAAACAAATAAACACGCACCCGTGATCTTTCTTCTGGTAAAAAAATGCAAAATTCCACATTTTTGTAGATAGGAGCTTGAAACCTCTACAGTAGGGTTCTCTGATACGTTGAATATGAAGGTGTGAATTTCATTCAGGTTCTATAACTTTTAGGGGGTCTTTTCCCCTTTTTTCGAAAATCAGCCAAATTTTCTCAGGCGCATAACTTTTGATGGGTATAATTAAACTTGAGAAACTTATATATTTGAAATAAGAATTAAAATCTGATTCTTTTGATGTATCTATTGGTACCAAAATTCCGTTTTTTAGAGTTTCGGTTACCATTGAGCCGGGTCGCTCCTTACTTACAGTTCGTTACCACGAACTGTTTGATAATGGGTGGGATAGGGAAAGATCATACTGCTAATTATATATACTGTGATTGGAAGCTATACATTGATGACAGTGGTCAAATATGGCTCTGAAGCATGGGCGCTCCGAAAAGCGGATGAAGACTTGCTAGATGTTTTCCAGAGAAATCGCCTACGGATTGTTCTGGGTACCCGGCTGACTGACCGTATTTCAAACAGTAGGCTGTACGAAAAATGTGGTTCAATGCCGCTTTCTAGGGCTATAATGAAGGAAAGATTGAGATGACTAAGGCATGTTCTGTGGATGAAGGATGACAGATTGCCGAAGATTGTAATTTTCGGCCAACCGTCTAGGGCTAAACCGAAAGCAGGTCGTCCTCGTCTGGGGTGGGAGGATGTCATAAAGAAAGATTTAAAGGAAATGGGAATTTTCTGGGAGTGTGTAAAGAGGGGGGCTTTGAATAGATTGGGACGGAGGAGGAGCGTGCGTAGCTGTGTCGGCCTTAGGCGGCTTGTCGCTGCGGTGAGTTGTTAGTAGTTGTTAGTAGATGTAACGGATAACCAATTTTCTTGGAAGATATACAGGGTCAAGACTGAATAGATTTTTTTTTTCTTTGTAAACCCGAATAAGAGTACATTTATTGTGTACACATAATTTTTCTTTTGCATGCGTTCGCAAGGTCACGCACAAGCATTCGTATCATTGGCACTAGTTTAGTAGAATCTGTAATCCATGCATGATAAAAAAAAAAAATGCTTTACATGTGCAAATTCAAAAGGCGACGAATGATTAATGAGGGCGCCAACCATGGACCTATATCTATTTATAAACTGATTATTCGATTCAAACTTACTAATGGAATACACTCAGCTTCTAGTTTATTATATTTTGACAAGCAGTGAAGCTTGTCAGACGACAGATATAAAAAATATAATAATAAAAAATCCATTGTACATACTCATTTTAGGACTTTTGGGATAACTCATGAATTTCTATCATTATTGAAATCAGTGCTTATACTTACAATGTATAACAAACAAAATGCTTTTCTTTAAAAGAAAATTAAATAAAAAAAACAAGTTTTTTAAACTGAAAGTAAGGAGCGACATTAAAACTTAAAACGAACAGAAATTATTCCGTATATGAAAGGGGCTGTCCCCTCCTCAACGCCTCGCTCTTTACGCTAAAGTTTTTTATTGTTTTAAAAAATAAAGTTGTGAGACAGAGTCAAACTTTAGCGTAAAGAGCGAGGCGTTGAGGAGGGGACAGCCCCTTTCATATACCGAATAATTTCTGTTCGTTTTAAGTTTTAATGTCGCTCCTTACTTTCAGTTTAAAAAACTTGTTTTTTTTATTTAATTTCTGATCGTTTTTTAGTTAATGCAGCTTTTATTTTGGCTCGCCGTCATTGAATAAGTAAACGAAATTTGCATAAAAATTTTACTTTTCTTTTGCTAAATGGCTGTCTCTAAATTTGGTTCTGACGTAATTTACAAATTAACTTACGTAACGAACTTCTATATTCGTATATTTTTCTTCTGGCAAAAAATACAAAGTTGCAGATTTTTGCAGATATGAGCTTGAAACCTATGTTATAGGGTTTTCTGATACGCTGAATCTGACGGTGTGATTTTCATTAAAATTTTTCACTTTTAGGGGATGTTTCCCCTCTCTTTAAAAAATCAGGTGAGTTTTCTGAGGCTCGTAGCCTTTGATGAGTAATACTAAACTTAATAAAATTCATATATTTAGAATCAGCATTATAAGCCCATTCTTTTGATACATTTATTGACATCAAAGTTCCGTTTTTAAAAGTTTCGATAACTATTGAGCCGTATCGCTTGTTTTTTTTTTTATTGTTTTTTTTTATTACGTATATATTATTACGTATATGATGGGGTTCTCCCCTTAGTCAATACCACGCTCTTTACGTTAAAAGTTAAAAAAAAATTTTAATTCACAAACCCCTGAATCACAAAGGCCGTTTAATTAGAATAGATAGCTCTTTTGAAAGCACTAAAAAAAAACTGTAGCGTAAAGAGCGAAGTATTGACTTGGGGGAGAACCCCCTCATATACGTAATAATTTCTGTTCATTTTAAGTTCTAATGTTGCTTCTTACTTTCAGTTGAAAGTACTTGTTTTTTTTTAATTTAATTTCTGATCGTTTTTTAAATAATGCTTGGAAATCAGGCGCCCCCTTCATAGAAATGTCCCTTACCCCAAAGAAACATCCTCCACGGAGAGATTCTCCCGAGTAACCCCCTCCCCCCCACCAGAAAAAAATTCTTCCTGAAAATGTCTGTATACTTCCCAATAACCAATACAATATGTAAGCAATGGGCAAAGTTCATAACTTGCAGCCCTTCCCCTGGGAACTGTGGGGGATTAAGTCATCTTAAAAGACATATTTATTAGATTTTCGACTATGCTAAACACAATGGCTATCTCAAAATTTTAATTGGGTGACTTTGAGAAAAAAATGAGCGTGGGAGGGGGCCTAGTTGCCCTCCACTTTTTTTTTTGGTCACTTAAAAAGGGAACTAGAACTTTTAATTTCCGTTCCAATGAGCCCTCTTACGATATTCTAGGACCACTGGGTCAATACGATTACCCCTGGGGAAAAAAAAAACAAATAAACACGCACCCGTGATCTTTCTTCTGGCAAAAAATGCAAAATTCCACATTTTTATAGATAGGAGCTTGAAACCTCTGCAGTAGGGTTATCTGATACGCTGAATATGATGGTGTGAATTTCATTAAGGTTCTATAACTTTTAGGGGGTCTTTCCCCCTTTTTTCGAAAATCAGCCAAATTTTCTCAGGCGCGTAACTTTTGATGGGTATAATTAAACTTGATGAAACTTATATTTTTGAAATCAGAATTAAAATCTGATTCTTTTGATGTATCTATTGGTACCAAAATTCCGTTTTTTAGAGTTTCGGTTACCATTGAGCCGGGTCGCTCTTACTTACAGTTCGTTACCACGAACTGTTTGATAAAATGTGGGCTCTAACCATAGACGGATCAATTTATTTTAGACTATATGGGTTTGGGTAAGTTCCTTTCGCTTCTTCTTCCATACTCCCAGTAAATGCGTCCTAAGGTATTTGAAGCAGAAAAAAACCGGTTATTTAAGTCTGCTCTATTGCCTGTTTTATTGCTACCGTTCTTGTAAGATGTATGGTGGTTTACTCATTGTTTTTCCTATTTCCTTGTTTCTTTATGGTGTTTAGCATTTTGCTTAAGATTTTCAGTTTTTGATATTTTATGCTATATTTTGTAGATTAGATAGTGGAATACTCTGTACGGGTTTAATCATTGAATAAAATCATTCATTCATGATGGCTGTTTCCCTTCGAGCGTATTGCAAGGTTTTTCCTATATTACCTGGTATCTGTTCAGATCAGATGTCTCAGAAGCCTTGGGCTATTTCTTTATAGCAAAAAGAATCGTTCCTTTTTTTGCTTCTTTAGGTACCAGATAAAAGAAAAATAGCAAATTACGAATTTCCAGATACAGTTAACAAGTTTTTGTGTACTGACTACAAAACTATAAATTTTTGTCAAAAAAAATTCTATGAATTTATTTTTATTTGTTTAAACAGTGAGAGTAAATCTAATTTTTTTGCTCATTCTCGATGAATATTTTTATTTACTTTTGAATTACCAATTATCCTACTACTAATAACAACTCTCTGCAGCACAAAACCGCCTGAGGCCAACAGAGTCACGCACGCTCCTCCTCCATCGCAATCTATAACAATATGTATTAGAAAATACCTTTGAACTTCCCCGAAAAACCTTTCGTATGCAAACTTCTTTTAGATGATATACCCAAATCTAATAAAGCATACTTTACTTAAATAAGTAACAAAAGAGGATTTTTTTAAATACTTAGAGAAACAAAACCCAAAATCGAAAAAGTCACTTTTAGAAAAAAATATTTTATGATTTTATGATATTTCAGGTCCCTCATCCCAAACCAGGGACCGTTCAAAGATTGATTTTTATTTTAAACTAAAAGGAATGGGGGAACCTTCGCAAGTTTAACCATTAAAAAAAGCATTCTTTTACAAAAAAAAACTATCCTTACTTTTGACATTTTCAATCAAGCACCTTGAATAAGTCCTTAACTTCATACAAAAAATTCACTAATTCAAATCCCAAACTTTAATTCAAAGTTTGGGAGAGAGGAGCCCCCCCCTCCTTTCAATGAGACTTGATACATTTTATTTTGAAATTGTTTAGGGGAGGATAGGGAAACAAACTCCGGATAAATCAAATTAAAAGTGAGGGGCCACATTGAATGAAAGTTTCTTGGTTTATATCATTGTTCGATGTCAGAGGCATGGGCCGGGGCATGCGGCGTTCAGGGGCATGGATCGTTCCAAATTTAAAGGTAAAAAAAAATACAAAGTAAGAACCAAAAATGGATGACACACAATTTTTTTGCCCAATCCTACAATTCTTCCTTGCTATTCCACAAACATATATTCAGATAAGCAATTGCTTAAAGTACAAAGGGCATCAAAATAAAACATTTTTAGACCGCTGTACCGAATTTAGGCATATCCATGTCCAAAAACCGTGATTTTCTAACATTTTTATTTTTTCAAAATTATGAAGTTTCTAGATTAGTACCACATTTTCGATCAGCGTTCCCACGTTGAACCGTGAGCACAAACATGCTAAACTAATAAGAACATTAAACAATCTGTCAAACAGTTCGTGGTAACTGTAAGTAAGGAGCGACCCGGCTCAACAGAAACCAAAACTCTAAAAAACGGAGTTTTGATACCAGTAGATACATAAAAAGAGTCAGATTTTTATGCTGATTTCAAATATATAAGTTTCATCAAGTTTAGTCTTACCCATTAAAAATTACGAGTATGAAAATATTTGCCTTATTTTCAAAAAAAGGGGGAAACACCCCCTAAAAGAATAGAATCTTAATGAAAATCAAACCATCAGATTCAGCGTAACAGAAAACCCTGTAGATCTTTCAAGCTCCTATCTGCAAAAATGTGGAATTTTGTATTTTTGCCAGAAGAAAAATCACAGATGCGTGGTTTTTTTTCCAGGGGTGATCGTATAGATCCAGTAGTCCTAGAATATCGTGAGAGGGTTCATTCGAACGGAAATTAAAAGTTCTAGTGCCCTTTTTAATTGACCAAAAAATTGGAGGGCAACTTTGCCCCCTCCCACGCTCATTTTTTCCCGAAGTCATCTAATCAAAATTTTGAGACAGCCATTTTGCTCAACTTAGTCGAAAATCTAATAAATATGTCATTGAGGATGACTTAATCCCCCACAGTTCCCGGGGGAAGGGCTGCAAGTTATGAACTTTGCCCATTGTTTACATATAGTATTGGTTATTGGGAAGTATACAGACGTTTTCAGGAGGTATTTTGTCTGGTGGGGGGGGGGGGTCGGAGGAGGGGGTTACGTGGGAGCATCTTTCCATGAAGGTTGTTTCCTTGGGAGAAGGGATATTTCTATGAGGGGGGGCACCGGATTTCCTAGCATTATTAAAAAACGATCAGAAATTGAATAAAAAAAAAACAAGTTTTTCAACTGAAAGTAAGGAGCAGCATTAAAACTTAAAACGAAAAGAACCTATTACGTATATACTAGTCAATACCTCGCTCTTTACGCTAAAGTTTTTTTTTTAGCACTTTCAAAAGAGCTATCTATTCTAATTAAACGGCCTTTGTGATTCAGGGATATGTGATTCGAACAAAATTCGAACTTTAGTGTAAAGAGCGAGATATTGACTAGGGGGAGAACCCCCTCATATAAGTAATAACATATAGGTAATAAAAAACGATAAAAAAAACAAGCGATACGGCTCAATAGTAATCGAAACTTAAAAAAAGGAATTTTCATGTCAATAAATATATCAAGGGAATGGGCTTATTATGCTGATTCTAAATATATAAATTTCATTATGTTTAATATTACTCATCAAAGGCTACGAGCCTGAGGAAACTTACCTGATTTTGAAAAAGAGGGAAACTACCCCCTACAAGTGAAAAAATCTTAATGAAAATTCCACCGTCAGATTCAGCGTATCAGAAAACCCTATTACACAGGTTTCAAGCTCATATCTGCAAAAATGTGCAAATTTGTATTTTTTTGCCAGAAGAAAGATCACGGGTGATTTTATTTTTATTTTATTTTTTCAAGGGTAATCGTACTGGCCCAGTGGTCCTGGAACATCAAGAGAGGGATCATTCAAACGGAAATTAAAAGTTATAGTGCCCTTTATACAATAACTATGTCTTTGAGGATGACTTAATCCCCCACAGTCCCCAGGCGAAGGTCTGCAAGTTATGAACTTTGCCAATGTTTACATAAAGTATTGGTTATTGGGAAGCATACAGAAGTTTTCAGGGGATTTTTTCTGGTAGTTGGGGAGGGGGGGGGGGGGGGGGGGGTCGGGGTTACGTGGGAGGATCTTTCCATGGATGAAGGGACATTGCTATGAAGGGGGCGCTGGATTTCCCAGCATTATTTAGAAAAAAGATCAGAAATTAAAAAAAAAAAAAGTTTTTCAACTGAAAGTAAGAAGCAACATCAAAACTTGAAATGAACAGAAATTATTACGTATATGATTGGGTTCGCCCCCTAGTCATTACCTCGCTATTTACGCTAAAGTTTTTTTTTTTGTACTTTCATCAGAGCTATTTATTCTAATTAACGGCCTTTGTGATTAAGGGGTCATTCTTAAAGAATTGGAACAAAATTTGAACTTTAGCGTAAAGAGCGAGGTATTGACTAGGGGGCGAACACCCTAATATATGTAATAAAAATATACGAATATAGAAGTTCGTTACGTCAGTTAATTCGTAAGTTACGTCAGATCAAAAAACTAGAAAGCCATTTAGCCAAAAAAAAAAAAAATATATACAAATTTCGTTTTTATATATACAAATATATATATACAAATTTCATTATTCATGTACTGTTAGCCAAAATCAAAGCTGCATTAATTCAAAAACATTTAGAAATTAAATAAAAAAAACAATTTTTTTTAACTGAAAGTAAGGAGCGACATTAAAACTTAAAAAGAACAGAAATTCTTCCGTATATGAAAGGGACTGCCCCCTCCTCAACGCCTCGCTCTTTACGCTAAAGTTTGACTCTGTCTCACAACTTATTTTTTTAAAAACAATAAAAATTTTTAGCGCAAAGTGCGAGGCGTTGAGGAGTGGACATCCCCTTTCATATACGGAATAATTTCTGTTCGTTTTAAGTTTTAATGTCGCTCCTTACTTTCAGTTAAATTTTTTTTTTTTTTTATTTAATTACTCCCAAAGACAACTACACTTTAAGAGCATCTCTACACCTTCTCAAGCTGTTTGCTGCATGCGGTTTTAGCTGATTTTAGTCCGGTAACTATAATGTCAATTTATGGAAAGGTATTTCAGTAGCTTCAATGTGCCAAAGACGCTGAAAATGAACCCTGATAGTTAGAATTGGTTATGTGGAAACTCATATATGTGTAAAAAAATAATAAGAAAAACGGAAAAAGATATATGATAAGTGAATAATAAAAAACAATAAGAAGAAAATATTAAAAAAAAATTTTAACGAAAAATACCATTATATGCAGTTTTGGTAGTAACAGGCGTCAATTACAAGACAAGAGGTGTCACGTGACGTGGGTGAAAAATCAGCAGAAAAAAAGTTGAAAACGTCTTTGCGACATACCAAAATGTTAATGTTTTGAATTCGATGGAGGAAAAACGTGGTCAAATTAAGCTAAATAGCCTTGCTTATTTATTTTCACAGCTTAATGTGGAAACACTGACGAAAATGTGATACTGCCCTCATAACTCCATGGTTTTGGAACAATCAAAATGAAAATCTCAGGAAATAGCGATTTTCAGGTATGAATAGACCTAAGGTAGGTCTGGGGGGGATTATATTAATATCGTTGGTACTTTAATCAAATACTTAAAAGTTGTCCGCATGTTCTATTAAGAAATTAAATTAAAAAAAAACAAGTTTTTGAAACTGAAAGTAAGGAGCGACATTAAAACTTAAAACGAACAGAAATTATTCCGTATATGGAAGGGGCTTTCCCCTCCTCAACGCCTCGCTCTTTACGCTAAAGTTTTTTATTGTTTTAAAAAATGAAGTTTTGAGACAGAGTCAAACTTTAGCGTAAAGAGCGAGGCGTTGAGGAGGGGAAAGCCCCTTCCATATACGGAATAATTTCTGTTCGTTTTAAGTTTTAATGTCGCTCCTTACTTTCAGTTTAAAAAACTTGTTCTTTTTTTATTTAATTTTTGAACGTTTTTGAATAAATGCAGGTTTTGATCTTGGCTCACCCTACACGAATAATTAAAACAAAATTTGCATATTAATCTAATTTTATTTGGTTAAATGGCTTTCTCGAAACTTGTTTAATTTTATTTATGAACGTTTTTATTAGTAATAAATATACGTAACTTACGAAATAACTTACGTAACGAACTTCTATATTCATATATTTTTAATACGTATATTAGGGGGTTTGCCCCCTAATCAATACCTTGCTCTTTAAGCTAAAGTTCGAATTTTGTTCCAATTCTCTAAAAATGACCGCTTAATCAAAAAGGCCGTTAATTAGAATAAATAGCTCTTATGAAGGTACTAAAAAATCTTTGGCTTAAAGAACGAGGTATTGACTTGGGGGAGAACCCCCTCATATACGTAATAATTTCTGTTCATTTTAAGTTCTAATGTTGCTTCTTACTTTCAGTTGAAAAAACTTGTTTTTTTTAAAATTTAATTCTGATCGTATTTTAAATAATGCTTGGAAATCTGGCGCCCCCTTCATAGAAATGTCCCTTACCCCAAAGAAACATCCTCCAAGGAAAGATTCTCCCGAGTAACCCCCTCTTTCAGCCCCCCCCCCCCCTACCAGAAAAAAAATTCTTCCTGAAAATTTCTGTATACTTCCCAATAACCAATACAATATGTAAGCAATGGGCAAAGTTCATAACTTGCAGCCCTTCCCCTGGGAACTGTGGGGGATTAAGTCATCGTAAAAGACATATTTATTAGATTTTCGACTATGCTGAACAAAATGGCTATCTCAAAATTTTGATCGGGTGACTTTGGGAAAAAATGAGCGTGGGAGGGGGCCTAGTTGCCCTCCATTTTTTTGGTCACTTAAAAAGGGCACTAGAACTTTTAATTTCCGTTCCAATGAGCCCTCCTACAATGTTTTAGGACCACTGGGTCAATACGATCACCCCTGGGAAAAAAAAAAACAAAACAAAAAAAAACAAATAAACACGCACCCGTGATCTTTCTTCTGGCAAAAAATGCAAAATTTCACATTTTTGTAGATAGGAGCTTGAAACCTCTACAGTAGGGTTCTCTGATACACTGAATATGATGGTGTGATTTTCATTAAGTTTCTATAACTTTTAGGGGGTCTTTCCCCCTTTTCTCGAAAATCAGCCAAATTTTCTCAGGCGCGTAACTTTTGATGGGTAAGATTAAACTTGATGAAACTTATATATTTGAAATCAGAATTAAAATCTGATTCTTTTGATGTATCTATTGGTATCAACATTCCGTTTTTTTAGAGTTTCGGTTACCATTGAGCCGGGTCGCTCCTTACTTACAGTTCGTTACCACGAACTGTTTGAAAGGAATAATAAAGGATCGGATTTTCAGAAAGATATCAGAAATTTAGTTCGGTGATTTAACGCGATAATGCCACTCCTTAGTAGATGAAAGCCATATTTTAACTTAATTTAATTTTGGAGGCAAAAAGTGTTTTTATTTTGATATCATTGGTTCTTAAAGTACTTAATCAGATACTTAATATACTTTTAAGTATTAAAATGATTTTTTTTTACTTTTTTTAAGTATAAGATTCTTTTTAGTTTTAAATCAAATACTTAGGAGCTGTTCGCATGAAAAAAAAGATTCTGCAAGAAATCAGAAATTCAATTTGGGTTTTTAACGCGATATTGCCATTTCATAAATGTTTGAAAGTCACATTTTAACTGTGTGTTGACTTTATTGACTCTTTTAAAACCGAAAGCAGCTATTTTGGCTTTGAGACTAAAACTTCGGATTTGAAATAAACCGTATTCTTCGAGAACCAAAAAATTGGTCGTACTAGTCTATCCTCATTTTTCAGTGAGTCTACTTCACTAGAAATGTCACTTAAATGATTATTGTACAGCGTTACGATTTATGCATCTATTTTGTCGCTTTCGGATAATAATACTGCGAAAGCGAACTTCTTTTAGATGGTATATTTAGTTTAATAAAGCGCACATTATTTAAATCAAACAGTTCGTGGTAACTAATTGTAAGTAAGGAGCGATGCGGTTCAATAGTAACCGAAATTCTATGAAAGAGTTTTGATAACAATAGATACATCAAAAGAATCAAATTTTTATGCTTATTCAAAATATACAAAATTCACCTAGTTTAATGTTACCCATCAAAGGTTACGAGTCTGAACAAATTTGCCCAATCTCCGAAAAAGGGGAAACACCCCCAAAACATCAAGTGATCTTAATGAAGATCACACCATCAGATTGAGCATATCAGAGAACCCTACTGTAGAAGTTTCAAGATCCTATATACAAAAATGTGGAATTTTGCCCTTTTTTTTGCAAAAAAATGATCACAGATGCGTGTTTATTTGTTTGTTTTGTTTTTTCCAGGGATGATTGTATCAAATATGTGATGCTAGAGGGTCAGGAGAGGGCTCATTTGATCTGAAATCAAAAGTTCTAGCGCCCTATTTAAGTAACCAAAAATATGGGGGGGGCACCTAGCCCCCCTCCTACGCCCCTTTTTCCCCCAATCACCTGATCAAAATTTTGAGATTTTTTGTTCAGCATAGTTGAAAGCTTTCGTAACTGTGTCTTTGAGGACGTGTGTCTGTGTCTTTACCCCGCAAAGTACCCGGGGAAGGGCTGCAAGCAATGAAGGGTTGCAACCCATTGTTTACATATAGTATTGGTTATTGGAGAGTATACAGATATTTGTCGGGGGGATTTTTCTGGTAGGGGCGTTACGTGGGGGTATCTTTCCATTGAGGAATTTTTGTATGGAAAGGGAATTTCCCATGGAGGGGAACCGGATTTCCCCGCATTATCTAAAAAACGATCAGAAACGAAACTAAAAAACAAGTTTTTTTTCAATTGAAAGTAAGGAGCAACATTAAAACTTAAAACGGAAAGAAATTATTGTGTATATGATGGGGTGGCCCCCTTCTCAATACCACGCTCTTTACGCGAAAGTTTTTTTTACGTTTAAAAAAGCTTTATTATTCTATTAGTTATTCTTAAATAATTTGAACAAAACCCAAACTTAAGCGTAAAAAGCCAGGTATCGAGATGGGGGTAAACCCCTCATATGCGCAATACTTTTTGTTCGTTATAAGTATTAATATCGCTCCTTACTTTCAGTTGAAAAACAGTTGTTTTTTTTTTATTTATATATTTAATCAGTAACAAAAGAGGAATCGTTTTCATTACTTAGAAAAACAAAACTTAAAATTGGAAAAATTCGCTTTTAGAAACAAATATTTTAGGATTTTATCCCATTACAGGATCCCCCCACTAAGGCAGGAGCGTTCATTTTTCATTTATTCAAAAAAAGAATGAGGAAACATTCGGGAATCTAATTTATAAAAAAAAGAAAAGAGTTTGTTATAAATGTGCCCATTTTAAACATTTATTTATTATTCCAGTACCTTAAGTGTTGTATTTTTATACGAATTAATGCGGTTGATTCAGTGTTGAACTTTTGCCGGTCAATATTGGTCATTGAAAAGCTTAAGTTTGTTGGTACATATCAAAGTATAAACACATACCGAACAAGTACTGACAAAACCTATCCTCTCCACACAAAAAAAGTGACCCTTTGTCCGCGTCTCTGGAGACGATTCCATACCTATGCGAACCTGGCGAGTAAATCACAAGTTCCGTAGATGATTATACTTGTTCCGTAAAAGCTGTATTAAATTTAATTTATTGGCTCGGAGCGATTAAGTAGTACAACATTTTCCCTCTAGAGGCGCTGAGGTACGCAGGGTCCCTTTTGGAGAGTTTTGACTGTACTTGTTCAGTAGATGATTATACTTTGGTACATATCAGACACAGTAGAGACAATATAGTGCGTGTCAAAACGGCCTGTCGTTATTTTTATGCGGATATTTATGAACTAAGAGGTATGAGAATTTTGTATATTGTTTAGCACAAATTTTTGATCAGAAGCTATTTAAATGGAATAGAGACTTATTAAATTAGTATATTAAAAAGTATGAAATAATGTTTGTAATCCCGTAAGAAAATAAGTAGGAAATTAAAGTATAATTTTAGGAGGGCATTAAGGATTGGATTTAAATGTAAAAATATTGTGATAAAAATGTAAAGAAAGGGAAATGACGAATATTATGGAATAAGTGACTGCTCTTTTTCAGGGTTTTTATTTCTGTTTTGTTCTGTTGTTATGAGACTTTTGTTTTGTTGTTTTGTTCTGTTGTTAAGCTGTCAAGCTGATTTTTAAGCTACCTTTAATGAGAAAAGAATACCATTTATACAAAAGAGTTCTTTTTATAAAACTTGTCCTTACTTCTGACAGTTTTCAATCCAGCAACGTCATACAACAAAATTCACAATAAATCTACACATTTTAATGAGAAATAATAACAAAAACACATCACCAGGTACGTATGGAAATAATAACCAAACATGTCACCAGGTACATACGCAAGGACTTTTCCGGGGGGGGGGGATAAAATATTTATGGAGGCCAACATAAAAAAAACTGATTTTATTTGATAACTTGAATAAGAAGAGTCCAGCAACTCAACAAAATTTGGGATTTCGGAAAGGCGTGGTCCTAAGGCTCCCCATGCGTACATCCCTGCGTATCACGTCTAATTTTTTAATAACTATTTTAAGGGTACAAACCACTACAAAAAGCTGAAAAAGGTTAGTACTTACAATATCAAAGCGGTTCCCAGCTAAGCATCCATTGTTCAAAAACGAAAGCGACGAAACTCCGAAGAATTCTAGCAGTAATACCCCAAACAAAAGCAAAATAAAAGCCCAAAATACACAAACTCCCGGGAAATAAACAAGCAGCACTCTAAATAAGCAATCTTACGAAACCTTGATTCATTCAAAATTACCCATTAAGGTATATGTTTATGTTATATGTTTATGTTTCGTAAGGTACATGTTTCCCGTACAAGCTTTGGTATGCTATTTTGTAATTTCGCTATCATTCCATAGCTGAGATTCAGTTATGGGTCCCATAACAAGGGATGGGCTTCACCTTTGTACGATATCAAAGGTGAAGCCCATCCCTTGCGCACTTGCCTGCTTGAGACAGTCATTACTCATGAGTTATGAATCGGTATATATATATATATATATATATAATATATATATATAATATATATATATATATATATATAATATATATATATATATATATATATATATAAACTTAGCCCCGATGTTCCCAATGATATCGGGATAAGGGCAAAATTTACATTTAGCCCTTCATCCTAATAAATTGACTCCTTAAACTGATTTTTTTTTTTTAACTTTCACCTACAAATCCCACAACCGTTTTATATCCTTGAGAACTCTTACTTTTCAGCTAAGATCAGAGCCTTCCATAATTTTCTAAAATATGTTTTTTTAAGCCCCCATATTGCTAAATTTCTCCTAGAGTACTGGTTGCTAGCTTGACATCCAAATAGGTAGGTAGAGAATTACCAGTATGCAAAGAAGAATTTAATCCCAATACCCTCAAGGGATACGAATATACCCGATTACATTGGGAAACTGGACATAAAAGTCAATAAATAATACGACAAAAAAAATCAAGTCAATATGTGTAACATGGCACATATGTGAAATGTTTCGAACAATAAGTCAATATTTGCAACATGGCCCAAATTCTTAACAACAAGTCTATAGAACACCAAGGGGCAAATAAAACATCGCACGGTTTTTATAAGCTAAGTTTGTATAAGATGCGAGATGTGATACAAACTGGCTTTCATATATCCATACAAGAAGGAACCCATGGCCTTCACCTTACTAGCGTCCATTGCCCATTCTCAATGACAATCTTTTAACGCCATTATTAAGAAAATTATCTGACGCTACTGATGCCACTATGTTGTTCATTGAAAATTTGACAAGGCCTTTGCTATAATTTCTTATGCTAGTTAAGCCCCTGTTATTAAATTTTTTAAGGGGCTTGGATGCAACTGATCTACAAAAATGTAATTAGCAGGATCTGGTAATACTAAAACCCCAAAAGCAAAAAGGGCATTTATAGATTTTCTCGATAATCCATTATAAAATAGATATCATATTTTGGTAATCATGTGAATAATCCTTGATTACGCTTAATGTATGTATACATCAATTATTAAGTATAGACTGGAACACTATTCAAGATTCTCATAAAGTTGTAAGCTATTTGTCGCACCATTTAACTCAAAAGCCTCTCACGCAATATAATTATTATGAAGATAGTGAATCAGTCACAAACTAGAATATTCCCGTGATTAAATACGACAAGCCAGGGGGCAATTCATGTTTTCCCACGTGTAAAAAATCACCTATCTCTTCGTTATTTTAAAACGACAGCCGCACAAACGCAGTATGCACAATAATAATAATCTGTATTTAAGAACCTTTTAAAGCCAAAAAAGTCAAATACTAAATAAAAATTACACTCCATTTGACATCCTTCCCTTCAATACTAAATTTCCTACTGCCACAATATAACGGGGAGAACTAAACCTCATTAACTCACGAAGCAGCCTATCTTCCCCTTCTTGGATAATTGATCCCCTTAAATGAGAAAGCTGCTTACACCGGAGGAGGAAATGGCCCAACCCATAATCAATCTCACCACATCTCAAGCAACTACACCCGGCCTCCGAATCTTCCTCATTTTCCTTACAACCTTACCATAAATTGGAAGACAATTAGCTCGAATCTGAATCCAAATCCTCATATATTTAATGGGCAATCCCAGCTTAAAATAAAACTCCTGTTCAAAATCATTTTTTACGTCTCTGTACAAAGTAAGACTCGGATATTTATCCACATCTGATTGCCATAGTTGCACTTCTTGATCTTCAAGTCTTGCACTAAATTCCTTGAAGAGCTTTTCATGATCTTCTGGCCCTTTTTCCTTTCTCCCACGAACTTGAAAATCCATTCTCATCTAACATCCTTTTGATTTGTGCTGTCCATGATGTTTTGTTACGCATATTCACAAGGGCCTCAATTTAAAAAAAAATCCTTATTTTTAACGATCTACTACGGGCTTCTCTATATTGACCATTCCGGGGCTCTGTTAACTTCTTAGAGTTTCTGGGGCGAGTAGAACATTAAAGATGTTAAAGCGGAACTAAATCCCAAATGACATGGATCATTCAACAATATGTTTCTTCTCAATTAGATCAAGACAATGACCTCTTGAATGGTCTACCCTAAAAATTGCTCCCACCATCTTTGAGTTTTTTTTGCGTTCTCCCAGATTTTCTCGAAAAAAAATTGGGTTTTCCAAGATCAATCCAAAAATTCGTGTTCGTAAATTCATGGACGTTAAAATGAAATGAAAACAGTTAATTTTCGCCAACGTTACTTTTGGGTAAAACCTGTAAACAGAGAAATTCGAGAATATTGAAAGCGAATGCCAAGGTAGACCTATGACAAGCTTGTCTCATCAGAACTGTGGTTGCATGCGGCATTGCAGGGCGACTTCAAAGACTGGCATTCCCTCGAGTAGATTCTAGCCAAACATGAAACACCTCAACTTGGGCAGACGAGGAGCGTGCGCAATTATGTTGGGCAGATGCGACTTGGCATTGTAATGAGTTGTCAAACAGTTCGTGGTAACGAACTGTAAGTAAGGAGTGACCCGGCTCAATAGTAACCGAAACTCTTAAAAAACGGAATTTTTATACCAATAGATATATCAACAGAATCGGCTTATTATGCTAATTGGCTAGCTATTAACGGCTAGGAGCCTGAGAAAATTTGCCTGATTTTCGAAAAAAGGGGGAATCATCCTCTAAAAGTCATAGAATATGAAAATCACACCATCAGATTCAGCGTATCAAAAAACCCTACTTGTAGAGGTTTCAAGCTCCTATCTGCAAAAATTTGGATTTTTTTGTTTTGTTTTTTTTTGCCAGAAAAAAGATCACGGATGCGTCTTTATTTTGTTTTTTCCAGGGATGATCGTATCGACCCGGTGGTCCTGGAATATCATGATAGGGCTCATTCGAACGGAGATTAAGATTTCTAGTGCCCTTTTTAAGTAACCAAAAAGATTGGAGGGCAACTAGGCCCCCTCCCCCGCCCCCTTTTTCCCAAAATCGCCCGGTCAAAATTTTGAGATAGCCATTTTGTTCACCATAGTTGAAAGGCCCAATAACTATTCCTTTGGATATAACATGACCCTGCCCCCAAATCCCCGGGGGAAAGGTCTTTAAGTTATAAAAATTTACCCAAGCGTTGTCGTAGAAACTTCAAAAAGTTTTCTTCTGGGGGTTTTCCACAGGGAAATTTTCCATGGGAAGGGAAATTTTCAGGGGATGAACTTGTCAGGGAAAATTATACAGTGGAAGAATTTGCAAGAACTATACAAAATTCTTTTTATATGTCTTGCTTTCTCTTTTTCGTCTCAATTTTACGTCCTGGGTAAATTTTTACCGGGATTGAATTGCCTAGAGGAAGTTTCCGTGGGGAGGGTATTTCTCTGTGGATTTGGGGCCAGATTTCCTCGGATTATTTAAAAAACGATCAGAAATCGAATATAAAAAGAAAACAGTTTTTCAGCTAAAAGTAAGGAGCAACATTAAAACATAAAACGAACAGAAATTATCAAGCATATGAAGAGGTTTGCCTCCTCCTCAACACCTCGCTCTTTACGCTAAAGTTTGAATTTTGTCCCGATTCTTTAAGAACGACTCCTGAAACACAAGGGTCGTTTAATTAGAACAACAAGAAGCTTTTTTTTTAAGTGCTAAAAAAACTTTGGCGTAAAGAGTGAGGTGTTGAGGAGGTATCCCCCCTCATATACGTAATAATTTCTGTTCATTTTAAGTTTTAATGTTACTCCTTACTTTCAGCTGAAAAAACGTGTATTTTTTTTTATTTAATCACTAATAGCGGCATAAGACATGTTTCTATGGCATTTGACTAAACTTAATAATAGACCCAGAGTAATTAATGCGTTTCATTCGTTCCTTCTTTTCAAACAGTTCGTGGTAACGAACTGTAAGTAAGGAGCGACCCGGCTCAATGGTAACCAAAACTCTAGAAAACGGTATTTTGATACAAATAGATACATCAAAAGAATCAGATTTTAATGCTGATTTCAAATATATAAGTTTCATCAAGTTTAATTATACCCATCAAAAGTTACGCGCCTGAGAAAATTTGGCTGATTTTCAAAAAAGGAGGAAAGCCCCCCTAAAAGTTATAGAACCTTAATGAAAATCACACCATCATATTCAGCGTATCAGAGAACCCTACTGTAGAGGTTTCAAGCTCCCATCTACAAAAATGTGGAATTTT
>CM051263.1:55456306-55588806 GCA_027921565.1 Artemia sinica
AATATAATGCTACTGAGAGGAGAGAAGATGGGTTTAGTTTTTCCAAAAATATCAATGTAAAAGCCAGGGTCGTATCCTTGGGGGTTACCCAAATGCTCCGTATGCTCCGAGATAATGAGAAAATTCAGCGGTATTAATATAGTGCCTCTATACTTGTTTAACCTATTGATCATAAATAAAATCTTACCAACTAGCATCCATACTCCAAACCGAATCCAAGTAGCAGTCGATAGCCGCATCATCAGGTATATATTGATCAGAATGCTTAAACAGGGTATCAATGGAACTAGTGGTACCTATAAAAATAATAATAATATTGAAACGATATACTATAGTATGTAGAATTTATTTATTTTCGACGTAATACCTTCAATTGGGCATTTTTTTTCTCCGAGGCCACACTGCCTAAAAAACATCTCCCAATATATACGACGTATTTTTGACGTACTACCTTCAATTAGGTATTTTTTTTCAAGGCCACACTGCCTAAAAAATCATCTCTCCAAATATACGACGTATTTTCGACGTAATATCTTCAATTTGGTATTTTTCTTATCCAAGATCACACTGCCTAAAAAAACATCTCCCCATATACGCGACGTATTTTCGACATAACACCTTCAATTAGGTATTTTTTTTTTCCTCCAAGACCACGCTGCCAATTCAAAAACATTCCTTTTGAAATTAGAAGAAGAAGAAGATTTTGCCCCCTTCATTAGAAATTCAACTTACACTTAGGCAATATCAAAGAAGAAATTTACAACACAAGACTTTGGATGAACCCAGTTTTTTGAACTCTCTCAAACAAATCTAGTGAATGAACTGGAAGTTATTATTTTGTTATGTATAAATATGATAGCTTTAATTTTAATACTTTAGTGTTTCTGCTGATGACGACCGCTGTATATGTGGTCGAAATATCCAGACTTTTGTATCTGTTTTCTCTGTCTAATAAATATACTTATCCCCATTATAACGTTTATTTGTTCGTTTAAGAATTTATTTAAGGCCTCATATAGTACCTAGTGGCAAAATCCTACCCTCCTTCTTCATCAGTAGACACCTTCCTAATTCAAAGGCTCTCTATGATCCAACTTAGAAAAAATTATTCTAATAACTATTTAGACATAGCGTATATGATGGGAGTTAAAATTGCTAAGTCACATGAGAAGATCTTGAAACTGCGATTTGTATTTTCAATACTGAAAAACTTTCCTAGCCCTGATTTATACTGAGTAAGGTTAAATACTTCATAATCACATTAACATAGGAGCAAGAGAACTGAAAGCAGAGGGAAATATACCCTGGTTCTGAAATTTTTAGGGGCTTCAGTTGGACTCAGACACACAATTGTATATTTCCAGGCCGTTCAAGCGGAGAAGAATTCAGTCGAGGACACCATAGCTACTTCCACTGAAAATAGTTATTGTCTCTCCCTTTCTTGCAATTGTTTTCTCCATACTTTTAATCATGGGACACTTTCTGATTCTTTAATGGCAGCAACCTGAGTTCCCGCACAGAAAAATCTCCTGAGTCATTCTAATAACACAGGTAATTTTCGTCCCACGACTAAAACAGGTAATTTAAGAGTATTTAATTAGTTGTTTGTTTTTTTTTGGGGGGGGAGGGGATTTGAGTGGGTTATAGGGCTGGAAGGAGGAGCGGCTTGATCGGGTTGGGGGGGGATGGAGTTGTATTTGGATGGTGGTTGTTACCTGGGGGTGTTTGAGAGAAGGTGATTGTCTTTTTTTATTTTTTTTTATTTTTTCATTATTATTTTAATTAGTCTAAGATGCTTCTAGGAATATTTATGTAGTTTTTTTTATTATTATTATTATTATTAATTTCGGATATCATTAGGAATGTTTATGTAGTTAATCGCTACGAGCAAAAGTTAAATTTGTCCCTAGCATAGTGATTTATATCTGTAATAGTTTATATTTTTGTTTATTATGTAAATAAAAGTCAAAAGTCCCATAGAGTGACTTCAACAATGTCAAGACGGCCAAGCATCTGTTGTTATTTCGTCTACAACTTTTTTTTTATCATAGGCAGCGCAATAGCGCTAACTAAGTAAAGAACGATGTTGGCACAACGTATTGTTTGTTTTTTTTCTTTTAGACCAGGACACTTCGTATCGAAGGAGTTGTCGTAGAAACTTTGAAAATGGTTCAATCAATTAGAAATTAGAAGGGCTTGTGCCCTTTTTTAATAGTCGAAAGTGATTGGAGGGAAACTAACCCCCCTCTCACGCCCATCATTTCCCCAAACAAATCCAATCAAAACTTTGAGATAGCCACTTGTTCAACGTAGGTGAAAGTTTTGAGAAATTAGGTCTTTGAGGATAACAGCCCCCCCCCCACAGCCCTCGAGGCAAGGGTTGTAAGTTATGTCCTGGGGGCATTTAAGGTTTTTATAGAAAGCGTTGTCGTAAAAACTTCAAAAAGATTGATTTCCATTCGATTGGAAATTGAAAGGGGTATTGCCCTTTTTAATAGTCGAAAGTGATTGGAGGGCAACTAACCCCCCTCTCACGCCCACCATTTCCCCAAACACATCAAATCAAATTTTGAGATAGGTATTTTGTTCAACGTAGTTAAAAGATCCGGAAATTACATCTTTGAGGATGACTCTCCCCCCACAGCCCTCTGGGCCAGGGTTGTAAGTTATACCCTGGGGACATATAAGGTTTTTATAAAAAGCGTTGTCGTAGAAACTTCAAAAAGGGCTCATTCAATAGGAAATTGAAAGGGCTAGTGCCCTTTTTAATAGTCGAAAGTGATTGGAGGGCTACTAACCCACCTTTTACGTCCAACATTTCCCCAAACATATATAATCAAGATTTTGAGATAGCCATTTTGTTCAACGTAGTTGAAAGTTCTGGAAATTAGGTCTTTGAGGATGACAAATCCCCCACACCCCTCAGGGCAAGGGTTGTAAGTTATACCCTGGGGGCATATAAGGTTTTTATAGAAAGCGTCGTCGTAGGAAGTTCAAAAAGGGCTCATTCAATTGGAAATTGAAAGACTAGTGTCCTTTTTAATAGTCGAAAGTGATTGGAGGGCAACTGACCCTCACCTCACGCCAACCATTTCCCCAAACACATCCAATCAAAATTTTAAGATAGCAATTTTGTTCAACGTAGTTGATAGTTCTGGAAATTAGATAACATTTCTGGAATTTGAGGATAACAACCCCCCCCCTACACAGCCTCAGGGCAAGGGTTGTAAGTTATGCCTTTGGGGCATATAAGGTTTTTATATAAAGCGTTGTCGTAGAAACTTCAAATTCGATTGTAAATTGAAAGGGCTAGTACCCTTCTTAATAGTCGAAAGTGATTGAAGGGCAACTAACGCCCCTCTCACGCCCACCATTTCCCCAAACACATCTAATCAAAATTTTGAGATAGCCATTTTTTTCAACGTAGTTGAGAGTTAAAGAAATTAGGTCTTTAAGGATGACAACCCCCCACAGCCCTCAGGGTAAGGGTTGTAAATTATGTCTGGGGCGGGGGGGGTATAAGGTTTTTATAGAAAGCGTTGTCGTAGAAACTTCAAAAAGGACTCATTCAATTGGAAATTGAAAGGGCTAGTGCCCTTTTTAATAGTCGAAAGTGATTGGAGGGCAACTAAACCCCTTCTCATGCCCACCATTTCCCAAACACATGCAATCAAAAATTTGAGATAGCCATTTTGTTCAACGTAGTTGAAAGGCTCGGATATTATGTCTTTGAGGATGACAAAACCCCCACAGCCCCCAGGGCAAAGGTTGTAAGTTATGCCCTGGGGGCATATAAGGTTTATTATAAAAAGTGTTGTCGTAGAAACTTCAAAAAGGGCTCATTCAATTGGGAATTAAGAGGGATAGTGCCCTTATTAATAGTCAAATGCAATCGGAGGGCGAATGTCCCCCCACGCCCGTCATTTCCCCAACCACTTCTGATCAACCTTTTTAATATAGGCATTTTGTTGAACGTAGCTGAAGGGCCCGGAAATTATGTCTTTGAGTATAACAACCCCCCCCCCACCCCCACAGCCCTCAGTGCTAAGGTTGTAAGTTATTCCCTGGGGAATATAAGGTTTTTATAGAAAGCGTTGTCGTAAAAACTTCAAAAAGGGATCATTCGATTGGAAATTCAGAGGGATATTGTCCTTTTTAATAGTCGAAAGTAATCGGAGGGAGAATCCCCCCCCCCACGTCCATCATTTCCCAAAACATTTCCGATCAACATTTTGATATGGCAATTTTGTTCAGCGTAGTTGAAAGGTCTGTAAGTTATATCTTTGAGGATGACCCCCCCCCCCTAGCCCTCAGGACAAGGGTTGTAAGTTATGCTCTTGGGGCATTTAAGGTTTTTATAGAAAGTTTTGTCGTAGAAGCTTCCAAAAGGGCTCGTTCGATTGAAAATTGAGAGGACTTGTGCCTTTTTTATTAGTCAAAAGTAATCAGAGGGCAATGCCCCCCCCCCATGCCCATCATTTTCCCAAACACTTCCTAACAAAATTTTGAGATAACCATTTTATTCAACGTATTTGAAAGGTCTGGAATTATTCTTTTGGTCTGAAAGGTCTGAAATTATGGCTTTGAGGATAAAAAAATCACACCAGCCCTCAGGGCAAGGGTTGTAAGTTATGCCCGAGGGGCATATAAGGTTTTAATAGAAAGCGTGGTCACATAAACTTCGGAGGGGGATCATTGACTTGGTAATCAGGCGCTCTAGTGCTCTTTTTAGGAGTCAAAGTGACCGGAGGGCAGCTATCCCCCCACACACACGTCGTATTATCCCGAAATGCACCTAATAGAAATTTTTAGATAGCTATTCTATTCAAAATAATCTAAATATCATATAACAAGGCTTTTGGAGTTGAAAAAAACCAGAGATTAGGGGAAAGGGTTTTAAGTTATGCCCAGGGGTATTTAAGGTTTTTATGGAAGGGATGGTTGTTTAACTGTAGAAGCGGCTCATTTGGTTAAAAATTGGAAGTTCTAGTTCCTTTTTAAGCATCAAAAGTGATGAACGGTCTTTAGCCCCTCCCCTCTTCTAAAACCCCTCCTTTCACCAAACGCATCTGATTGAAAATAAGAAATATCTTTATTTTTTCAAAATAGTCCAAAGAACATGTAATGATGTCTCTAGGGATCACACAACACCCCGGCACCCTGGGGATCGGGTTGTAGGTTATTTTATGAGGGCATATAAGGTTTTTACTGAATGGGCGGTCGTATAAACATCAGATAGGGCTTATTTGATTCGAAATCTGAAGTTATAGTACCCCTTTTAAGAGTCGAAGGGATTTGAGAGCAAACGATCAGCATTTGCCTTAACATCTCCAATCAAAATTTGGAGATAATAATTTTATTCAACGTAGTTGAAGGTTTCGGAAATTATGTCTGTGAGGAAGACACCCCACCACCTACAGCTCTCAGGGAAAGGGTTGTAAGTTATGCCCTTGGGGCACATAAGGTTCTTATAAAAAGGATGGTCGTATATGCTTTAGAGGGGACTCATTAGATTGGTAATCATAAGTTCTTGCCCTTTTTAAGTCAAAGTGATCAGAGCGCAGCTACCCCCCCCTCACACACACACACAAACACGTCGTGTTTTCCTGAGACGTATCCAATAGATATCTTGAGACAGTCATTTTATTCAAAATAGTCCAAATATCATATAAAAAGGTTTTTGAGGTTAATACAAACCACCAGAGCCTTAGGACGAGGGTTGTAAGTTATGCCCCTGGGGCATCTAAGGTTCTTATAGAGGGGATGGTTGTATACGCTTTAGAGGTGGCTCATTTGGTTGAAATTGGAAGTTCTAGTTCCCTTTTAAGAGTCAATACTGATCGAGGTCAAGTAGTACCCCACCCAACTACCCTTCTATTCACCAAATGCATCTGATTGAAACTGTGCGATGGCAATTTTACTTTAATAGTCCAAAGAACATATAGCAATGCTTCCAGGGTTGTTACAACCCCCCAGAGCCCTAGGGCAAGGACTTTAAGTTATGCCCTGGGGGCATATAAGGTTTTTTATGGAATGGGTGGTCGTATTAAATTCAGATGAGTTTCATTTGGTTTTAAATTGGAAGTTATAGTGCCCTTTTTAAGAGTCAAAGTGATTTGAGAGAAACCCCCTCCCCCCACGCCCATCATTTCCCATAACAAATATCTAAACAAAGTTTTGAAACATCAATTTTTTCAGCATTGTTCAAAGGTTCAGTAATTATGCGTAGTAATAGTTGTAGTAGCAGTAGTAGCATTAGTAGCAGTATACAAAAGGCACCTTTTTTCAACATCCCCTTCAACACACGATGAAATTTTTAACTTAATACCATCAACCGGTCCTGAAGCATTGCTAATACGTCCTCTTGACACCCTATATGGGTACAGTGTTTCGATTTATTTCAATACAGTTACAATATTGCCCAAAATTTTCACCCTAATACCCTTAGGCTTATTAGTTGGAGTAGTAGCACCAGTAAATATAGTAGTAGCAGTAGGAGTAAAGTTAATAGTAGTACTCTTAGCTTTAGTAGCAGTAGAAGTAGTAGCAGTAATAGTGATAGTAGCAGTAGTTGTACAAGTAGAAGCATTAGTATTTTGATGCGAATATTGTCTTTTTGTTAGTTCAATATCCCCCACAACAAGCATTGTAAGTTCTAATTTCACACACGAAACTGTTCCTAAGATATTGCTGATTTGCCCCTTTGACAACTTGTATATGGATGGCAGGTTGTCATCCGTACAACAGAAATATTCTCTGAGAATTTCACGTTCATACCTTCATAGGTTGTGGATTTTGAGTTAGCCAGAAGACACTGTGTGTATTCATTTAATGCTGCTTCTACGGTTATTATAACTAACGACATTAATGGCATTAAGTTGAAACTTTTAGCGAACGTTTAGGAAGAGTTTCAATTAAACGAAAAACTTATATGCATGCAGGTATTAAAAAGGCATAAAAGCATTACAGGGCATATATAAGGACATAGGCAGCGAAGCTCTTCATAGCTAGTAATATCATTGATATTCTAAAGGAGCCAATTTTATTGAAAATTTTAAGTTCTAGTGCCCTCTTAAGAGTCAAAAATGATTGGAAGGCAATCAGCCCTCTCTTTAGCTCATAATTTTCCAGACACTTTCAATCAAAATTTTTAGACAGCCATTGTGTTCAGCATAGCTGAATGGTCTAGTAACTATATCTCTAGGGTTATTGGGTAGATCAACCCACCACAGTTATGTAATTTGCTCATTATGCTTAAAAACTAAATGTTGCTTTAAGATTAAATCAAAACACACTGTTTGTATGCTGGTTGCCAATAAGACATCTCAGCAATATACCAAGAACGACTGAGGGTATTAAGTTCAAATTTTCAGGGCTACTTCTATTACTACTTTTGCTCTTAAAATTTTACTAAATCAAAAGAGTGTAATTGTACCCAGGCTGTGAAAGAGCATATATATATTTTTGGGGTAATGGTAATAACTTTTATTTATCAGATAAATTAGAGGATGTATATGACTAAATTAAACACTGCTATTTCTGTCCTGATTTTCAAAAGAGTTATGTTGTTAAAAATTGCTGAAAAAGTTTCTCCAGCATATAAATAGCAGGCCCAACTTTAAATTCTTAAAGGAAAACCGGAAAGCAGTATTTTTTTTCCCCTGAAAAAGACTATGTCTATATAAAACGAACATAAACTAATTAAAAAAAACTTTTTCCACAAAACAAGTTTTTCAAAAACAAGTAAAGAACTCCATTAAACCAAGAATGAACAAAAAATAATGAAATAAACTACCAAGCATACAACTACCGCAAATCAGTATCAATAAATAAATGAAACTTAAAACAAACAGAAATTAAAATAAATAACAGAGTCAAACTCAAAACGAGCAGAAATTACTAAGAGTAGGGTTCTAAACCCATAAGCTTTCTAAAAGTAAGAATATAATTGCACTTTACTGAAAATAATTCTTTTAAATGTTTTCACTTTTATAATTTTAAGAAATCCAAAATTAATAAAGATTTTAAGGAATAGATATCAGCATATGTATATTAAACTGACAAAGCATATCAATTAGAATTTTTTTCACTGAAGTATCAATGTGTTTCCCTGCATAGGAGGCTCATGTATTCTGATAAAGAGTTGATTTCTTCTTTATTTTCTCCAACTGTAGACCAAAGAGACCTTTGGTCCCAATTTGGAGAGAGACTATATATAATTAATAAAGATGGTGGATGCTGTGAAAACGTTAAAAGAAGAATAGTCCAGACCCGGGTGTTTTTTCGCAACTGAAAAACGTTTGGAAGAATAGGAAGCAATATTAGGATATTAGAAGCAACAGTGATGACGGTGGTCAACAGGGTTCTGAAATGTGGACGCTCCGAACGACGGAGGAGTATTCGTTAAATTTTTTCCATAAGAATTGTTTCATCGATTCTTGGAGGTATCCTTCTGATTGACCGTGTTTCAATTAGTAAGTTTTGCAAAACCTACTATACAAGGGATATATAATAGGAATAAGGAATAGTAGGGAATAATAAGGAATAGTAAGGGTTGCAAAACCCAAGACCGTAGAAAATCCTAACCTAAACGAAAGAAAACTCAAGCTTGTCTTTGAGAGAGAAAAAAAAACACTTAACGCAATCTAGTATTACCCAGAAAAATCACAAAGCTGCTTACAAAAACTTAAATAATAAAAACATTGTTTGATGTTTTTTTTTATCCCCATTATTACTTTTGCTTTCAACTCAACTGGATATAAAAATCCAACAACGGAATTTATTTCCCTAGGAGTGTTTTTCGTTGTGCATGAGCATGCCAAAACTTCATACCCAGCTATAATGAAAGAAAAGTTGAGATGGATGGGATAAGTTTTGCGAATTAAGGATGACAGATTACCAAATATCCTCGTTTTTGGCCAACCATCTAGGGCCAAATGAAAAGTGGGTCGATCCCGAATAGGGTGGGAGGAAGTCGTAAGAAAAGATTCATAGGAAACTGATACTTCTCGTGAGGGTTTAAAGAGGGGTGCTTTGAATAGATTGAAATGGAGGAGGAGCATGCACAGCTGTGTCAGCCTCAGGCGGTTCGGTGCTGCACAGAGTTGCTAGTAATAGTAGCAGCAGTTTTGAAAATAACTATTAACAACTATAGATAAACCAAACTTTGAATTTTGTCACGACATGGTAAAAGCATTTAATTTTCCTATAAATTTACCCTTGCATCTTGTTTTTGTGTATTATTGGTGTCTCTTCAGTCAATAGATATACAGTCCTAGACCAGTCGATCAGTCAATAGACTAGGTGAATCGACCCACCTTAGTAAATCAATTGCTTACCAGATTATGGTACTAATAAGGTAGCACAACATCTAACTGAAAAACAACTATTAAGAACTATAAGTAAGCTCAAATTCAAGCTTTACAGACACGTAAAGAAATAAAATGTCGTAGCTGAAAAATTAAGACAATGGGACTAAGGTTAAATCAGAAAATGTGAAAATACCAAAGTAAAAAATTGAAAAAAACTAATAAGAAGATAAATATTAAAAGCTTTGTTTTTTTTTACCAACCTCCCCTCCATTGAACTAACAACTTTACTTTCCAAAAATCAATAATTGCACTTATGCACCTACAATTACCAATAAATTTAAAATTTTACTAGATCAATTAAAATTTTAAAATTTTACTCAATTTAAAATTTTACTCAAATTTGAGCAGTTACAAATTCCTAACAAATTTCATCTGACACGTACAGAAACAGAATATCGTAGCTGAACAATTAAAACAACGAGACTAAAGTTAAAACATTAAACGTAAAAATACACAAATAAAATTATAAAAAAACTGAAGAGATAAAAAATATAAAACGATAAATATTAGAGATAAAAATATAAAACGATAAAAATTAGTTTCAGAGTCTACTTTTTTTTTATTAATACCATCTCCCCTGAAGGGTACTAACATCTTTACTTTCCAAAACTAACAACTACATTTAGGTAATTACCATTATCATTAGGTAATTTACGTAATTAGCTACATTAGGTAATCAGCAAACGAATTTAAAACTGTACCATACCAATTAAACCTTAAATTCGAGCAGTTAAAATTAAACAAATTTGTTCTTGGATCAATTATAAACCAAAGCTTAGTCGTAAAAAGAAAGAAGCTTCTCAAAAACCTTTCACTAGAAAATGAAAAGGGGAGCTAAGATATTACTGTATCAAGTCCAGGTCGGGAGTAACTTCTAGGGTAGGTAATATAAAAATGGCAAGTAAAATATGTGAACTGATTATGTGAAATACGTTAGTTATATCTACATCTGTTCTATTCTAGAAGACAACTATAGACATATCAAATTTTGAAATATTCTCCTATCCAAAACTAATTTTACCAAAATGAGCATTTGTATCATAAGAGCCCTCCAGTAGCAGTATTTGGAGAGGCGTATTTTGATATTTATTTTAATTTTTTGTTGGAGGGGGAGAGGTTAACATTTGCACTAACGTGTGTCTGGAAATAGTGACCCGAATGAACCGGCGCATATGAAGTTTTTAGCTTTCTTATAGAATTTCAACAATTTACATGCTTACCAATTGATTTATATGTTTATTTATCAACCATAAAAAATACGTTGCATCGATCTTGTTTCTTTTATAAAACAATTATTATATCGGGTATAAAGTTCTATAAACAATTATATTAATATATATATATATATATATATATATATATATATATATATATATATATATATATCCGCTCCGAAAAGCGGATGAAGATTTGCTAGATGTTTTCCAGAGAAATTGCTTAAGGATTGTTCTGGGTACCCGGCTGACTGACCGTATTTCAAACAATAGGCTATACGAAAAATGTGGTTCAATACCACTTTCTAGGTCTATAATGAAAGAAAGGTTGAGGTGGTTAGGGCATGTTGTTCGGATGAAGGATGACAGATTGCCGAAGATTGTTCTTTTCGGCCAACCATCTAGGGCTAAACGGAAAGCAGGTCGTCCCCGTCTGGGTTGGGAGGACGTCATAAAGAAAGATTTAAAGGAAATGGGAACTTCGTGGGTGGGTGTAAAAAGGGAGGCTTTGAATAGATTGGGGTGGAGGAGGAGCGTGCGTAGCTGTGTTGGCCTCAGGCGGCTTGGTGCTGCGATGAGTTGTTAGTAGTATATATATATATATATATATATATATATATATATATATATATATATATATATATATATATATATACGGTATATATATATATATATATATATATATATATATATATATATATATATATATATATATATATATATATATATATATATATATATATATATATATATATATATATATATATATATATATATTATATAATTATAAAGATATAAAACAATCATTCGTACCAGTACGATACATCTTCAATGGCCAGAACGGAAGGGTGCATCTGAAGTTTCTAGTTTTTAGGCGCATCTGAAGTTCGGAAGGGCGCAAGAAACTTTAAAGAACTTTATGTTTACCAGTCAATGTATTGTACAAAATGAACTATACGAATTTTGAAGTTATTGAACAAAAAACTATTATTGCAAGAAGCTTCAGGAACCTTATTCATACTCCTAAGAAATTTTGAAAATGTCAGTCACGCCACTTCAGTTTGGACACGACAGTATGTCATTACAGTAGGAGTGAGATCTGGTGACATTCGTGTTAGACCTAACTTAGCAGCCTTTCAAGGTATTCTATCTTCTTTAAAAATCAGAAGTATTTCTTTTCTCAAATAATTTGTGAGTTTTTTTTCTAGAATTTTTTTTATCTAAATTTGCTTTTTCTAATTATTTTTTAAGGAGTATATTTTCTTTTTCATTAATTTTTTTTATTTTCTTTTTAATTCTTAAGCCTTTCATATCTACACTACGACTGACATATTGAACAGCGTCAGTTTTATGAATTTAAGTAAAGGGAGGTGCAATTTCAAATCAGCTTAGGGAGAAGGGGGCTGGATTGCAAATTAAAAAAAAAAAAAAAAAACATAAAAAGCTAGCCAAATCATATTACAAATATAATAAATTACGGATAAATCTTTAAATCATGACATTTCAAGGGGGATACAGGCATGAGCCCCAGCTTATAAACCTTTCACTTCCTAGGGAAAACATTAAAAGATGCATGAAGATTCCACCGACTGGGACGTTTTACCCTAAAAATCCGCTTATCTAAGCCTCAGACCCGCTCCCCGTAGCACCACTTTGTACTGCTTCTCCCCCCCCCCAATTTTGAGCTACAAGCATCAATAGTTACAGAAAAACCATATATTAGCATGAGCTACACAGTTGTTTTAGATTTTGGTTGCCATACTAGCGGGACCAAGTTGATGGCTAACAAAATAGCGATTATTTCCGTGTCAATCGCCAATTTTGGCAGCGTGCCAAAATATAACCCTCTAGGTAGGAGTAAATAATTTTTTTCGAATTTTTAAGAAAGCTCTCATCTTAGCTTGCCAATTTCTTTCCTCGGCCTACATTCATTTTATACCAAGGCAAGGGAAATAATAGCCAGGATACCCTTTGTGAACTTTATTTGGTATACAAGTTGAAACTAATATGCCCTTAATTTCTGTTTATGGTCATGTAAAAGAAATAAAATTTTAATTAACATTAACACAAGAAATTAACAAAGGAACACTAGAGTTCTCCGCAAGATGGGCCGATTGGGGTTTCAATTTTAAGCGCTTTAAGGTATACGTTTCTTCTGAAACAAACGATTCTGGGACAAGCCTGCAACTTGCACCAAAACTGCAACTGCAACTTGCACCAGCTGTAACTTGCACCAAAATGACAAGATACTTATATCGTTGCATTCATTGGTCTCAGGTCTGTCTGTTCACAGAGTCAGAATCATTATATTACTTGGGCCTTTTCTTAGAAAAAATGTAAACTAGCTTAAAAAACAGGGAAGTTGTCCTTTTTCAACAATTTCCATTATATTTTTAATTTAAAAAACCCATAGACCGAATTTCAAAAATTTAATTCGGTAGATGGATAGAACTGAATCTCAGCTATGAAATAATAGCAAAATTTTCCTGTTCCGTTGACATAGTAAAACTATATGAGAACAGAAAAATAACCTACTGAAACTAGCACATGGAGCATAAACCTTAAATCAAGCGTGAAATGTAATTTAAAAAAGAAACATCTCAGCTCCTGTTCCCAACTCCCCTCCAAAAAACTACCCCCTTCCTCTCTTGACCTTCTGCCAGAAAGTGTCGCACCAACTATTAGCACTTTAACCGAAAAGAAATATAAACCAAAAATTACCATGAAATATACAGTTCTTTTGGATCTTGGCTGCCATGCTAGCCAGGCCAAGTTGATGGCTAAAAGAAAGGCAATTATTGCCGTGCCAACAGCTACTCCGACATCACCAGCTTGTAATTTTGTTTCACCAAGGACAAGAATAAGGGCAAGGCCAAGACACAAAAGACCTAGAAGAAATGATTTTTTTTTAATAATCACACTGAATCACACATCACACTGAATCACAAGACCAACCATAGGTTGGTCTTTCTGCATCACAAGCAGAAAAATCAAGAAGATAATTCCAAAATTCAAAAAAAAAAAAAATAAAGCAAAAAAAAAAGAAAAAAAAAGAGCATAAAATAGATAATTTATACTCACCAAAGTAAAAAAAAAATTTTGTAGATGTTAACTACAAAATAAAGCTGATTTAAAGAAATGCATTGCATTAAATGTTAGTGAATTATTCTGGCTATTTCAAGTGCCATATTCAAATGCCACCTTTTCTAAAAAAAAAAGAAAAAAACAAGAAAAAACAAATAAACTCGCATCCGTAATTTTACTTCTAGCAAAAGATACAACATTCCACCTTTTTGTAGGTAAGAACTTGAAATCTTTACAGCACAGTTCTCTAATATGCTGAATCTGATGGTGTGATTTTCAAAAGAACACTTGACTTTTTGGGTGTGTTTCCCCCTTTTTTCGAAAATCAGGAAAATTTTCTTAGGCTCGTAGCTTTTGATTGGTAGCATTGAACTTAATTGTATATTTGGAATTTTATATATCTGGAATCAGCATAAAAAGCCAATTCTTTTTATGCATAAATTGCTATCAAAATTTCGTTTTTTAGAGTTTCGGTTACTATCGGACTGAGTCACTTACCACGTCCCTTACATACTTACCACGAACTGTTTGAAACCGTCATATTGTAGCGAAATATAAAACTGTCGAGCCTCTGAGAGATTTGGATGAGGTAATACACTAGAGATTTGGATGAGGTAAATATCTATATTATAAAAAATTGCATTTCTTCTAATCCAGTCATTCGAAAAGTAAAGGCATAAGATGATATTAAATGATATAAAATGATTAAATGATAATTAAATGATATTAGCTATATTAAATGATATTAGTTACATTAAATAATATTATATAATTACATTATATTAAATAATAAACTTATTCAAAAATCAGCATCTTAAAATCAAGGTTAAATGGCTGAATTCACCTTCAAAGTGGAGGGGGATAGAAGCGAAAATGCAGTTCATAATAATTTCACGAAAAAATGATTTTTATTTGGTTTTGGGGGGTGCAGAAAATGAACATGAATATAAAAAATGTTGGACAGTATGTCAACAGCCATAATGATACAATTCATCGCAATTATTTTAGGAAGAAGTTCTCAACTCTGAAACAATAAGAAAACTCCTGCTTAAATCAATATGAGTAATTTTTTTTTCTCCGTCGTGATGACCGACTTACTTTGAGTTACATCTCTTTTCACGCGTCACCACTGTGGAGAATGATGTCAGGCTCCACCAACAGCTTCTGTGTACCACTGGCAAGAACACACATAATTTTTTTCTCGCAGGGAGGGAGGAAATGATAAAATAAAATATCTTTTGGGATAATTGAATAAGAGGTGCCAAGGAATCTGGCTGAGCCCAAACTTGTGTACGTGCATGGTTCCTAGTACCAAATATCTTTGTTCGACATTCCATCAGGTATTTGGAGTAGTTTTTAGAGCAGCACAGCAAAGTGTATACTGGACCACGGAATCAAACGGAAAAGTATAACTGTCCTAGACTTAGATTATGCTACTTTGAGAAAAATATGTAAAGTTTCTAATTACAGACGAGTTTGATCAAGAAATGGAGAGTCAAAAAACTAAACTTATTTCTTTAAAAGTTTGTTTTACTCTTTGCTTGAATGCGCCCTTTGGCTGGAGCCTCTCAAGCTAAATGAAAATAAAACATAATCTAATTCAAAATCTAATTGAGAATATTCACAAAAACTTATTTTCATTAAAACAATGTTTTGTAAAGCATCATTGGTTGTCGTCATCACCATTATTTACCAATGAGCCCTCGTTATTTACTTGTTTTTTTACTTTTTTTTCTTAAACTTTTATTTCTTTACTTTTTAATTTTTGTGCCATTAGACAAACCTATTTTTTTTTATTGTACCAATTTCAAAATGATCTTCGAACGCCAAATTCACTGTTCTCACTCCCAAGGTCGTCTCCCAAAGAGGTGGAAAGATAACTTCACACCTCACCGTCTCTAGAACCTTTTCTATCTAGCAGAAAACCGTGAGGCATACGGAAGGCACATCCACGCCATTACGAAGAAAGAGGCCCCTAGAAGACCTTCAAGGACTGATGGGACTTAAGTCTAGTCAAGATAGCAGAATTTTTTTCCAGATTTATGATTTCATTTTACCATTTTATTTCATCTGTAATATTTGCATTAAGTTGAGAAATTCACGTGCTCACTAAATTGAACGAGTATAAACACAAATAACCTACTAAATGTTTTGTGGTTTGCGTTTCCACTGATACACCACTGATACTGATACACCACTGATACACCATTATGATACGCCACTATTACCTGAGCTAGATTAGAAGACAGTTTAAAAAGAGCCGTTGCCAAACATCCATTTTACAGCTATTTAAAGGATGACAAAGGGTATTATAGCATATTGCACAATATGCAAAAGTCAAAATACAAAGAAAAACAAAAACATATAACATTGTACAAACAATAAATTTTTATATTCATAAATTTCTATCCATTGCTGTTGCATGAATATGTCTGCATCAAATTAATACTTTAAAAAATCTTGCATAAATAATCTAACCTAAAACTTTTTATGCCCAAATGAATCCCTCTCATCGCAGCAGCTGGGATTATTTTTCTTCTTATTTCTCTAGTCTTTCTTCTCAATCATTCTTGGAAAATGTCTCCACGGGGAGTAGCTCCCTTTTTTGCTTCTCAGTTTATTTGTTTTTAGTCTTTTCCCTGTTAGCTGTACAGATTACAAATAGAATTTAAAGCGGGACAAAAGAGAAAGCATTCATGATATTACTCTTTATATTCGAAAGACGCAAGAAGAAGACAGAAAGGCACTTAAAAAAAAGAAGGAGAGGGAGGCTAAAAAGCATTTGATACCTAAATTTAAATTGTCCTCTTTTTTTTTTTAACTAGCGCTTCTCAGCTTTGTTCACTAGCAGAGAGAACTCAATTCATTACATTAGGGATTTCCAAACGTTTTTGTGGTCTGTACCTCTTTATTTTTATTGGTCTTATCCTTCCCCCTTCTTTATATATGTACCATATTAGGTAATTACTCTTCCTAAATCACTCCAAAAATTCACAATCACCTCTCCAGCGTTGTATACCCTTCCGATCAGGGAACCCTACTTTAGATACAAGAGATCCCTATCTTTGTTAAACACAAAAGCATTAAAAACTAGATAAAGCCAAGCTTGGTGAGCAGTCCGTACAGAGAAAATGCAGGTCGTTCAATGAAATTTGCAAATTACAAAGCCCAGAAATATATATTTCGGCTGATACATTCTTCAACAAATTTAAATTAACTTGTCCTCCTTTGGAAAATTAAATTGTCCCTTGAGCTATATTAATAAATTCTCATTTTTCAATGACATTTATTAATGTCATTTATTCACTGTCATTGTCATTGATGTCATTTGATTACTGTCATAAAGCAAAAAGGGCAATAAAAAATTGTCATAAATTGAATTGATTTTTTTTTTAATTGGTGTGATCGCACGTATTTTAGTCTAGGACCACGGTTCTGTTTATTAGAGTGAATCCCGGTATAGCCGATTACCTTTTGAGAAACGTTTTAGCATTGGAACTCGCATCTTTCCCAAGGAGAGAGCAGAGAAAAAAAAATATACTTCCAAAGTAAAAGAAAAAACTTATCCTCTCAAAGAATCATCCTAATCTATCTCTACATCCATTAGAGGAATGTACCTCAAGAGGCAACTAATAATTATTCGCCTGAAATTTTACATTATAGAATTATGATACTGATAGTGAGAATGATACTGAGAATTATCATGCATAGCAATTATGAACTTTCTTTTACGTTTCGAAGAAATTAGTAGAGCCAAAAAAATGAAAATTATAGGAATATTTAACATTGAGGCTCCATCTTACTTTAAGGAGAGAGCAGAGAAAAAAAAAAATTTAAAATATAAATATATGAAATAATATAATGAATAAAAAAATATATAATTAATAATATATATAATAAAAAATATATTTCTAAAGTGAGAGAGAGTCGATGCAATGAGAGTAGCCAAAAAGAGATAGGAAAGATATTAGAAAGGACACAAACGAACAAATCAGGATTATAGTCATATATTACCACAAGGGCAGCTATTCCCTATCAAATGAGAATTAAAATACAAATGAACTGCGATTATACAATATACTAGAATAATACATCACAGCTTTCTAAAATATACCCCTTTCACATACAAAATCACATTATTCGTGAATTCATTCGTTTATGTAGGCATCATCCTGAGAGAATGTGATCCTGCCAGAGTTGAAGGAATGAGAATAACGCATCGTAACCTTGTTCTTACCGACAGTTTTTGTCAATAATTATGTCAAAATTCATTATGTACTTATGTCGTAATGATCGTAGTAATTATGCAGTAATTGCCGTAGAAATTTGTACAAAGGAATGTTTAATTTATCCAAAGTTTCATGCAACAGTCAATTGAAATGTAAAATAAATTGCAGCAGAAACAATCCCAAAAATTATTTGAATGACATTTTTAAAATTGGGATTAAAACTTAACTTAGAACCCACAAAAGTGTCTCCAATTATATACCCCACGATCCCTCCCTGACGATTCAGTTGATTAATGTACCTCAATCCTATATTGATTCTCTCATAATTTAGGTTTTAGATTCTTTTTTATTCGTAGTGATATTCTTGTGCATTAGTACTACTACTACTAACAGCTCACTGCTGCACCATGCCACCTGAGACCAACACAGCTACGGACGCTCCTCCTCTATTCCAATCTATTCAAAGCCTCCCTCTTTAAACCCTCCCAGGAAGTTCCCATTTCCTTTAAATCTTTCCTTACGACGTACTCCCACTGCAACCGGGGACGACCTGCTTTTCCCTTCATCCTGGACGGTGGGCCGATAAGGACAATCTTTGGCAATCTGTCATCCTTCATCCACAGAACGGGCCCTAGACTTTTCTCTCATTATAGCCCTAGATAGGGGAGTTGAACCACACTATTAGTACAACCTACTGTTTGAGATACGGTCAGTAAGTCGGGCACCCTAAACGATGCATATGCAATTTCTCTGGAAAAAAATTTAGCATATCTTCCACCGTTTTCCGGAGAGCCCAAGCTTTAGAACCATACTTAACCACTGCTATCATTGTAGCTTCCAATGTTCTAATCTTGGTTTGCAGACTTGTCTTCCTATTCTTCCAAACTTTTTTTTAACTGCAAAAAAGCACCCCGAATCTTGGCTGTTCTATTCTTGGCTTGACCTTTAACCTATTCACTACATTCACCGTCTTCACTAATAATTAAATGAAATTTTTTTTTTCAACTGAAAGTAAGAAGCATTTTAAGTTAGTAGCATTTTAGTACGTAGTCAAGGATACAACCATGAGTGAATGGCTTAAATTGACTGCTTTATAAACTTACCTGGATTGCTAAAGATTGTTAAGAAGACCATTCCAAACCCCTCATGAGCATTAACAGATTCATTTGCATTAAAACTGCCAAGATGTGAGCAATTTCAAATAGTACATAATTAAACAGTAAGGATTACTTTGGATTTTTATAGTCGAACCTTCTCAAGGAACATTCTGTCGGTATCGATGAAATTCGTACTAAACAGCGTACTACGTCCCTGACTACGTACTAAAATGCTACTAACTCAATTCTTCCATGACTAAAATCAGTCTACAGAGCATATGGTGTGTTCCAGAGGGCAATTATCATTGATTGTTTATTTCAATTATTAATTATATCAATTATTTATTTATCTACCCAAACAATTACCTATCCAAAACAGAAGACAATGACAACATTTGGGCAATTCTTTGCATTATAAATGTGGAAAGAACTAAAATGTAAAAACCTTTAGCTTACTATGAGCACATGAGGGGTAGAATTTACAGTTGTGAGCTATTTTTAGGATGAACGAAATAACAAATAATTAATTATAATTATCAGAAATTGGCATCTGGAATACACACATTGTTCCTGGTCTAGCTAGTATCTGGTTAGCGAGAAAAGGGAGGCGGGGCTTACAATATGATCCAATCAAAGTGTAAGCTTTTTTCTGACTCCGATTGGTAGTACTGCCAAGAAAATCCGCTGACAGGCATTCCGAATTTTCTTTATCATCGTGCTCATTGTTAGAATTGAAGAGCTTGCCTTCTTCATCAACATCATGTGTAAACCTAAAATAAAATCATTTTGTTATCATCATTGTTCGTATTAATGTAATGAAGAGTTTTTTTTTTATCATGTATTTGAATTTTCAATGTGTTTGTATCCTTCTTTTTCTTTTTGTTTTCTTTAGTGATTACTCCGTCTACTGTAACTTTTTTGACGGGCAATAAATGAATAATAATAATAATACTGACTGAAATAAAAATGAGAGAAAAATTTGAAGCTATGTAAAATAAGCAAATATTTTATTTTCAAAGGAATATCACAAGGTCTAACAGAGCCGAATTCGCTTCTTATGTCAAGTAAAAAAGAACCAAAAAACGAAACAAAACGGCTAAAACAGTTGATAAAGGTAAGAACTAATTAAAAGAACTACAGTAAATGCTAGCAATGTTAATAGATAAATTAATTTATAGAAAGTTTAATATAATATATAGCATATCGACTTTACAG
The DNA here is from genome assembly GCA_027921565.1 of Artemia sinica. Classification (NCBI taxonomy): domain Eukaryota; kingdom Metazoa; phylum Arthropoda; class Branchiopoda; order Anostraca; family Artemiidae; genus Artemia; species Artemia sinica. Next base: position 55,476,517 of record CM051263.1, read on the forward strand.
AAAAAAGGAAATTTATTTAAAAAGGAAAAGGCCAGCAAACATAAGAGTGACACAGGTTGAAGGTACTGGATTACTCAGCTAATTTAAAGGACAACAAAGCGTAAGGAGGAAAATACAAAATAAGATAAGGTGGTCAGCTAATTTAGATTTCATTTCGAGAAAATGCCCTTGTTCTTTTCATGAAACATTTTTGCACGTAGGGGAGGGATTTGGAACATCTTTAACAGACTATCCTCCCTGAAATCGGGGCATAAGACGCAGTTTATTACTCATTCAGTACTCATTCAGTCTCTGACCAGTTCACATCTTAAAATAAAAAGTACATTTCATGGATTAATTTTTTACTTGTGGATAAACCTAGGCACGGAGCCAATTGATTTTGCGTAAGAAATTATTAAGCTAAAATCTGATTACACAAGTGACTTGCATGTGATTACGGCTTAAGGATTATTTATGGATTGTGGCTTTGGATTAGTATTCAGCACTATTATCATCTGAATCGTGCATTGAAATACTTGGACTACTTGCAATTACTTGAAATTATTTGCAAATTACTGGATTAATTGGCCCACTCAAAGATAAGTAATTATTTATTTTCAGTGCTACGCTCATGTCGAAATTCAAGCCTTTTGACATTGTTCTCGCTAGTTTCAAAAGTTACCCCCCTTGGCCAGCAATTGTTTTGCAGTCAAAAAGTGGTGCTAAAGGATTATGGAGATATACAGTTTTTTGCTACGGCGATCATTCTGAGCACCAAGTTTCAGAGTCTAATTTGAAATTACTTTCGGATAACCCTAGTGCTCGCAAAAGAACGGAAAAAGATGTTGGTAAAGCATTTACCGAATTAGATTCGTTTCCAGACATTTATAAATCGTCATCACCTACTTATCTAGCATTAAACCCAGCGAGCGTTATTGCAGAAGACTCACTGGCACCTAGCCTAATCCTGCAAAAAATAGCTTTTACCCAGGATGAATTAAATCGGACACAAGTGAATCTTACAGCTGAGATTTCCCGTCAAGTTAAGGCTAAACTATCAGACCCTGATACAGCGAATCAAGCAATTGATATTATAGTAAAAAAAATTCATGATGCTATTTCCATTGATTACAACCCAAAATTCCAAGAAATAGAAAAATCACTCAAAGGACTATTTGCAATGGTTAAAAGCTTGGAAAGTAGGATTTTGTCATTGGAATCGAAAGTGGATGATTTTGAACAAGAAAAGATGTTGGATTGCTTAGTGATGAATGGAGTAAGGCAGAGGCCTGGAAATGACCTAAAGAAAGAAGTATCGGTTATCATTAAAGACAAGATGCTGGTCCCTGGTTTTGAAGTTAATAATATTGTAAATGTTTATCGATTTAGTTTGAATGACTCTAACGATCAATCTAAAGTGTCTCCAGTGCTAATACGCTTCAAAAATGTGGAATTAGCTCGAGTTGTTTTCAAAGAAAAGACTAAACTAGCAAAGAGTGGAATATTTTTATCAGAATCGCTAACAAAAAAGCGTCGTGAAATTTTAAATGCGGCAAGAGATTGCTTCGGTAAATTTAATGTATGGACTGACCGCGGGCAAATTTTGGCCAAACCACCTGGTCAATCAATGATACGAAAGATTCGATCATTCGCGGATTGTGCTTAGATTTTTTTTTTTTTTTTTTTTTTTTTTTTTTTTTTTTTTTGCATGTATATTTTATGATTTAATGCCATATCTAAAATCGATTGTCTTTTTTTTACTGGCAAATTAGAAACGCCCCCAGTTGTAGGACGACTTTTTGAGCTTGAAAATAACCCGTTAGATGTTTTAAGCATTATCAATAATTCTATCGGACATGTCAACAGTGATTTGATCACAGTGAACCATACAGTAATAAGTAAATATGTTTCTAGTCTGAGGGAGGCTGTCAAGCGGGATGGATATTTTTCAGTGCTCCAGTTGAATATCCAGGGTCTTTGTTCTTCAATTGACCATCTAAAACATATTGTTTCTGATGGGCTACCTGACGTTGTTGGTTTATGCGAGACTTTTTTAGATTCTAAAAATGATATGCTTTTGGATTTGCAAGGTTATAAAATGGAACGACTGAATCGACAAAAGATGGCCAAGGGTGGTCTTGCTTTGTATATTTCTAATAATCTCCCATATTCTCTTAGAATGGATTTATCCAGAAATATCGAAGGTGTCTTTGAGTCACTTTTCGTAGATATTAAATGTGGAGGTAAGGATTTAATTGTTGGTATTATTTATCGATCTCCTAGTGGCTCTATTCCACTGTTTCAACACACCCTTAATGATCTACTGGATACCATCCTAAAACAGTCGACTGAATTAATTATTATGGGAGATTTTAATATAAACTTGATGGATATAAAGTCTTCTGTATCTTTGGATTTTCTGTCGTCCATGCTTGCCGCAGGTACTTTACCTTCTGTATGCATCCCATCTCGCATAACAGAGAGTACGTCATCTCTGATTGACAATATTTTCTGTACGGCCACCTTGATCCAAAATTATGTTTTAGTGAGCGACATTTCCGATCATTTCCCTGTTTACTCTAGATACTGTTTTGATAAACTGACTATTGAGAGGACTTGTGAGTCTGGTAAGAGGCCTTTTAGGTTTGGTGAAGTGGAATTGATGCTTCTTAGGTCAAGATTGGCAGAAATTTCTTGGGGTGGTTTTGAGAATGATTCTGATTTTTGTAATTTATTTGATACTTTTTATGAGTCTATTAAAGACGCTGTTCTTGATATTTGTTCTGTTTCACCTTCTAATCGTAAGTCTAAGAATGCTTTTCCTCTAAATCCTTGGATGACCCCTGGTCTCCTTAGGAGTTGTAGGAGAAAAAATAATCTCTGGAGGGCCTTTAAGTCTGCTAGCCCCTCAATGAAAGCTATTTGCTTTCAGCGATTTAAAATTTATAGGAATATTTATAATTCTGTGTGTCGAAAGGCCAAGTCCCAGTATTATTTTAATTGTTTTTCAGATTGTGGTAAAGATATACGAAAAACTTGGCAGGTTATAAATTCTGTGCTTAGGCCCTCTTTTCAGTCTCCATCAACCCCTTCTTTTTTGGATCTCGATGGCAAAATCATCGAAGGTGAACTGAATGTTCAAGATGCATTTACTTCATATTTTGCGAATATTGGTAAAAGGACCGCTTCGGCTGTTGGTTCTTCTCCTTCAGGATCCAACTTCAGGTCTTATCTTGGGCCACCTTGTATGAAGTCAATGTTTTTGGAACCAGCGACGGAGAAAGAAATAGCTAAAATTGTTATGGGATTGAAAAATTGTTCGTCGTCTGGCCCTGATAATATTCCTACTAAAGTAATTAAGTTCATACTTCCTTCCATTATTTATCCCTTAACAAAACTTATTAACCTCTCCTTTCAGCATGGTATTTTCCCGAGTAGTCTCAAGCGTGTTCGAGTCATCATATTATATAAGGGGGGGACACGAAATGATCCAGCCAACTATCGGCCAATTTCTTTGTTGTCTGTGTTTAGCAAAATATTTGAGAAGGCGATGCTTTCTCGTCTTAATAATTTTCTTACTTCTAAAGATTTTTTTCACAATTTTCAATTTGGTTTTCGAGCAAATCATTCGACTGAGCATGCTTGTGCAGTTTTACTGAATTATCTTCACTCTGCCATAGATTCCCATTTGATTCCTGCTGCTTTGTTTCTGGATGTTCGTAAAGCCTTTGATTCTTTAACCCACAGTGTTCTTCTATTTAAACTTTCTCATTTTGGCGTAAGAGGTAGTGCGTTTGATTGGTTCAAGTCTTTCTTGTCTGGTAGAATAATTTCTGTTGATCCACTTTTTCGCTCACCATCAAGTGTTGACCAGGGGGTCCCTCAAGGGTCAGTTTTAGGGCCGGCACTGTTTTTAATTTATATAAATGACCTAATTTTTGCAGTTAGAAATAAAAATCCTCTTTATTGCTGTCGTCTATGTCATCCAACAGTCTCCCTTACCCACAACTATAGTTTGCATACCTCGGATTCTCTTGTTACTTTTGCCGATGATACCACCCTTATTACTTCTGGGAGAACAGAGGATGAGGTTCGTACAAAGTTAGTGGACCTCTTTGAGAGAGTTTCAATTTGGTTTGATGCTAACTCTCTTGCCTTAAATGTTTCTAAAACTAGTTTTTTAGTTTTTTCTCGTATATCCCAGGCTTGTCCTCAATTATCTGAAATTCATATATCCAAAGGCTTTATTAGTAGACCAAAGGATGGCCATGTCCGTTTCCTAGGTATCCTCCTAGATGAAAATTTATCTTTTAAACACCATATTGATTTGATTAAAATGAAGGTATGCAGAAACCTCGGTATTCTAAGAAAACTAAAACATATCTTTCCAGGGCCAATTCTAAGAATCCTATTTCATAGCTTAATTCATTCTTATGTTTCCTATTGTTCAGTCATATGGATGTCTACTTTACCTTCTTTTCTCAAACCGCTTTCGAATACTTATGATAAAGCTATAAATCTTATCCAGGATGTAAATCGTTCGGCAACTAAACCGTTACTTGATATTAAAAAACTTTATATTCTTTCCTGTGCGTCTTTCGCTTTTCTTCAGCTCCATGGTGATATTCCTAGGTCCCTTAGATTTACGTCTTCTTTTGTATCTGATCGGTCAAATTATCAACTCCGTAGTTCTCTAAATATCCAAATTCCCCATACGCCAACAATAAGATCCGATTTTAATCCTCTTGTTGCGTGTCATTTGACATGGAACATCCTTCCCGATTCGGCTCGAGAATGCCACTCGTTTGGCACCTTCAAAAGACTAGTAAAAAAATATTTGTTTTCATGTGATTAATTTTCTTTACTTTTGCCTGCTGCCAATAGTTTTTTTTTCATTTAATTTTTTTTTTTTTTTTTTTTTTTTTTTTTTTTTTTTTTTTTTTATATATATATAGATGTTGTGATTCACTGTAGTTTGATAAAGCTTATTTAGTGAACTCTCCTTTTTTTTTTTTATAGATGTTGTGATTCACTGTAGTTTGATAAAGCTTATTTAGTGAACTCTCCTTTTTTTTTTTTTTTTTTTTTTTTTTTTTTTTTTTTTTTTTTTTTTTTTTTTTTTTTTTTTTTTTTTTTATTAAGCAAATGTTTTACATGTTAAAAGTTAAAATGCTTATGTTTATATGTTTAAATATTAATGTTATGTCTATATTGTTTAAATCTTAAGCGTTTAAATGTTTAATGTTTATTTGATCTTTTCATAATCCCTCTCCTACAGGCCATGGAGCCTTTGTGGGGATTTGTAGATTGTTATGTAATTATTTTACTGGTATATGGAAAATAAATCTATATATCTATCTATCTATCTTAATTTTTCCATTTAAAGTGACTAGGATATCAAAATAAAACCTTTTTTTAACCCCCTGAATGCAACTTACTTCTATTCTTATCAGAGAACTGCGATACTCTAAAATTTTTCTTATGGTCGTTTTAAAATCATGATTTCTTTAGAGCAGCACCATATTTTATACGGTGTTTCCACGTTGAACCGTGAAAATAAAGAAGCCAAACTAATTAGTTGAGTTTGACAACGTTTTTCGTCCTAAAAACTAAAACATTAGTAGTCTATTGATTGCCAAGGACAACTATATCTTCAAAGGAAAGCTATATCTTCTTAAGCAGTTTGGTGCCATATGGTATTAACTTATTTTTGACTGATTTCTCATCATGCTTCTTCTTTTGAATTTGGCAGTCGCTTCTACCAGAAACTGCATAGCTAAGACTATACCAAAGTCTTTTTCATTACAAACTAAGTTCCGGACTTTTCCTAGTTTTTTTAATATACGCATGGTTGTGTAAGTTTCCACTTGACTAATCCGAACAATCGACTTTAGTTATTACTGTCCGTGGTACTTTTAAATTAAATTAAAGAATTAAATTAAATGGTTACATGATCAAAAATTAAATAAAACGATTAAAATAAAAACAGAATGAAAATTGAATATAAAGTAAAGAGACCGGAAAATTCTGTATTTTATTTTAAGAAAACTTGTTTTTTCCCTTAAAACTGCTTTTTATGAAAGATGTACAGAGGAATTGGTTGGGAGTTTTTCTTTCGATCACCTGAAAACCCCCTCCTCCAAATAAGTAGGTTCATAAAAAACAATCTGGTGCCTCTGAATTTTGAATTTAAAGTAAAACACGGTAAGAACAAATTTGAAGTTATCGCATTTTTAGAAGACAAAAAAGTAATTTTATTTACAAAGACAGACGCACCTTGAAATAATTTGAATGCTCAGCGTCTAAATAGAAGCAAATACAAAAAAAAAACGCAAAGTAAAGAGACCACCCATTGTAAGCATAATTTCAACAAAACTCGTCCAAAAAAAATTTCAGGTTATCTTCTTTTACTTCGTATAAACGCCCATTCCCCTACCCCCCTGAAATAGGGACATAAAATGCAGTATGATGCATCTGAATTTTTAGATTTTAAGCGAAAAAGAATAATAACAAATCTATGTCAATCATAGAAGACAAAAGAGTAGTTCAGGAAGTCATCAGCAAGCACATGAGCATCTAAATAGCAAAAATGGGAGCGCACCATTAGAATCAACGTTAACCATTCGACAATCATAACTCAGCCCAGAATATATGTCTAAGGTGGGTTTAAAACAGAGGATTTAAAAAGTGTTATTAATCATTCATTTATGAAAAAACTACTAAGCCTAGGACTTCCTACTACTACTACTACTAACAACTCACTGCATCCCTAAGCCGCCTGAGGCCAACACAGGTACGCACGCTCCTCCTTAGTGGCGGTTCTTGCCTCTCTTGCGCCCGAAGCAAAATCTTGATCAGCCCTGTTTCTCAAAAACTTTCCGGCAAAATTTTAACAGAAATTTCATTTATTAACAAAATTTACATTTATTAACAAACTTTTCATTTATTCAAATCAGATTTTTCTTACATTATATGGGAAAAAATAGCAAAAATTGAAATTTCGGATTCAATTTGATTATAATCTACTGCCAACTGCACCCTCTAAAGTATTTTAAAACAAATAAAATTAAAAAAATTACAAAATTATAATAAATGTTAGATTGATTTCATAATGAAACCCAATCAGTATAAGTGTCAATTCTTGTCAGCAGTCAATAAGTTAACACCTCTAGTGGAATCAACATATTTACAATAATTGGTCTACAGATATAGCTGGAACTGGTCAACTCATTACTACTGAATGCTTCCTCTTGAGCGAAATTAAGACACGATTTGTAACTCTGCCATCGGAGCATGAATCTTCAGTTTCTCTTTCCTAATTTTAGTAGGCTGTAACGATGTCCTAGGCCCCCCCCCCTGGAACGGAAAGAAACACAAGCTATATGCAAAAATGCAATGAAAACAAAAGAAAATAATAACTGGTATCTTTAAGAAAAAGGTTTATTCTTTTGCTTAGTTGTCATTTAGTATTTGGTATGTTCTGTTTATTTTATTTTAGGTTAGTTTGTTTGTTTTTTTTCTGTTTTTTTTTTTTTTTTTTTTTTTTTTTTTTTTTTTTTTTTTTTTTTTTTTTGATGATAAAGGCTTCCGGATGTGATTCTACGATTTTCATCAACAATAAAAATGGTAACATGAATTTTTTATTTTATTTTTGTATTACCTGAAAAAAGGTCCATTGAAAAAAATCCCTTCGACCTTAAAAGTTAAGAATCATAAACACAAAGAATATCCCATCAAAATATCAAAAGCGGAAAGAAATTCCATTTCCAAAGAGCAATTTTCCCCCAAACTCCCATTTAAAGAGGAAATGGATCATAATCTCTTGAAAAACAGGTCATATTCTGAGTTTTGAATAACAATGCCCCCAGTTTTCCTTTTCAAGGTCATTTGATCTGTTTAATAAATCTTACCTGATTATTAGGACTGAAACCGCAACAAGGGAGTATGCCAAAAGAGTTCCTATTGACATCATATCTATTAAAGCTGAGAGGTCAAAAATCATTGATAAAATTGCTGAAATAAAAATGATAAACAAACTGAGAAAAGAAACTTCCAGTACAGAATTCCTATGATAAAAATAATCAATTATATATATATATATATATATATATATATATATATATATATATATATATTCTAGAATAAGACCATTTGGACAAAATAGACAAATATATATATATATATATATATATATATATATATATATATATATATATATATATATATATATATATATATATATATATATATATATATATATATATATATATATATATATATATATATATATATATTCTAGAATAAGACCATTTGGACAAATTTGGACAAAATAGATATTCTATCAATTACCATGAAACTTCATCTCCCCTACGTGGGAATGTTATTCTAGATTCTCAAGTTTATTCTTGGTAATTTTATCTGGTAATCTTATTAACGGGAACTTATTAAGGTTGTCCTAGAAGGGCTTATCCCTGGTGTATTTCTGGTTGGTCGAACGATAATGGGAAGACATGCCTAGTAAGAGGATATTATATGACGTTTATGGAGTACGTCCAAGCTAGCAAGAATAATTGATACCCTTTCTAGGTTTTCAAATTCCCGTGTCTTCTAGAATTCAGCTCACTTAAACTTATCTGAAACCAATTAGGGTGTTTAATAGCTTTAAGAGCTTATTTGTAGCCCAGGGCGTTTTATACTGGTTAAGAACCTGGGTCGTATAAACCTGTGATCCCTTCCTGAAACACAGCCAAGACTCCTGTAATCTACATCTGAACATGTGGGGAAGACTCTATGCTAGGGCATACTTTTGGATTCAGCAAAACAAAATTAAGTACCAAGGACAGTGAAAATAAAACCTGAACGTTTGGATTAGTTAAGTGGAAACTTACACACCATATATATTCCTTTAAAAATTAAGAAAACTCTGGAATTTAATTTCTAATGGAAAACACCTCCGTGCGTAAAAATGCATGTTTCATCGCAGCAAGGGCCAAACTTGACAAAAGAAACGAGGGTAAAAATCAGCAAAAAAAAGCTAAAAACAATTGACACCAAAATGCTTAAGAAGGCGTGACTTCCCACTTAAGAAAGTTCCCTCATAAGTGTCTTCCCTCTTGTGGCTTCTCTATTGTAAGTGTAATTCTCTTTGGAAATCCACAGACTTCAAACGTTTGAATCTTCACGGACGAAAATGTTTGTCACATTTTTATGTTTAGTTTCGCTTATTTACTTTCAGGGTTCAACGTGGCAACACTGATGAAAACGTGATACTGTCCCCAAGCTTCATAATTCTAAAACAACTAAATGACCAAAATGAAACCACTGAAACAACCAAAACGACTTTCAAGATTGAAAAGTGGATATTTAGTAGCCGGTTAAGAATAAGGAACGATATAATCATCATTTGATGATAATATCAGTAGGAGCTGCGAAAATGAGACAAAGAAATAAGAATCTGATTGAAAATTTCTTATTTGCATGGGAAAGCCGAACACAAAGTTTTCATTGCGATAGTTTCCAACGTATAAATTATTTATATAATGTAATGTCTGTTGGAAGGCCCAGAAAACAAAAATTTGCAGTTGCAGTCAAAGGCAGCGCGCTAGCGCTGCCTAAGTAAAGAACGATGTGGGCACAATGTGTTTTTTTTTCTCCATACCCGGGCAATTCGCATCGAAGGAGTTGTCGTAGAAACTTCGAAAAGGGCTCATTCGATTGGAAATTGGAGTGGCTAGTGCCCTTTTAATATTCGAAAGTGATTGGAGGGCAACTACCCCCCCCCCGCCCATCATTCCTCCAAACACATCCAATCAGTACTTTGAGATAGCCATTTTGTTCAGCGCAGTTGATTTCCAGATAGAAAATATGTTTTTGAGGAGGACACTCCCCCACAACCGTCAGGGCAAGGGTTTTAAGTTATGCCCTGAGGGCATATAAGAACGATGTTGGCATAATGTTGGCGATAGGAAATTCGAAGGGTTAGTACCCCTTTTAATAGTCGAAAGTGATTGGAGGGCAACTAACCCCCCCCCACGCCCATCATTCCCCCGAACACATCCAATCAAAATTTTGAGATAGCCATTTTGTTCAGCGTAGTTGATTTCCACATAGAAAATACGTTTTTGAGGAAGACACTCCCCCACAGCCCTCAGGGCAAGGGTTTTAAGTTATACCCTGGGGGCATATAAGGTTTTTATAGAAGGCATTGTCGCAGAAACTTCAAAAAAGGCTCATTCGATTGGAAATTCGAAGGGCTAGTGTCCTTTTTAATAATCGAAAGTGATTGGAGGGCAACTAGCCCCCCCCCACGCCCATCATTTCCCCAAACACATCCAATCAAAATTTTGAGATAGCCATTTTGTTCAGCGTACTTGATTTCCAGATAGAAAACATGTTTTTAAGGAGGACAATCCCCCAAAGCCCTCAGGGCAATGGTATTAAGTTATGCCCTGGGGGCATATAAGGTTTTTAAAGAAGGCGTTGTCGTAGAAACTTAAAAAAAACTCATTCGATTGGAAATTCAAAGGGCTAGTGCCCTTTTTAATAGTCGAAAGTGATTGGAGGGCAACTAGCCCCCCCCCCACGCCCATCATTCCCTCAACAAACATCCAATAAAAATTTTGAGATATCCATTTCGTTCAGCGTAGATGATTTCCAGATAGAAAATATATTCTTGAGGAGGAAACTCCCCCACAACCCTCAGGGCAAGGATTATAAATTATGCCCTGGGGGCATATAAGGTTTTTATTGAAATCTTTGTCGTAAAAACTTGAAAAAGGGCTCGTTCGATTTGAAATTCAAAGGGCTAGTACCCATTTTAATAGTCGACAGTGATTTGAGGGTAACTAACCCCCTCTCACGCCCACCTTTTCCCAAAACACATCCAATCAAAATTTTTAGTCGAAATTGATTTGAAGGCAACTAACCCCTCTCTCACGCACATCTTTCTCCAAAAACATCCTATATATATTTTAGATAGCCATTTTATTCAACGTAGTTGAAAGTTTTGGAAATTAGATCTTTAATGATGACAACCCCCCCCCCCCCCCCACAGCCCTCAGGGCAAGGGTTGTAAGTTATGCCCTGGGGGCGTATAAGGTTTTTATTAAAAGCGTAGAAACTTCAAAAGGGCTCATTCAATTGGAAATTGAAAGGGCTAGTGCCTTTTTTAATAGTTGAAAGTGATTGGAGAGCGATTAACGCCCCTTTCACGCCCACCATTTTCCCAAACACACCCAATCAAAATTTTGAGATATCCATTTTGTTCAACGTAGTTGAAAGTTCTTGAAATTAGGTCTTTAGGATGATAACCCCCTCAGAGCCCTCAGTGCAAGGGTAGTAAGTTATGCGCTGCGGGGCATATAAAGTTTATATAGAAATTTGTTATAGAAATTTCAAAAAGGGCTCATTTGATTGGAAATTGAAATTGCCCTTTTTAGTAGTCGATAGTGAGTGGAGAGTAATTAACCCCCCTCTTACGCCAACCATTTCTCCAAAAACATTCAATCAAAGTTTAGAGATAGCCATTTTGTTCAACGTAGTTGGAAGTTCTGGAAATTATGTATTTAAGGATGACAAACCCCCCAGAGCTCCAAGGGCAAAGGTTGTAAGTTCTGCCCTGAGGGCATATAAGGTTTTTATAGATAGAGTTGTCGTAAAACTTCAAAAGGGGCTAATTTAATTCGAAATTGAGAGGGCTAGTGCACTTTGTAATAGTCGAAAGTGATTGGAGGGTAACTAGCCCCCTCTCACGCCCACCATTCCTCCAAACACATCCAATCAAAATTTTCACATAGCCAGTTTGTTCAAAGTAGTAGAAAGTTCTGGAAATTAGGTCTTTGAGAATGAACCCCCCCCCCCCCGCACTCAGGGCAAGGGTTGTAAGTTATGCCCTGGGGGCATATAAGATTTTTATTGAAAGTTTTGTCGTCGAAACTTCAAAAGGGCTCATTTGATTGGAAATTGAAAGGGCTAGGACCATTTTTAATTGTTGAAAGTGATTTGAGAGCGACTACCGCCCCTCTCACGCCCACCATTTCCCAAAGACATCCAATCAAAATTTTGAGATAGCCATGTTGTTTAACGTAGTGGAAAGTTCTGGAGATTCGGTCTTTAGGATGATAACCCCCTCAGAGCCCTCAGTGCAAGGATTGTAAGTTATGCGCTGGGGGCATATAAAGTTTATATAGAAATTTGTTATAGAAATTTCAAAAAGGGCTCATTTGATTGGAAATTGAAATTGCCCTTTTTAATAGTCGATAGTGAGTGGAGTAATTAACCCCCCACTTACGCCCACCATTTCTCCAAAAACATTCAATCAAAGTTTAGAGATAGCCATTTTGTTCAACGTAGTTGAAAGTTCTGGAAATTATGTATTTAAGGATGACAAACCCCCCAGAGCTCCAAGGGCAAAGGTTGTAAGTTCTGCCCTGAGGGCATATAAGGTTTTTATAGATAGAGTTGTCGTAAAACTTCAAAAGGGGCTAATTTAATTCGAAATTGAGAGGGCTAGTGCACTTTGTAATAGTCGAAAGTGATTGGAGGGTAACTAACCCCCCTCTCACGCCCACCATTCCTCCAAACACATCCAATCAAAATTTCCGCATAGCCATTTTGTTCAAAATTTTGTTCTCTCTCTCTCTCTCAAAGTAGTAGAAAGTTCTGGAAATTAGGTCTTTGAGAATGACACCCCCCCCCCCAGCACTCAGGGCAAGGGTTGTAAGTTATGCCCTGGGGGCATATAAGATTTTTATTGAAAGTTTTGTCGTCAAAACTTCTCATTTGATTGGAAATTGAAAGGGCTAGGGCCATTTTTAATAGTTGAAAGTGATTTGAGAGCGACTACCACCCCTCTCGAGCCCACTATTTCCCCAAACACATCCAATCAAAATTTTGAGATAGCCATGTTGTTTAACGTAGTTGAAAGTTCTTGAAATTCGGTCTTAGAGTATGACAACCACCCTAACAGACCTTAGGGTAAGGGTTGTAATTTATGCCCTTGGGGCATATAAGGTGTTTATGGAAAGCGTTGTCGTTTCCAAAAGGGCTCATTCGATTGGAAATCGAAAGGCCTAGTGCCCTTTTTAATAGTCGAAAGTGATTGGAAGGCTTGACATTTTTATAGTAAAGATCAAAGTGTATAATACATTATTCTTTGTTGTTGTTGAAAAAAATACAAATGAGTGTGCATTGTCAGTTTAATATACATATACTGATATTTAGTAATCAAAATGTTAATATTATTTGATTTATTAAGGTTTTAAAAGTAAAAACATTTATATTTTTCAGTAAAGTGCAGATTTTGTTCTGGCCTTGGGAAGGCATAGGGGTTTTGCGCCCAACTTATGTTAATTTCTGCTCGTTTTGAGTTTGACTCGGTTAGTTATTGTAATTTCTGTTCGTTTTTGGGTTTCATTTGTTTATCGATGCTGATTTGTGGTAGTTTCACGCTTGGTAGATTATTTGATTTTATTTTTGCTCATTTTTTGTTTAATGGAGTTCTTTACTTTTCTTTGAAAAACTTGTTTTGTGGAAAAAGTTTTTAAATTAATTACAATAAATGATGATTCTTTGGAATCAACACCAGAATTATCAAACGTGATAAGATTTGAAAATCGACAACCTGGACGATCAATTGCGACTACACCAATACTGGCAGCTAAAGCAAAGGCCACTGCTAAATTTTCTGAAGTAATCAAAATCCAAAACGTGTCAAAAATAAAAATGAAGAGCAAAGATACAGGCGGTCAGAAGACATGTTAAAACGACAATTCCAGCGTGTCAAAAATGAAATCAATATATATATAACTGCATGTGCATGTGGAGCATGTGAGCAGTTCAAAAATGAAAATGAAGACCAACCAGGACAACAAGAATCCAAACGTGACAAAATTGAAAATTATAGCGATGATGATTGGGTTTGGGATTTTGACATGGATAAGCTCATCAATGCCTACCACACCTTTGTTAAAAAAACAAAGGTTCGGCGATATGTACTTCATAATGACGAAAGACAAAAGGTGGTCAAAGGAACCAAACAAATTGAAAATTATGAACAGTTAATAGAAACAAAGGTCTGGCGATAAAGACAAGGGTCCATTTGGATGTCATGTCATCAAGAAAAGGCTCAAATTTACTGTTTTTAGAAGACAAGCGACAATGAGCATCCATTTATATATATATATATATATATATATATATATATATATATATATATATATATATATATATATATATATATATATATATATATAATATATATATATATATATATATATATATATATATATATATATATATATATATATATATATATATATATATATATATATATATATATATATATATATAAATATATATTCGCATTCGCAGGAGTAATGACAAAACAGGGGCGCCAATTCATCAAAATGTAGGAGGGTAATCGATTTTTTTTTATGAAGCTACCAAAAAAAGTAATTTCGAAATCAGGGAGGGGGATTTTGTTACTTTTTTTCGACGAAAATGCCAAAAAACGGATATTTGGAAAATCTAGGGGTTCAATTGTCCTACCTACCACCCCCCCCCCCCAAATTGGTGCCTCTTTGACAAAATGCTGTATTGCAATTTCCAATTCTGTAACTTCTAATTCTGTAACTAATTTTGTAAAATGCTGTAACTTCTAATTCCTTGTGAAAACTTTTTTAAGCAAAAATTACATTTTCAAATAAAAGCCTGATCATTCCAAACCATTCTCAAGCACATCCCTACGAAAAAAATTGAAGGAAAAATTCTTTATTAAGTCTATTATCAAAAAGAAATGCCCCTTTTCTGTTGATCTTGGCAAGTATTCTTCATGCTTTTGCTTTTATCTTTTCAAGTGCACGTTCAGGTCATAAAATATCCCAAGGGATCCGAGTGCTGTTTAGCTGATGGCAATGATATCCCGTCAGGGATTAAGAAGTATTTTCTCGGCTATAATAGCGAATTAAAAAAATGTCAAATGGTGAGCTTTATAAGAGAGTGCAGAAGAGCAGGAAAAGGCTAATAAATAAGGCAAACCGAGTTCAATATCTTTGCAGAGTCGTGTCTCAATTATCCAAAATGGACCTGAATAACGTTGGACAGCTGGATAGTCTGGATAACGTAGGGTATGAATAATGTTGGATATGCGAAATATTTAAGGAGTGAATAAAATTGAATGCAAAACCGACTTTTTACGACAACAATATCATGCGGTTTATTTTTATTATGTTATATTCAATCAAAACGTATGCAGAATACTAAGCAAGCCGTATTTTTCTCGAAAAAAAGAAAGAAAAGAAGACGAACAAATAATGTGAATTTCTTTTTTTTATCATATGAGAAAAATTAAAGAGTCAGTGGCTTCCATTATTCTAATAAAAGAAATTTATCCACTAATAAAAAAGAGCCAAGTAATAAAAGAGAATCTTATTTTAAGTTCAGTTTGAGTTGTATCTTGCGAAGGAAAAAGCAGACAAAACTTACATGAATACTTTAAACAAACAAGTGAATGACTATCAGTGTTTAATCTTAAACACTGATAATCGTAAACAGTGTTTAATCGTAACGAATTAAACATCAGTGTTTAATTCGAGTAAAGTGCAGCAAAAAACTATAGATATAAATTTGAGCATTATTTAGACGTATTTTCTAATTTAATTTTATGGAAAATATTAATAATTTTAAATCCAAGGGCAAGCATTTTTTTAACGTTTTAGCCCCTTCAATGTGTTTGCATGCTGCATTATGTCAATGAATTTAGTTATCCTTTATATATAAAATAAACTTTTAAAACTCCCCACATGTAGAAGGAGGGAGATGGGTCAATATTATTAAGCAAAATAATATAGATTTCTACGATTTTTCACATAAATCCCTACGCTTTTCGAATAATTTGCCCAGATTTGCGGTTTATTTCCTTTTGGAAAAAATTTCCTTTTTTCCCAAAAGGAATTTTCCTTTTATAAAATGAAAAGTCAATCAACCAATGAAATCGTCAGGTCAACTGTGCTTATAAGGATTCACTATCCTTGCAAAATCACGGCCAAGAACTAATGATTCAAATTTTGTCACTTAATTCGGAAGTTTATACATTTTACCCGCTTCAATACTACGCCCCCCCCCCTCCCATGCTACATATATCACAAAAATCAAAAGCATGTTCATAGTAGATAACTGACAACCAGCCGTATAACGTTTATAGTATATAACGTGTATAGTGGAGTCATATAGTAGATAACGTTTATAGTACCTACAACGTTTATAGGTTGCGATGTTTGTAGTAGTTTTTAATGTTTTAACCAGATAGCGTATATAATAATGTCTTATAGTAGATAACAAATAACTGAGAACTTATTGAAATCGGCGCTAAAATCGCCTTATTAAAGAATGTCATTGAATCTAATGGTCTACATAAGAAGACCCTAAACCTATCGAAAAAAGGGCCCAAAAAAGTACATGATTTATCGTTTTATACGAAAACGTTCCATAGGAACGTTTCCATAGGAAAACGTGTGGAAAGCGACGGAAAAAAAACAAAATCATTTCTAGGGATATTTCAAAGTCCCATTGTCATTAACTAACATAAAGAGTCCAACTCAACCACGAGCCCAATCTTACCCATAAACAAACCAAAGCTTTGAATTTCGAAAAAGTTTATCTACCAGTTTTAGCTTTTCGAGAAAAAGAAACCACAATAGAAATAAAAATAGATAATAAAATATCTTATATTACATCCGACTACTCTATATCTTACCAGCAAACAATCCAAGAAGCAGGGTTGCCAGTACCGGTGTTTGTGTTTTTCGATGAATGCGGCCTAAAATTCGGAATACAAGACCATCTCTTGACATTGCATAGATAATCCTAGGCAAGGGTATCATGGCACCAAGCAAACTAGCAGATATACCAAAAAGTGAGCCAACACTAACAGTGATTCCAAGCTCTTCCTGGCCGACGTCAAAGAAAGCCGAAACCAAAGGAGTATTCGGGTCCTATAAAACAACACCACAATAGTACACCTTATAAATGCAGGGTTCAAAAATAAACTTGACTTACTTACTTGACTTGACTTATAGCTCTTGCTCGGCAGCGTCGCCAGCATAAAGAAAACTAGACGTCAGCGCCGTTAGTCGTCTCCAGATTGGCCTGTTTTAGGCGAAGGCAGGAGCTTCGTTGTGATCGATGCACCACGCAGTAAGTCGACCGTGGATGATATCCTCCCATCTCGCGCGTGGTCTACGGGGGCGTTTCCAGCCGTTTGCAGTTGGATCAAAGTCGAAAATAAGTCGGGCAGGTGTTTGAATGGGTAGGCAAAGCAAATGACCGTACCAACCCAGCAAGCGGGACTCAAGCTGTTCGGACAAGAGTGGCAATTTAAAAAACCAGTGGATTTCCATGTTCCATACCCTGTCGAGCCATCTAACACGTTCAATTTTGCAGATGTGTTTCGTCTGGATAGCATCTACCTTCATCTTCTGCGACTGAATCAAAGGCCAAGTTTCTGACGAGTATGGCACAACACTTGCTACCGAGGCAGAGTAGATACGAGCTTTCGTGAGACGGCTGGTCTGGGGTTTGTGGAATATTGTTCACCGAAGACGGTCAAAACGGCATTCAAGTTTGCAACCCTTGGTGATGTCTCTGCGTCTAGATTTTCATTTGAGCAGACAATTGAACCAAGGTAGGGGACCTGCTTGACTATTTCAACATTTTAGCCATATACTTCTATACATGTCTAGGGCGCTGCATAGTGTCTTGTCCACGGGCATTATTTTGGCATCATTATTATAATTCATTTACATTTTAAACCAAGTTTTTCTGCAGCAGATGCTAGCGTTTCCAGGGCGGTTATGATGTTACCGAGATTTTCGCATACTAATGCTACTTCGTCAGCGAAGTCAACATCCGACGGAACTCTTCCAGCAAAATCGATGCCAAACGGATACACCAGCAGTGTTTGTTGAGAAAATGGTCCATGACATAGTTGAAGAGTTCAGGAGCAGCAGTGTAGCCTTGCCGAACACTATTTCTAATTTGAAAACGTGATGAGAGCTGGCCATTTAAAATGATAGCACTTTCGGTCTTATTATATAGCTCTTTGAACAGATTGACAATTTTCTTAGGCACACCAGCAGATTGAAGGATCAACCAAAGCGACTGTCTGTCGGCAGTGTCGAAAGCAGATCAAAAACGACGAAGGTAATGTATGCCTTTCTTTTATATAGAGTTTTCTCTATCAGCTGGCTAATTGTATGGATTAGCTCAGTAGTGGACCGAC
Source organism: Artemia sinica (assembly GCA_027921565.1). Taxonomy (NCBI): domain Eukaryota; kingdom Metazoa; phylum Arthropoda; class Branchiopoda; order Anostraca; family Artemiidae; genus Artemia; species Artemia sinica. The sequence continues at coordinate 55,494,773 of CM051263.1, forward strand.
TCGGCATGAACCCTGCTTGCTGGTGGCGACGAAGGGTATTTTGTTGCCCGCTTGAGGATCAGCATGGCGAAGAGTTTGCCGGGTACCGAGAGCAGAGCTACGTCACGATAGTTGTTACATTCTGCTTCCTTTCCTCTTGTAGACTGGCACAAGTAAGCCAGTCTTCCAGTCTGAGGGGATCCTTTCAGAGCGTCATACAGTATTAAACAGCACTTGCAACCAAAAGGTCATGGATGGATCACCATTCTTTAGGCATTTTTAGAGGTAACTAGGAACTTAATGGAACGGGTTAAGTAATGAAGTTCTAAATAGACTGGAGTTGGGAGGAGTGTGCACAGTTGTGTTGGCCTTGCTTGACCTTGGTTGGGTTTTATGATACGAGCAAGTACAAAAACGGTTGCAAGTGATAATGTATTAATCAGTACAAACTAATTTCATTTGAAAATTTCGTTTGAGTGTGAAGTTTGAGAAAAATTAGCTTTTCAGAAAACATTCAAAAATGCAAATTTAACTCTGCAGTAAACATCTGGCCCGACTACTAGTGCTGCTACCACTTTTAGCTCTCTTATAGCTCCTACAAGAGCAATTCTTTTAATAGAAAAAATAGAGCTTGTTATATGACTGATTAGTGTTCGTTTTAAGTTTTAATATCATCCCTTACTTTTCGTATGAAAACTTTCTTTTTTCAATTTATCAAAGGAACACAAAAGAGTCAAAAGAACAAAGGGACTAATCAACAAAGCTGACGAACAAGATTGCATGGAAACGCCTTTCAAATTTGTATCATTGCTTCAGCAGAATCACTGAAAGTAACGCTGAACAATAAGTGTTGATTCTTAAAATGAAAATTATTTCAAAGAAAAGCTACATTGCATGATGAGCATATTACTAAAATATTTACATCTCTGTCTTAGCTTTATACACACACGAGCATATTCCCTCAAAATAAATATTAATTTTAAAAAATGATATTTGAAATCGGTTATTTTTAAAACTATTAGGAGCCAATTCGACTAATGGTGCTTTCACACTACACCTAAGAACCTTTCAGGTAAGTATAACCTAAAATTTTACATTATTTTATGAAGTCTTACGGAGCAAATTTTGTCCGTAATGTAGGCGATACCAAGTAGCGTGAGCTCTGTATAGATTTTACGCTAAGCAGGTTTACGTTCTGTCACAGAAAAGTCAACATAGTAGCAACAAAATAGACGTTTTGGGTGAGAAATTATTAAATTTTGAAAAACAAATTAATGAACTGTCCCTAGAAATCCTTTTGCGTTGTCTTTTCACCGCACAAGATCATTGAGCTTGAATCTTCATCTCCATTCGACATCTTAAGTCTTAGAGAGTTTGATTATGAGGGTTGTAATGATTTTAGATGATGACCCTCATGGTTTTATGGATTTTTACGGTAGTTTGTTGTGAAAGAGGTTGTTTAAGAGTGAAAGCTTACCCTTAATACACTTAGTTACGTACGTAGTCTGAGAGCCGCAGTGTGAGAGTCCATTCTAAAAAATACTGAAAACAGTATCCATGCTCAAGCACACAATGCAACAGCTACAAACTGTGGTCACATCAATCATTAAATAATAATTAATTTTTTTTTTAATAATTAATAATTAGCGGAGTTAAACAAGCAAATAATTAGAAATAATTAGCATTAAATAATTAGCGGAGTTAAACAAAAATCAGCGATAAATTTTATCTTTGGAATTTCCTCTACTGTTTCTTGTGTGGACTTGACCAAACGGGCCTCTTTACGGTGCACATTTGGCTTTGCGAGAAAAAAAGGGGACCTGTTACTTGCAACTGTGAGTCACGAAAAAATGAAAGAAAGAAAAAATAGTTTAGACACACCTGCACACGAAGGGATAAGGGATTCTCCCTCTACTCCAAAGAACAAAAGATAATCACCAAATATTTTAAGAAAGGCGGAAGCTAGAGAAAAGTGGATGCTACTGGTAGAGATGTTCTTTTCATCACGTCTATCTGGTAAAAACCGTCTCCCCCCCCCTGCTCCAAAAAATAACTTTATGCACTTACGGTTGTCAGTAAAACCTACGCAGCCGTAGGAGGGAATAATTTTTGGGTCCCTAACCCCCCCCCCCCCCCCCCCCTTCCCAGAATCTTGATATTTTTTTTCTATAATCTTATATACTTTCATGCAATGCACATAGATATTTCTCGGCGTCCCCCCATAAAATTTCTGTATATGTACCTGCTGTTACCTCTTGGGTAGATCACTCCAGAGAGAAAAGTTGTTACATTTTTCTGAGTCTTTGTATATACCAATTCTGCTTCCTTTTACTTTTCTTTTAAACAAGAATCACTGCAATATCAACTTTTTGATAATGAAAAAGAAGACATTTTTATAGCACTCTATTTATCTATTTTTATCCAAGGGTAGTCAAGTTAAATCAAGGTCCACAGCCCAACACTTATAGGTGGCAGTTTACCTCTTTTTAAGTTTGACTATACTTTTCATTAAATAGCTCGTTAGATTGCTTCCCATCGGAAAGTCTCATTAATCTATCGAAATTATTTTTAATTTGAAAGGAATGGAGTTAAAAGGAAGGCCGAAATCAAAGACCATTCTAAAATGGTAATATTAAACTACAACAAGATAGTTCAAATCGGGAAATTATTTTCTGTGGGGTTTCACTAGCTTCAACAGCAGAACTTGATTTCTTTTTTAATTGTATAATAAAAAAAGGAGATAACGATCTTTCCAGTGCATACTTTGTTTTCAGTAGTTCGAAAATGTCACTCTACTGACGAAAATTACCTTTGTTAAGTGTGTGTGGGGGGGGGGGCATAACACCACATTAGTTCGGCCATTCTCGTCCAAAACCTAGTGTAAACACAGAAGTTTGATTTTGAGCTAAGGAAATCCTCTCCTAATTTCGGTAATTCTCGGCCAAAACCTAGTGTAAACACAGAAGTTTTATTTTTACTTAAGGAAAATTCTCTCCTAATTTCGGTAATTGTCGGCCAAAACATAGTGTAAACACAAAAGTTGATTTTGAGTTAAGCAAAATCCTCCCCTAATTTTGGTAATTCTTGGCCAAAACCTAGTGTAAAGACAGAAGTTTGATTTTGAGCTAAGGAAATCCTCTCCTAATTTCGGTAATTCTCGGCCAAAACCTAGTGTAAACACAGAAGTTTTATTTTGAGTTAAGGCAAATCCTCTCCTAATTTCAGTATGACGAGTCCAAAGACGAAATTTTTCCATCTGTTTTACTTTCTGAGGTACGACATAGTACCTACAAGGGTAAAAACAGATTTCATCGGTTTTCTATAACCAAAACCAAGTACGGAAAAATAGCCATTACAAAACCTAGTATCTATGTCCTACCGTTCCATAAATCAAAAAAAGAGAAATTTTGAAATTTTCTCGAAAACTTGAGAAAAACAGATACTAGGTTTGGCTGAGGATCGCTGAGTTGTAGTTATTTGTTTCATATTAAAGATTGACCTTACGTAAGGTCCATTAAGTATGTTTGATACCTTGCTAAAAATGTTTCTGTTTCATAAAGATACCTTATTTTGCTCACTTCGTGACAGCTAGCTTTAACCTAAAAGAGCTAGCTTTTACCTTAAAAAGTTAAAGCTTTGTATCAATTAGGAGTACCCAAAAGTTTTTAAGAAGGATTCTTCTGACGAGGAAAAAAAAAATTGCTTCGCAGGTTTTTATTTATCTGACTGACAGTCCCATGTGCCTCACTTAAATGAGCAGCTGGGTCCTCTTGCGTTCACAAACTGAGCACTTAACTGAGCAGCTGGGTCCTCTTGCGTTGACAAACTGAGCACAAACTGAGCACTTAACTGAGCAGCTGGGTCCTCTTGCGTTCACAAAAAGGGGCCTCAGTAATTGCTTGCAAACATAAAATTTTCTAACTACTGATTAATGAACTGAATAAAAAAAACTCCATGCTAAGCCGTTCTTCTTAACAATACAAATATTAATTCAATTTAAATATATATTCGATCATTTCATTTAACAGTAGTACTGTTTTGCTAACTATACATTATGAATAATCGATTAATATGTGATCCATAAATCAAAAACATTTTGATTCAGCATCATTTAATCGCACAAAAAAGGGGAAAAAGAAAAATCATGAAAAAGAACTATAAAATATAAAAATATGAAAATAAAAAAAAAGAAGTACAAAATATAAATGTAAAATACAAGAATATAAAGACTATACTAATAACCTGAAAACTGTTTCTACTTCACTTCACAAAGATACCTAATTTTGCTCACTGTGCTCCACAAAACCTTAGTTTTTATTTAAAAGCAACTGAAGGCCATACCTAATAAAGTTAAAGAATCATGTCGGAATGAATTTACCTAGCAGAAAAAAAGACCTACTTCGGAGATCCTTATTTCTCTGACCAATTTCACGGCCCCACTTACCTCACTTCATTTACCAGCTTGGCCCTCTTGTCTTGGCAAAAAGGGCCTCTGCAATTGATTGCTAAACGTTAGACATGTTAACTGATTATTAATTAATTGGATATAAACAAGTCGGTTCTAAGCCATTCTTGTAACCAATATAAACAAATACTAAATTTACATGTTCATTCAATCATTAGCTCTAAAGACAGTTTTATTTTGCTTATTATAGGTTATGAATAATCGATTAATATTTCACCATAAATCAAAAAGCGTTTTGGTACCTACCGCAACATTTAACCGCACGAAACAATGGAAAAAGGAAAATATTGTGAAAAAGGAATAAGAATATAAATCTTATCTGTGCACTCTTTTGTGCTTATATTTCTAGATAAAAGGCAAATGATAAATAAAAATATGTACAGACCTGAAGATAGTAGGGTACCATTAAGGTCAACACGGTGGAAACACCAAAATAAGCGAAAAAGACAACAACTAAAGTGGTCATTATAGCCAAAGGTATGTCTCGCTTAGGATTTTTAGCCTCTTCACCTAAAAAACATATAAACAGTTAATTCAGTTTCGAAGGTATCATAACCGCAAAATGAAGAGAAAGGTAGGGATAGGCAGGGAGAAAGAGAAGCAGGGGGTTAAAAGATAAAAGTTTGAAATTTCCCTCCATTTTGAGATTCTCGTCATCCTTACCTACTGCCGGATAGGTTTCCAGATATAGATAAACATGGTGACAAGTGAAATTCATTGTCCCAATTATGCCTTCTCAAAGTCGAGAACAGATCCTACCATAGTGGGTAATAGCAGGGGGGGGGGGGAATTTCTCTAATCAGTGTGTCTACCAGAACGGTTGTCGGCTTCCGACAAAATTCGGTGAAAATGAGAGCTTATATTTTTCCCGTTGAGCCTTTACCAGCTTCAAACACGATCCGACCTATGCAGGGAGTCCCTAAATTCGCGCTTTAAGGTCATGTCTCAGAAGACGTTATTCAATTGTAATCAAACTTGACACACTTGACGAAATCTAGTCAGAAGTAATAGTAAATCTCCTAGTTTTGCTTATTCAGAGTCCGGGATAAGTTAAGACTCCGTGGGGGAGGATGGGGGTCCCTAAACTCTTTTCATAAGCACTTCAACCAAAATTGGATGGAAGATAAAAAGAACAGAAGTTGTTGGTTAGTAGGAGCAAGCCTCATACCTGTGCCTCTTTATGTTATGAGCTTAATCCAACCTCTCTGGGAAGTCTCTTTTCACCAGCATAATTACAATGCGGGTTGGCGGATTCACTCAACAAAATCTGGTCAATAGCTACAGTCAAAACGGCAACCAGCTGTGGGAGAAGTCGGAAATCCTCAAATTTGGGAAACCCTCGCCCTATCTTGAAATTTAGCGAAGGAACTTGATATTATAAGGCGGTAAAGGATCGTCCAACAGAAGCGACTGGAATTACCGCAAAATTTGAGTCCCAATTTTTAGAAATAAGAAAAATTGGATATGGGTAGTTCAACCTTTAGACGGCTAAGCTGTATACGTAGGCTGCCCAGTTTCACAGGTTTAGCGTAATATTTATTTTATTTATTTTTTTGGCCCTCATATGATCATAAATTTTCTCCAAAAGATAGAAAATAATCATAATTGCTTGAATAAAAGACTGCACATTTAAAGTAAATTAAAAAACTTAAATTTTTTTCGAACAGTTCTGACATGAACAATTCAGAGAACAGGCATTACCATCAGATTAAGACAAAACCATAGAACATAACAGTATGATTTCGTTTTAAGAAATAAATGCACAACAAAAACACATTATTTCATCCGACATATTACTGCTAAATTTAGTTAAATGGTGGCACTTGATAATTTGTTTGAATACGTTTCCAAAATCACGCATTTTATTTGCATATGACTATTAGCAAAATACATAAATGGCTTATTACTTGTTTATTTTGTCAATACTGTTAATGGCAGAACAATAGCACATGTTTCTTTCTTCTTTTCTTTGGTTTCTACTGTTCCAATCGTTATGAAGACAAATTGTAGACATGACTAAGTACTAATCAAAAAGTCAATATTAGAATCAAATTGCTTCCCAGTTCCAGATGGAAGTAGCCGACCATACTACGAAGGCAAACGACATTGTCAAGTGTCATTTATGGAATGACTAGATCACTGTATATAAATATAATACAGTACGATCATTCCCTATCTCAACCATTATACAAACCCGGACTGAGATGCAAGTGCTCCGGAGAACATTTAAACAAGTATAAACATAAGCGACATTCGATTTTTTTCACGGGTAAACAAGTCAGATTTCTCTTGAACGCGAAACTTGGCTTCAACATTGTAGACTGACCCGCTAATGACAGATTAAATGGTTGTTCACGCCGAAGATGTAGTGCCAAAAATCACTGACCTGTGGTCTTACTGTAATATTATTTATGTACAGTGGAGTAGATCAAGAAACTTATTAGACATTCTGCAGAGTGGTTTCTTTAACCAGAGGTTCCGGGTATGAATACACAAATTAGATTGATCGTCCACTTAGGAATAGCCGACCAATAGCGCTATTTTTTGGCTAGAACTAAAGGAAATTCTGCATAGTGAGTTTTAATCACTTTTCCTCTTTTTCTCACATATTCCTCTTCTTCTTCTGGTAAAAAAGAAGGGGGTGCAGGATCAGTAAGTACTTTTTTTTTATTAAAGCAAAGAGTTTGAAAACAACCTCACAGCAACTTATTCCCAATAAAGTACAAGTTAAGGGAACAGATAATCATACTAAACAAGTTTTCAGAACAAAATATAACATATGTTAGTTAAAGCACGGATCGATTCTTTTGTCGAAGTCAGATTTCAGAAAAAGATCGAAAAATTGAAGCAAACATGTCGTAATTGTAGGCTAGGCTTATTTTAACATAAAATTTGCGTTTATATCACTCAATTTTTTATGACTTTAGAAGAGTGGAAACAGCAGCCTTTTTCAAATCTTGATGCGTTTTCAACTGTTGTTTAGCAGTTCTTGCATATAAAACGAAAAGTAGCAGCTACCTGGGAAAGCTTAGACTGCTGATCATAATCATGATGTTCTCGACCAACCATCAAAATTTCTGGCAAGTGCTTAAAATATAAAAAATAGTTTGGTCGTCAAAAAGCCTGCCTTTGTGCTTTCTAGACTTTCATGTCTCGCCCACTTGAGTGCTACCGACAAAATAAGAGTTTGTATGTCCACTTACACACTAAGACAGTACTAAAATTCAAGTGCTACCGACAGAATGACAGTTTTATGTCTAATTGCATGTGAAGCCATGGCCTTGAAAAAGTCTGAAACTGGAACAGTTAACACATGAACGACAAGTCAATATCGATTGCTGTCGATGTAACAATAGTTTTCTGTCTAGTTACATATGCAAACAGGTTTGTTGCCTTTTTCTAACTGGAACAGTTTCGGCGCGAAAGGCAACGAAACAAACAGTTGGCCAATTAGCTTACAAGGATGTTTCATATGATCTCCTACATTGAGCGATGAAATAGAGCAGTAGCCATTAACGGAGAAGACCTTCGCAAGGTGGGAGGCACTTGTGCCGAATCCTAACCCATTATGGGGTACCACCTCCATGTTGAAGATGCGGTGATGAGGTGCGTGGCAGGTGGCACCGTTCCCCGTCTAATGATGCATGGCAATTGATTTATGGGCTTTGTTGGGCTAACCACCCGGCAAAGATTCTTTTACCTGGTTATGATTAACAATAAAAAGCCTCGGACCAAACAGCCATTTCGACGACGACCTGTAGCACGTCCACCGACCATCCAAACGGACCTGTTTACGGTAGCCCACTGCAATGTACGAGGTCTCATATCTAAGTTTGACCAGTTCCTACATTTAGTGAGCTCGGTCAAGCCATCTATCATGTGCATCACTGAGACCAATCTAAACCAAGAAATACAGAGCAGTGAGGTTGCCATACAGGGATACACGCTCCTCAGGCGGGATCGAGAGCGTACCGACGGCGCTAAATACGGAGGAGGAGGTGTCGCTGTTTATATACAGAGCCATATACCTTATTCATGCCTGAACATACCAGATTCAGCAGGCGAAAAAGCTCTGTGGGTCAGGGTGACCCTCCCAAATAAATCCGTGATTGTCGGTACCGTGTATAACCCTCCAACATACCAGATTACCAGCTACCTTGAAACCTCCCTTGAATATATTCGGGGCAAGTACGCTAAGTCTGCCATTATCCTTCATGGAGACTTCAACGTCCATCATAGCGTGTGGCTTCGCAGCAAAAATACTGATAGGGAAGGGTCGGATTTGTATGATCTATCTCTCTCTTACGGGCTGGAACAACTTGTCGATTTGACACGTATCACGGCCCAAACGGATCATCTCGTCTTGACCTATTCCTTACAGATCACCCTGACTCCTTTAAGGTAGACGCTCATGCTTTCACCAGTGACCACGTTGCCGTCGTTGCACGTGGAAACCTACGTATTCCGCCTCCAGTAAAGCATGAACGAACAATCTGGCTATACAAAAGAGGTGATTGGGACGGTTTGAGAAACACTCTTTTTTCTCAGCAGTAGAGAGCCTTCCTCCTGGAAGGCCCAGAGAAAGCTGCAGATAAGTACCAGCAGGCCATAGTTGACTCTGTCGAAAAGCATATCCCTTCAAAGCGGATCCAGGTGTCCAGTAAGGACAAACCTTGGTTCAACGCCCAGTGTAAGAAGACAATCCGAGCAAAGCAAAAGGCACACAAGCGATGGCTACTTTCGAATAGCGAAGAGGACAGAATTGCATTCATAAATGCGCGCAAAGATGCAGTTCGAGCGATTCGGCAGTCCCGGGTTCAGTATAAGGAGAAATTCGCCACCAAACTTCAACTTGCTTCGGCAAAGAGTTGGTGGAAAATTGTCAAGGAGGCTTTACCGTCGTCCAAGGGGACCGCAATTCCTTCTCTCCAGAGTAACGGGACAGTGGTACAAGATCCACAGGCAAAGGCTGAAGCTCTTGCTAAGGCTTTTGCCGAATTCTCGAATCTAGACGATGACGGTAGAGAAGTGCCAAAATTCTCCGACCGAACCAACACTGTCCTGGAATGCGTGAATTTTTCTGCTCCCAAGATCCTTCGCATTCTGCATAATCTGGATGTGACCAAAGCCATGGGTCCTGACAATATACCAAATGTTGTCCTCAAATCCTGCAGTGCCGAACTAGCTGGACCCTTGTCATTGCTTTTCCGGCTGTGCTTTTGCTCCGGAACCTTCCAACGAACATGGAAGTCCGCCCATGTTATACCTACTCTAAAGCCAGAAGGCGATCCAACGAGCGTGGGCTCCTACAGGCCTATTAGCCTTCTCTTCTGTGTTGGCAAAGTCTACGAGAGCGTCTCCAATAAAACACTTCTTCAGTACCTGGAATCAAATGACCTTCTAGGCGATCGCCAATATGGATTCCACCGGAAACGCTCAACATTAAACTGCCTAGTGGCCCAGTATCAGGAGTGGATAGAACTACTGGCAATGGGATACGACATCAGGCTACTATCCTTCGACATTGCGAAAGCTTTTGACAGAGTATGGCACCGTGGCCTGCTAAACAAACTCTATGTGTATGGTGTTCGTGGATGTCTGTTAAAAGTGATTGAGAGCTTTCTTTCCGATCGTTCACTGCGGGTTGTTCTTGATGGGTTTATTTCCCGCGAATATCCAGTGAAAGCAAGGGTACCCCAGGGCAGTGTTTTGGGACCTACGCTCTTCCTTATCTACATAAACGACATGGGAGACAACCTCGCAAACCCTCTGCATCACTTTGCCGACGATACCACGACACACTCAGCCGTCCCTAAACACGAAGACCCAACACAAGCCTCCCTTTCCCTACAGATGGATCTTTTGAAAATTGAAAAGTGGTCTGATGCATGGATGATCAACTTCAATGCATCGAAAACAAAAGAGCTTCTAATTACCCGATCAAAGGTGCCACGTGAACACCCCAGTTTCATCTTCAAAAATGAAGCTATAAAGAGAGTCGACGAGCTTCGTCTACTGGGGATTCATTTCTCCACCGATCTCTCTTGGAACAACCACCTTGATCGGGTGAGAACCTCCTGCGCAAGAAAGCTGGGAGTTACTCTTCGCTGCAAAAACCTTCTTCCATCAAGCTCGATCATCCCACTCTACAAGTCTTGCATCAGACCCATAGCTGAATATGGATGCCCGCTATTTGCTGGTGCTCCGAAAACGCTGTTGGCACCACTTCAGAAGATCCAGAATAGGGCAAATAGGGCGGGCTGCGCCTCTACACAAGAATTGCTCCAGCCTCTAAATGAAAGGTTTGATGTAGCGTCGATGGCTGTTTTCTACAAGTACATGAATTCGCCTCCATCAGACGAGCTCTCTCGAATTGTGCCCCCCTTTGTCCAGCCGACAAGGCAGACACGAAGGCACACAGCTCGGTCCAATTATCTAAAGGAGGATACGCCGAAAACCGAGTACTTGAGGAACAGCTTCATCCGGCGTTGCACTTCTACCTGGAACGATCTTCCTGGGGATATTATCCCTGCAAATCCCTCTGTTGACACCTTCAAAAGAAGGTTCAATAGACATTTAAAACCTCGAGGCCATTGAAAGAGGTAATTGAATAGCGGCATATCAGATACTTTGAAGTACCTGGCGCCGTGAATATTGGAATAAAAAAAAAAAAAAAAAAAAAAACTTTATCGTTGTAGGTGTGATAGGTTCAGATTTCAAGTCCAACAATGAGACAAGATTGGCTTTTATGGGACCAGTTTTATGCAAAACATAGAATTTTCTCTGCAAAAAGAGAAAAGTATAACCCCTACCTGTCTTCAGTATGGAATTCCCCGCTCAAAACAGTTTTTACCCATTGCTGTCTTACCTTTCTTTTGAAATTTTTGATTTTTCTCCTTTTATGGATCGTTTCTAAAACTTCAAAATAATTTCTCAAAGTTCCTTTTTTATTATTTCATGAATGGTTTCTAAAACTTTAAATTAATTTTTCAAAGTTCGTCTTTTATTCTTTTCTAGCAAGTTCTTCTAGGATATAAAGCTGTAACTTTTTTTTACTTTTAACTTGTTTTTACCTTTAATTTCTTTAATTAAAATAAATGAATTAGATAACTAAACTAAAATTTTTAAATTGTGTTGTTTTTTTTTCGGTGACAGTGAGTTGACATTTTAACTTTTTTACTCCTTTCATGGATGGTTTCTAAAACTTTAAATAAATGTTTCAAAGTTCCTTTTTTATTCTTTTCTAGCAGGTAAAGCTGTAACTTTTTCCTTTTTATCTTTTTTTTTTACTTTTAACTTGTTTTTACCTTTAATTTGTTTAATTAAAATAAATGAATTTGATAACTAAATTAAAATTTTTAAATTGTGTTGCTTTTTTCGGTGACAGTGAGTTGACATTTTAATTTTTTTACTCCTTTCATGGATGGTTTCTAAAACTTTAAATAAATGTTTCAAAGTTCCTTTTTTATTCTTTTCTAGCAGGTAAAGCTGTAACTTTTTCCTTTTTATCTTTTTTTTTTACTTTTAACTTGTTTTTACCTTTAATTTGTTTAATTAAAATAAATGAATTAGATAACTAAATTAAAATTTTTAAATTTTGTTGCTTTTTTCGGTGACACTGAGTTGACATTTCAACTTCTTTACTCCTTTCATGGATGGTTTCTAAAACTTTAAATTAATTTTTCAAAGTTCCTTATTTATTATTTTCTAGCAAATTCTTCTAAACACTGTTGACATCTCCCAAATTGACCAGAGTTGTCCATCAACGGCTACAAAAGCCACACCTTGAACATAGATCAAGAAGAAGGTCAGGGAATTATTTGCTATGTCTTAGGCAATTTATCAGTCCAGAAAGTATCATCAACAACAAATGGACACGAAATTATTTGGCTTCAGATATCAAACACAAACCAAGCAACTCTAAATTTGGCTGTATTATACAGAAGTCCAAATAGCACAGCAGTGAATGACCAAGTACTCTTTAAAGATATTCACGCTATATGTCAAAGATTAACAGAACCAACTCTCATTCAATTACCCTAACATAGATTGGGACCTTCCAAACCTCCTAGAGCATAGGGGGCCACCCTCACAGAAGGAATTTCTGAAGGTAGTGAATGATAATTACCTAGAACAGCTTATTAAAAAACCAACAGGAATCCGAGGAAGCGACAAGCCAACACTGGTGGACCTAGTCCTATGCAGTAATACGGAACTAATAAAAGAACTTACTATAGGTCCTCCCGTAGGAAATTCGGACCAGGCTACAATTTACTTAGAGGCGATTATAAGTTGCGAAACTATGAGAAAAAAAGAGAGGTGGATGTATTCAAAAGGTGATTACAATACCATGCGAACGGAGCTAGAAGTTTTTAACTGGACTGAAATACTAAACAACACAGATCTAGTAGATAGCATGTACAGAAAGTTTGCATCCGTAATCATAGACCTCACAAAGAAGTATGTACCAATAGTCAAAATATTTAAACGACCGCCTCTAAAACGAGAGATCCTTGACCTAATAAAAACCAAGCGGCAAGCCTGGGAGACGCTCAAGCAGACCGATACCGAAAGTAATCGTAGAAATTATCGCAAAATCGCCAACAAAGTGAGGAAAGCCACTAGACAAGAAACAAGCGAAAAGGAGAGGAAAGTAGCCAAAAACTCGAAGATCAACCCCAAGGCTTGGAACTTCGTGAATTCAAAAAGAAAAGAACAGCCGGTTATTCCCGATCTTAGAAACTCAGCAATATATTTAACAATCAGTGACCCAATAGCTAAAGCCAACCTAATAAATCAGCAGTTTTCTACAGCTTTCACAACAGAGAGCGACAAAGATGAAAGTCAAGAGGAATTGCAGCCACTAGTCACAGACAAATTTGAAGAAACAGAATTGATAATACAAATGATCTACAAAACACTGAAAAATCTAAACCCTTACAAATCAGAAGGTTCAAATGGCCTACATCCTAGAGCACTCAAAGAGCTGGCACAGGAAATTGCAGCGCCATTGCACTACATTTTTGTCAAGTTGCTACAAACAGGGAACCTTCCTGATACATGGAAGCAAGCAACGGTGATACCCCTCTTCAAAAAAGGAAGCAAATCAGATTCAAGTAACTACAGACCTATCAGTTTAACCTGTATCACATGCAAAATACTAAAATCTTTACTCCACGATAATATATTACAGTACCTACTCGAAAGAAGCCTCATTTCACCCGCACAGTTTGGATTTCTTAAGAAAAGATCAGCAGAAAGCCAGCTACTTGTCGCTACAAACGCCTGGAGAAAATATATGAATAGTTGGATGCATGTTGATATTTTATACTTAGATCTCAGAAAAGCCTTTGATAAAGTCCCACAAAGTCAAATTCTTCGAAAACTACAGTCTATCGGTGTTGGCGATACTATTCTCAACTTTCTGAAAGGAAGATCTCAGCGAGTGAGACAGGGGGGATATTTTAGCAGGAATGAGACAAAAGTCACAAGGGGAGTAGTCCAAGGTAGTGTTCTGGGGCCTTTACTATTCAATATTTACATAAATGATCTCCCAAATAACATTGATTCTGAGATACTACTTTATGCAGATGACACGGAAATTTTTCACGCAATAACAAGCTTAGAAGATACAGAAATACTCCAGCAAGACTTAAACAAAACAGAACAATGGATGAAAAAAATGAAGCATGGAAGTGAATACAGAAAAAAGTTGTCTTGTTCGGCTAGGCCCAAAACACATTTCTCGGCATTACTGCTTTGAAGGGCAATAGATACCTATACAAGAAGAAGCGCGAGACTTGGGAGTGCCAATAGACAGTGACATGACTTTCACCAAGCACTACGAGTCAATCATCTCTAGGTCATCACAAGTCTTGGGAATTATTCGAAGAAATTTCTCTCTTACTGATTCAACACTGTTTTCTACACTCTTCAAATCGTTAGTGAGACCAATGATCGAATAAGGTCATACAACAACAAGACCATTTTTTCAAAAAGACAGCAATGGAATAGAAAAAATGCAAAGGAGGGCTACTAAATTTGTTCCATCACTTAGAGACTCATCATACCAAGACCGTTTGAAAAAATTGTCGCTCCCAAGTCTCTCATACCGATTTTTGAGAGGAAATCTTATTGAAGTATATAAAATATGCCACAGATACTACGACAACATCCCTCCAGAAGAGATAATAACATTCAAGAATAATAGCCTGAGAGGTCACGAGTTTGAGCTAACCGAAGAACGTTTCAGAAGAGATGTTGGTAGATGGGCATTCAGCAACCGCATTGTCTCCGAGTGGAACGCACTACCATCAGAAACTGTCAACTCAGATTCAGTCAATGCATTTAAGAACAAGATTGACAATCATTATAGTGAAAAAGCATTTGATTATTTAAATTTTGTAGATAGAGGCGCAAGCCTGTTTTTGCAATATATTATTATTATTATTATAAAGCTGCAACTTTTTCCTTTTTTATTTTTTTTTACGTTTAACTTGTTTTTACCTTTAATTTTTTTTAATTAAATCAAAATTAATTAGATAACTAAATTTAATGAAATTTTGCTTTTTTTCGTTTACAGTGAGTAAAATTCTTCTGAAATTGCGAAACAGTGGGGCTAGCCTATGAGTAGCCTAGTTTAGAAGGTTTACTCAGTTTTACGAGAAAACACATCCCAAGTTAGAAACCCTATAGAGAAAACACATCCAAAGTTCTTAAACAGGAACTGCATCATTAGGAGCAAGAGAGAATTCAACGAATAATCATAGTTTCGAAAGGCTAGTTTAGTTTCAAACTTATCTGGATAAATTATACGAATAGTTGAATCTGGCTAGAATGAACAATTACCAGCTTCAAGAGAAGAGAATTTGGTTTTGAACTTAAATTTCTTTGCAGTAGGGCTCAAAGAAAGAATGTGAAGGGGGCAATTTTTTCCAATCCAAGTGCAATTTATTGATTGGCAGTTAACCCCTCTTTGTTCTAAGGTACAGGAATATTAAAGTGCATTAAAATGTAATGCCTTATGAATACTCTTAAAAGAACACCTTCTCAATTATTTTTTCTTTTTTTTTCATCATTCTGGTATATGGACTTACCTGAGTTTATAATGTCTGCGATTCTTTTTTTTTGTCGACTGTTGATAACCACAAAATGAAAAAAATATAAAAAAGCAAGAAATTATTCATGGGTTCATCCCAAGTATATTTTATCACGACCTATCTGAACCAGCCTTCTGTTCCCGCTTCCTCGCGAATTCCTTCTGAAACTGTTATAATTACACATCTTTACATTTAATTTTTTGACTCCTTTCATAGATGGTTTCTGAAACTTTGAAGTTTTTCAGAGTTCCTTTTTCATTATTTTATAGTAAGTCATTCTAGAACATAAAGCTGCAACTTTTCGTTGAAGTTGAAATCAAATAATTTTACTGAGTTTTCGAAGGAATAAAAAACAAAGCTAACCGATACATTTAGCAATAATGCAAGAATCTTGAAGAAGACCGAACAAATGATGTTTTATGCTATATATCCTAGCTGTGCAGACTTTGCGTTACCCCTCAATCCCGTATGCTGAATTTCGTGGCATTCATCTTATATGGTATCCAGAAGCCAAGTTTCCTTGGTAGAGAGGAAGAATGCGATAATGAAAGTTGGACTGTGGAGATTTCAGTCCCAAGTCATGTTTATTTCGTCTTATTCATAATGAATTCAGACGAAGCTGCTTTATAGCATCTTGAGAAGAAGTTGAGGATGAACCTACTACGTCAACAATTTGAGACGGGTTTGTTTGGCAATTTCGGATAGCCACCTCAGATATGCACACACAAATGAAAAGGTCCAAGAATGTTCTATATAGACTTTTAAAGAAACTCACTGCCATTTTTATTTTTCTGGCTAAACCTAAGGAATGTGAAGCATAATTTCGTGTTCTGCAAATGATTAGGTAGGTCTACCCCCATCAATCGGTCTACTCCCATCGGTCTACCCCATCAATCGTATTTTGATTGTAGTGATTGTAGTCCACCGATTATTCGGCCTTTTTTTTCACAGAACTTGAAAACTGTGGCGGCCGTGTGCAAGACGAGAAAGAAAATGAATGTTTATATTATAAATGATCAGATTTGTTTTACTTACTTGTCGCTGCTATACTGTCAAAACCGACAAAAGCAAAGAAACAGGTGGCTGCGCCGTCCATAATCCCGGCCAAACCAAACGGTGCAAAGCCACCAATACCAACATCCTCCTCGGTAAAGGTTTCATTATAGTCTGTCTCATTAAATGAAATTTGCCAGTTGCTTCCATCAACTGAAAAATAAAACTTAATGTTCAAAAATGAAGGAGATCTACCCTTCTAAATAAAAAGACGGTGAAAAAACCGCTTTGGACAATCGTAGAGTTAGAGTTCTTCGTCATCACGGATACAACCTAAATTGGACCCGCTAGTTAGCAATAGTTTATTTCGAGGTGGGGTGGCAAACTTGAAAAAATAAGCAAATTATATGGAAAATATTACAAATTAAGTACAAATTATGGAACGTGTCACAAAATGTTGAAATTTAAAGAGAATTGAGTACGTTCAATGCATCTGCCCGTGCGTCCACCCCTATGAATTAAGAAAAGCTGAATCAATTCTTTAAATCTGTTTTCAAGCATCTCATTTGACCCCTAAACTAATTAAAATTTGTTTTTTTCAAAATCCAAAATGTCTCATTTCTTATTCATGCAGAAATAATTAATAATGGAGGTTTTGTTACATAAACTTTTTTATGCCGAATACTGTATGCATTGAAGCTTTTTATATACTTTTCTCATATAAATTCCTTATTTTTTTTTCATTTTCCTGTAAAATGTTTGCCAAATACTTTTTGATTTGCAACACTCAATATACAGTAATGATCAACATTATTTCGCTCATAGATTTATCAAATTCTCTCTGTGTATCTGAAGGTAAAAACTTTTGAAGGTATCTGAAGGTATCTGAAGGTAAAAACTCTGAAGGCAAAAACTTTGTATCTGAAGGTTAAAATCATATACTTCGTCTCCTCTTTTCCATACAAAGAAATTTCAGACAATCTAAATCAACAATCGAATCATCATGCATAAATTCCCTTACTCTAAATTCTAAATTAGAAAAATAAGTCTTTCATTTTTATTTTACTTCCAAAAGTAGTTTAAATTGAAAGTGAAAATGAAGAATACTGATCATAATTCTGCTTCTTTTTTAAAGGAGATAAAAAACTTGAATTGTTTGAAGAGAGTGTATGATTGAAATCGTAAAAATGCGTTATTAACTTGGTAATCAAATCTTCATATATATTTTCTCTCAGCTTTTACAATCTCTTTTCTACACAGAGAAAATACAATGCCCTATGTTCAAAATAATCTAAATCAAACAATCGAATCATCATGCATTAATTTCGTTAGTTTAAATTCCAGATTAGAAAGCCGATCTCTTTTGTCAATCTACTTTTATAAGAAATTTAAGTAGAAACTAAAAATAAACAATACTGACAATTACTTTGCAATTTTTTTCAAGGCAACAAAAGAAAGTGTGCCAAATTCAGTATTAATTTGAAAATCAAATTTCCATCTTTTTACAAGCTTTCATCATCTCTTTTTGATGCAAAGACAATACAAAGCCCTATTCTTCAACATATTTCTAAACCAAACTATCGAATCACCATGCATTACTCTATTGAACTTGAGGTCTAGGTTAGAAAAATAAGCCAATTTGACTTTCGAAAAAAATTATAAAAATAAATTATAAAAGTAAATCTCAATTATTTTAAAAAGCGGTTATGAAGTAGTATAAAAATTAGACCGAAAGGGCTAAATTTCGCAACGGATTTGGAAATAAGATTTTCAGGTTTTTTAAATAATCAGTTTCATCTTCAATTTTTCATCCAGAGTAATTAAAATCTCCTTTTTTCAAAATAATCTAAATCTAATAGTCATATCATCATGAATAGGTTCTCAGACCACACTGACTACACATGACGCACGAAAAAACAACAACAAATCAAAACACGAGGAGAATTAGCAGTCAAAAATAAAGAAAACAAATCAGATATTTTAGCAAAGCCCCCCACAAAGCCACCTTCAGTCCTAAAATAAATAATACACATACTATGAATGAAAAAAATAACCGTTTATGAAGGTTGCTTCTAGAGGTTATTTAATTTTTTTATCTATATATATAAAACCGAATGTATTGTCTGTCTCTCCTGTATGCATTGCTACACTGTCCATCCGATCGCCAAGAAACTTTAAGAAGAAAGAAATTGTTGAGTACACTTTTGCGAAGTTTCTAGGTATAGAATTCCATATCCCCAAGGCTCTCTTAATACTTTTCGTGCTGACTGAAATAAGAGACCTCTGAACATAAATACTTAACAGTTTCGTCCCGTTCAAATCTCACATTATTCACATTTTCTGGATATTATTTATCCAACAACGCCTGACGGGTAAGTTATGAGCCTAAACTAACTTTTCAAACACTTTTAAATATAAAAATACGACCGTTATTTTACATGGGGGAAAATTTTCCAGGCGGGAATTTTTCGGGTGGAACTGTCGGAGATACGGCTTAGCTGCTGTATTCCCGAAATACCTGCACTTTATTTTTTGGCTGAAAGTCATGCTCGTTTGATTTAGTATTTTTGTTTGTTTTCTTTTTTCTTTTGTTTGTTTTCTTTGTTTTTATTTTCTGTTTTATTTCTTTTTTCATTTGGCTTTCATTCTTCGTTTTTTCGTCCGTTACATTTTCCGTTACAATCCGTTCGTTTTTTCAGTTACACCATACATCATTCTAATTTACTTGAATTTCAGATTCGAAAAACAAACAAATCCATCTTATCTTACTTTCAAGAGTAGTTTAATCTTGATACTCTTGCTAATGTCCTCATTTGAAATGCATTAGGATCTTCTCTCAAAATTGTCCTGCTTTAATCAAAGCTTCAAATCAACAAAAGCTGTTACTTAATTTATGCGGCCTAATTAAACTCAGACACAAAGCAATTAACTTTGTTATCTAATTAAAAGTTATTGTCTAAATTACTCAGCTTACTTAAACCGTATCTCTAGAACAGCAAAACTATATAAATATACCAAATTAAAGAACTGTGAGAACACGCGTCACAAAAAATCTTTCTTTCAATATCATGGTGATTTTGGTAGCGAAACTTTAGATTTAGGTGACACCTAGTCAGACATGAGCCTCGGTAAGCCAACTCTAAAATTGAGAAGTAGCAAAAAATATTTGGTGAAAAAAGTCTGACACTAACTTCAGATATGAAAACGCTGGTTCCAACTATGCAAGTTTAAATAAGACTAAAGTCACACATTTAGATACGAACACATGAACTTATTCCGGCGGGGAAACATTTCGGAGCCCCAGGCTCTGCTGTGTACGTGCCTCAACAATTTAGAAGAACTTTTCATAATAAAAGAAAACCATCAAGCAAGTCAGCCAATTTCACTTGGTTAAAATCCTTCGTCTTTGGCTATAATCCTCTTGAGTTAGAAATCAAGAGTTTTTATTCTCTCCAAAATGTTTCTCCTATCCAGTTCGATCATCTTTCTATACGAGTCCTGCATAAAACAAGCCATCGTTGGCTACTCGTAACATTGCTAAACATAGCAACTCGTTTTATGATGAGACTCCCAAAAATATTTTGACAACCCTCCAGAAGAGGACTAGCGCCACAGGATGTAGCTTCGCCAAAGAATAACTGATACCTTGAGAGAAAGGATTTAATGCGGTGTCCAGGGCCGTATCCAGGATTTTTGCTCGGAAAAAAACGTACAAAAAGTGTTTATATGCATTTTTATACGTTTTTACGAGTCAAAAAAACATTTCTGGAGAGGGGGGTGTCAAAGCCCCTGCCCCCCTGGATACGGCCTTAGCGGTGTCAATGGCTTTCTTAAAAAAAATGCAACCACTCGCTTTTCCCATCTATATTCAGTGCATGTTAACGCACAAACGTGAAGACGTAGCTTGCTCTAATTGCTTGAAGGATGAAACGCATAGGAAAGAGCACTTGCGGAACAGCTTTATTTGGTGCTAAGCATTTATCTATATTTATCAAGATGAATGCTTAGCATAGCATCAGGGAATGATGAAGAGGATGATCAAGTGACCAAAAGGCAATGTGTGCACGCTACTACTACAACTCCTATTTCTACTGCGACTACTACTAAGGCTAGGAATGTCAAGGTGAAAATTTCAGGGAATGTTGAGAGGAAAGTTGAAGTAAATCTAATAACATTATATGCATAGGGTGTGCGTGTAACTGAACCACCGTGCAACTGAACCCCCGTATAACTGAACCACCGGGCAACTGAACCCCATTTAACTAAACCCCCGTGCAACTCAACCCCATTTAACTGAGCCCCCATGTAACTAAACCCCCGTGTAACTGAACCCCCGTGCAACTGAATCACCGTGCAGCTGAACCCTCGTGTAACTCGACCACCGTACTTACATTGGATAAAACACAATAGGGTTATAAACCATAGTTATTTAACTATGGTATAGTTATTTAACCTTTAAACTGTTTTAAATAAAACGGCCGTCCCAAAATTTATATCGGATGTATTTGGGGGATAAATAGGGTGGGGTGGAAGCCCTCCGATCACTTTTAACTCTGAAAAGGTGCACTGGAAATTTTGATTTCCAATCGATTGAGCCCCCCCCCCCCAAGTTCATACAAAATGTTTTTCTACTAAAACATTATGTGTTAGCAATGAGCAACTAGCTTAACTTACAGCCCTTGCCCCAAATGCTGCTGGTGGGGTTGTTAACCCCCAAGGCATGGTTATTCAATCTTCAGACTATTTTGAACAAAATGTTTATTTTTATTTTGATCGGATGTATTTGGGGGGGGGGGTGTTGGTTAAGAGGGAAAGGCTGATTGTCCTGTGATTACCTTTGATTCTTCGAAATTGAACTTGAGCTTTCAATTTCCAATCGAATGAGCCTCCTTCAAAGTTTTTACGATCATCCCTTCTATAAAGAGCTTAAATTTTAAAAATTGATAACTTGCAATAACATACAGATTGCTGATACAGGCATGGGCGTAGGCAGCATATTGTCTAGGGGGGGGGGGCAATCGATAGTGTGATGGAGGGCCTTTCATCAACTGCTTTTCCAACCATCTGCTTTTTCAGCCGTATCTAGCCCCCCCCCCCCCCTGCCCCCCTCCCTACGCCCATGGATACAGGTGTATCAGCAATTTTTTTTGGAACAGCTTAGCGTATCAAGATGAAACTTCTGGGGCATCTACCTGCTACTACTGCTATTAATACTGCTACTACTACTACTAATTCAACACTATTATTACTTCAACTGCTCCTACAACGACCTCTGCTACTATTAAACTAGCACTATTAAGACTACGCATATCAAGCTGAAAATTTGACAGAATGAGGTATTTGAGGTGGAACTTGAACTAAATCAAAAGACACTATGTGCATGCAGATTTTCAAAATGGCATATCTCAAAAATGGATTTGTGTATTAAGTTGGAACTTTCAGAGAGTGCTTAAAGGGAAAGTCAATTCACCAAAAGGAAATATGTGCACGCTCAGGCCTGGATTTACCACTAGGTCCCTAGGGCCGGACCTAGAAGCGCATAATGCTAGCGGGAGCAATAAATTACCACTGAGTAATTTTTTCCTGACAAAAGCTGGACTGATGTGATTTATCGTCGTCAGGTGCACTCTGCCGCCACGCTGCCTATTCACAGAAAAGTGACTTTAAAACAACACAGGAATTCCATGGTCACTTATAAACTGTCAGATGTCTCCCAAGAATGGTAGCTGAGAGTTCGGTATTACCCCTCTCTTTCATCACTTTTCGCTCATCAGTTGTGTTCTGTTAACACACGGTTACATGGTTACACACAGTTAGTTACATGGGGGTTCAGTTACACGGGGGTTTAGTTAAATGGGGTTGAGTTGCACGGGGGTTGAGTTGCACGAGGGTTCAGTTGCATGAGGGTTCAGTAACACGAGGGTTCAGTTGCACAGGGGTTCAGTTACATGGGGGTTCAGTTACACGGGGGTTGAGTTGCACGAGGGTTCAGTTACACGGGGGTTGAGTTTCACGAGGGTTCAGTTAAAGGGGGTTCAGTTGCATGAGGGTTCAGTAGCACGAGGGTTCAGTTGCACGGGGGTTCGGTTATACGGGGGTTCAGTTGCACAGTGGTTCAGTTACACGGTGGTTCAGTTGCTTGGTGTTCAGTTACAATGGAACCATGCATAGAGGTTGTTTAAAGGGCGTATCAGCTATATCTTAGGAATAGGATTGAGTATTTAGTTGTAATTTCAGGGCATGAAAAGGGATGTGAAATTTTACATGAGTAGGCTCCTCGAACAAGTTTAAATTTCGCCAAAAACCTAAGTTTCACCAAAGAATAATTGATACTTTTAGAAGAAAGACTTGATGTGGTGTCAATGACTTTATTCCAAAACCGATTTTCTTATTTTCTTCTTGTCAAGGCAAACACGTGAACACATAGCTTGCCCTAATTTCTTTAAGGATAGAGATGCCCAAGAACGAATACTTAAATGAACATCTTTGTTTGGAACCGTCCCCTGGGCGGTATATTCCATGAAAATTATCTATTAATCCCGTATAGTCATTATATCTCGATTTTTCGAGTGACAGTTTTAGACATAAGCCAACTTTTTTCTAGTTTTGGACATATCCTTGCATAAATTATTTTTATGTTTCTATATGATGGGTGTTTTGCTCTCTTAAAAGTTGTGGAGTAAATAGACCTAGAGCATAAATAAGATCTAAGAAAGTGTACTGTGCTTTATACCTTTTGCTATAATTTTTATGATTCTATATCATGGGCTTTTTGCTATCATAAAAAGTAGTAGAGTTGGGTTACTGAGACTTTCAGGAATGCACCCAGACCTTAAACTAATATTCCCTAAGAAGGTATTTTGAAGTATAATATCCCCCCCCCCCCCGCCCCCGAGGACATATAGTTTTGTTGAACTAAGACAAACTATGTGTAACAAAAGTGAAATTTTCAGAACGAATAACATCCAAGGTAAGTCTATTGGGCGTCATACCCTTGCTAAATTCTGAATTGCAAGGTTTTAAATAATTTGGAAGAGTGTGTCTTAGATTCTAAACTAAATAAAAAAAACAAGTTTTTTCAACTGAAATTAAGGACCAAAATTTAAACTCAAAATGAAAAGATATTATTTCGTATAAAAAGGGGTTCCCCCCCTCCTCAATACCTTGCTCGTCACACTAAAGTTTTTAGCAGTTTAAGAAATATTCCTATTCTCACTAAGTTGTGTTTCAGGAGTCGTTCTTAAGAAATTGGGACAAACGAGTTTGGGGAAAAAGGGGACATGGGAGGGGGGCTAGTTGCCCTCCAATTCTTTCGGTCACTTAAAAAGGGCTCTATAACTTTTAATTTTCATTCAAATGAGCCCTCTCCCGATGTTCGAGGACCATTGGTTCGATACGACTCTCCCAGGAAAAGAAAAATACGCATCCGTGATCTTTCTTCTCACAAAAAATACAAAATTCCACATTTTTTAAAATAGGAGCTTGAAACTTCTACAGTACGGTTTTTGGATACGCTGAATCAGATGCAATGATTTTTATTGAGATTTCTTGACTTTTAGGGGTAGTTTTAGGGGGTTTCCTTTTTGAGAAATCAGTCTGATTTTCCCAGGGTGAACCTTATATATTGAACCTTATATTAATGAACCTTATATATTTGGAGTCAACATAATAAGCGGATTCATTTGATATACTGATATAAAAAATCCCGTTTTTTAGACTTTTGGTTATTGAGCTGTGTAGTTCCTTACTTACAGCTCGTTACTACAAACTGTTTGAAAAACCTAAACATAAAATCCTACTTAAATCACCAGAATGGTAAACTGGAACCGTAAGTTAATAAAAATTAGGTTCAAACCTCAATTAAAGAAACAATTTTTTTCAAAAGTTAAGACAAGTTTTCCATGCAATTTTTTAAGTCTTAGAGATAGGGAAGGAGCAGGGACAGGGCAACAGCAGGGCAGGAGCAGGGAAGATACCTTTCAAAGGTACAATTTAGGCTCTGAATTCGTTCCTAAAGCTCCAGCTCCCCTAACGTAGCTAATTACTAAGATAGTAATAAGCCCCTGGTCAGAATTTTAATATAATTTTTTTCTAAACATTTTCAATTTATTTTGGTTTTTATTCTATTTGTGGAGCCCTAGCACTATTTGTCGGAGCATTTTTTATGGTTGAGCTTTAGTAATTTATGAAGCTCCACTAAAAATTAATCTAAATACTTTTTATGAAATAATAAATCCAGGGTTTACAAATGCAATATTACTAGCAAAATTAAACCACTTTTCCACACTTGCTTATTTATATATACATTTATTGGATAAATTATGAACGAAAACTGATTTTGCTTTCTTCCTTCAAAGTTTTTGACAATTTTAAACAAAATCGCAAATTGTTAAAAACATAATTATAATGTGAAGTTTTATAGCGAATCTATTTCAATGGCGGTGGTGCAGTCCCTAAAAGCTGTACCTTACCAAAGGTAGTTTTTAGGTTGCAGTCCATCTTTTTATTCTGAATTAATTTGTAGGTTATTGTTCAGCTACAGCTATCGCGATTAGGTAGGGCCATTGACCATCCAGTCCATTGCAGATTGAATGCACGAAAAAATTGTCAACCATAGAAAATAGTCTTACCAAAGAATAATCCAGCAATAATGACCAATAAAACGTTAGCCAAATTAACGACAGTAAATACATTTGTGAAAAGTGAGGATCCCTTCATACCAAACGCCAACAGTCCTAGAATTAAAGAAAAAATAGTTTAAAAAAGAACTACGATTGGAAAACCGTAAAACCCTGGAAAATACAGCATATTTATTCATTTGATGTAATACCTTACGCAAGTACGCTGGGGGGAGGGAAGAGGATCTGAAAACTTAAGATATTGATCGCTAGCATGTGCTTTGCTCACTAAGGAAGCTTCCGCATATTCGTGTAAGCTATCCAATGTTTTTTGCAAACAAGATCGAATTTTTACATAATTCACAGCAAAAAGGTAAGGCTGAACGTACTCTTGGAAAATATACATTAAACGGGAAACTGTTGCTCAAATTTACTAAATAATAATGTATTAAACCCTATTTCTGTAAATTGTTAAATAGTTTAATAGATACATAAAAATGGAAATATTACCCATATCAATGAACTGTTGATAAGCCCTAGAGGCATTTCCAGAGTTTGACCCCCCAAATCCCCCACCCCCCCACACACACCCAAAAATATTTCTCCAGCTCGCAAATTGGTCTTTAAAAATTCAGGTAAAAACCTAAACCTTGGCACACATGTTTCACCGACGAAAAGACATCTAAAATTCAGAAGAAAAAAAACTTAAAAATCATTCTTGGTCTTAAAATAGCTTTTTTGACTTGCATGATAATAAGACATACAGACATTTTAGGAGCTTAGGACTAAAACCCTTCGACTGATTGTCACCGTCACATTATTCCTCCCTAATAAGACAACTTACTACTACTACTGTAAGCTCTTTGCAGCACCAAGCCCCCCAAGGCTAACTTAGCTGCGCACACTCCTTCTCCGCCCCAACGTACCCAAAGCTTCACTCTTTACCACCCTCCCATGGCAGTTCCAATTTCCTATAAGTTCTTCTTTATGGCAGATACTAATCAGATAGTCAAGCCAAGCCAAGATACTAATCAGAACAAGATACTCAAATTTATTTAAAATAAACCTGATAATTCAGACCAAGAACAAGGTGACAGCCACACTGCTAATACAAAGAAGTGATTGTTTAATTTGTGAAATTTCCTATTCTAAAAACGCATGTCTCCAAGCATCTATATAAAGAAAAAATGTTCTAGCAGATCATTGATCCTTCAATGTTGAGAGTTAGTTGAATGTTCAATTAATTTTAATTATTAATTTTAGAGGCCGGCTGCATCTAAAAACGAAAAAAAAAAATATGTGAAAAGCTTCCCAGTGCGTGCGTCAAAATTCAACATAGGTGGTGACTTTTTGCGCTTCAGTGCAAAACCTGACATCAAAATTGCGGACCTACTGAGAATAAAGCATTAATAATTAGACTGTCGTCTTCTTTAGGGTGCCCTAAAAGACTTTTCTCAGAAAAATTAGGCTTTTCTCAGAAAATTTTTCTCAGAAAAATTTTTTAGGTCCAAAATAGCAAAATGTATCGTCTGAAAAGTCTATTTCTAGAAGAAGGTTTTCCTGTAGGACAGAAAAACAAAAAAATATAAAATTAAACAAATACAGATTAAAAAATACAAATACAGAATCCAAATATACCTCTTTTAGAATCGACAATAAACTAGAATACAATTAATCAAAACAACATAAAAAAAATATTAAGAAAATCAACTTAATTATTTAGTCGTGGAAAAATCCTTCGGTTCAAAACTATTGCTGTTCGTCTACCCTCGGGCGTTAATTGTTTCATCAATTGGTCCATTTTCCAAAATGATATTATAAATTGAAACAATACGAAGAATAGCCACATCTATTTTTATTGCTAAATAAAAAAGTTACATCCTTTATTTCCTTTATTTCCATCCTGTTTCCTTTATTTCCCATTTTATAATTCATTTATCATCAAAAAATACCAGTCGTTAAAAATATCGTTAGAAATAACAGTAGCGTCAAACGAATCCATGCTATATATGACGACCACATAAGAAAAAAGCAAGGCTCAAAAAAACAAAAGCAGACTTACTGAAAGTAGGGAAAAGGCTTAGAGTTGTCGACCTTGAGGAAGCTGTAACTTCATTGAATAATAAAGTTACATCAATGTCAAAAAAATGGCATATACTGGAAGATAAGAAAAAATGTGGAAAGATCAAATGAAAAACATAAAAGGTAGACAGTGAGTCATCTCTGGCACCCTCTGCTAGTGCATATTGTATATTATTATATACATACTATACATAATACATAATACATACTATACATACTATACTATACATAATGTAAATATTGACTTGCTATATTCATAATTTAAGTGGTATTTCTATTTATTTGTAATTTTAGATGTTTTACTTTCTGTTTTTCGATTTACTTTCTGTTTTTTTTTCGCAAACCACTAGCCAGAAACACTTTTCTCTGGCGGGCTGGATTCACTTTCCAAGCCTAGCCAATGCGTGTCTTCTCGCGAATAATAGTCTGGCGGTTTTCCTCTAGGCGCGAATAATGGAAAGCCGGGGAAAGCTTCACTTTACAGCTCGCGAAAAAAGGCCTTATGTGTCGGGAAACAACTTTCGCTAGTTATAGTTTTGCACTATTTAATGACGGAAAAAAACTTTCTTCAAGGTTCAAATCATGAGTAACCATATTCTCCTTAGATTTTTTTTTGTCTCCTTTTGACTGTGTTGCTAATCAACTTGATTGAATGAGTCGTGCAAAACAAGTTATCTGAGGAATCAAAATGGCTCCAAATCAAAGTAGTTTTAAGAGAAAATCTTTCAACCAAAGAAATTATTATTGCTTTCTTTACTGATGTTGATTTACACGAATAAAAGTTCGACATCTTTAATTATGAACTGGTTTGCTAAAACTCTAAAAACCAACTTACGTTGTCTTTACTAAAATAGTAAAATTAATTACTAAAATTAGTTTTAATTACTAAAATTAATTACTAAAATTTCGATAAGTAGTTCCAGATATAGATATGAATTCTCTTTTCCATTCTTCCGGAATATAATTTAAATGTGTATGAACCTATCCAAAAACATGGAACCAAGCTGAACTATGAAAAAGTTCGATGAGATCTTTATCTAGCTACTTCATAACAATATGAAAAATGCAATCTTTTAAAACTGATTTTACACTTAAGTGGTGTGGGTAGAGCCCCAAGACATCCCAACTATTGGCTACGTCCATACCCTGTCTACAACGTCACTCGCTTCCTTATACATATACCTTGCATACGTAGAGATAAGTGAGGTAACATTTTTACAAAAAAGGGAGAAGGGTGGACCAGATAATTTTCGGATTCGATCCGACAACTATCGTTGATCTTTCTTTAGATTCGACTCTAGATTTCGATTATTCGAAAATTATCGAATCCAGACGCTGCACGGATTCAATTTCGGCAAGAGTTCTACATACTTCTGGAGCAGGGGGTTCAATTATAGATTACGGATACTATTTGCCACAATCCTAATATTCAACACCAAGTACTTCTGATACACTTTTATGTTCAAAGATTAATCTCACCTGATAGCACTACAGTCACGGAAAATGCAAACCAATCAACATATGGTCCGAGTCCAGGTGCGTCTATTGGGAATACATCAAGAAAGGCGTTGGACATTGATTTATTGACGAGTTTGTCGAAGTTTTCACTAAATGATTTCGCTACACTTGCCGTTCCTAAATAACAAAAAAAATAATAATAAATCAGCATCTTTATCTTAAGGTACTGATGACCTTAAGGTACTGATTTTCCACAGAGGTGGAAAATGCAAGGCAGGTTATAATCAGTCCCGCCAGGAAATTTCTTTGGGATGGCAAATACTGCTAGGGACTTAGTTTTCAGCTATTTTAAATGGTGGTATTTTCTTTTTTTTATTTATACGATGTACTTTAAAGTACCTTACTTTAGTTGAATAACCTTTTCTATTTGTTTAATTACATTTCATGAAACTGTAAAGTTTTGTGAATACAAGACTTTTGGTAACACAGAAAAAACGATCAATATTTCAATGATCTCTGTTTGGACTTGGAGTGGTAATCAAACAGTTCGTGGTAACGAACTGTAAGTAAGGAGTGACTCGGCTCAATAGTAACCGAAACTCTAAAAAACGGAATTGTGATATCAATAAATATATCAAAAGAATTGGCTTCTGATTCTGATTCCAAATATATAGGTTTCATTAAGTTTAGTTTTACCCATCAAAAGCTACGAGCCTGAGAAAATTTGTCTGATTTTTGAAAAAAGGGAGAAAGACCCCCACGAAGTCATAGAATTTTTATGAAAATTGCACCATCGGATTCAGCGTGTGAGTCGAGAGAGGGCTGATTCTAACGGAAATGAAAAGTTCTAGTACCCTTTTTAAGTGACCAAAAAATCTGGAGGGCAACTAGGCCCCCTCCCACGCCACTTTTTTACCAAAATCGTCAGATTAAAATTTTGAGATATATTTTTTCTTCAGCATAGTTGAAAAGCCCAATAATTATGTCTTTAGAGATAAAATGACCCCCTACAGCCCCTGGGGAAAGGTTTTTAAGTTATAAAATTTACCTTTTGTTTTATTTGTTATTGGGAAGTATGCATACATTTTTCAAGTGGGGAGAGGAGGATGAGTTTTCTGCTGGAAGGATTTTGCACGAACTTTCCATGGAGAGGGAAGTTCCCAGGGGGTGAAATTTTCAGGGAAAATTTTGCACTGGGTGAATTTGCCAGAATTCATATACGAAATTTCTTTATATGTCTTGCTTTTTCTTTACCGATTCAGTTTTAGCCGTGGAGATGTTGAGGGTAATTGTCCGTGGTAAATTTTTGCCAGGATTAAATTGCCCAGATGATATTTCTGTGGGAAGGGGGATTTTTCTGTGGAGTAGGAGCCAAGTATTCTGGCGTTATTTAAAAAAACGATCAGAAATTAAATAATTTTTTTTTCATGTGAAAGTAAGGAGCAACATTAAAACTTAAAACAAACAGAAATGATTACGTACCCTAACATACGTAATAATTTTTGTTCGTTTTAAGTTTTAATGTTGCTCCTTACTTTCAGTTGAAAAAAACTTGTTTTTTTTATTTAATGAAGCTTAGAGACAAACATTTTTCTAAAACCAAAGGAAAAAATATGTCAATTAAAGTAAAAGTATATAAAAATGAAAAAAAGTAACTAATTACAAAAAAATACACCAAACAATAGCCTACTTACAAAAATTAAGATATAAACTCCCAGCATTCAGTTCTGTTGAGTAATACCGAAGCATTGGACGGATATTGTTTTTAACAATATCGACAGAGGTGAACTTGGTTATCAAACACCAAAATATTTAATAACTTTATACTCAATTGTTTATAAAAAGTAACGCATTATCAAAGTAGTTTGTTCAAAGTAAAATATTAAAACTAAAATGAAGAAAATCAAATAACAATTTTTAATTCAACGTTTTTAGAATACCAAAAACCAATAGGTTTGACACCTTTATACTTCAGAAGTGTAAAAAATTAAATCTTTTTCAAAGTGACAACTAGATAAATACAATCACTCCTGGAAAAAAAATAAATGGTAATGAAACACACAAAAACGTA
The DNA here is from genome assembly GCA_027921565.1 of Artemia sinica. Classification (NCBI taxonomy): domain Eukaryota; kingdom Metazoa; phylum Arthropoda; class Branchiopoda; order Anostraca; family Artemiidae; genus Artemia; species Artemia sinica. Next base: position 55,525,538 of record CM051263.1, read on the forward strand.
TCCGTTCAGGGGGAAAATAGAGAAATTCCCAGCATTCCGCTCAGGGGAAACATTTCTGATTATAGTGGCTTCATATATCAGCTCATGGGTACTCTTGCAATGCAAGCAAAAGTTGACGGCATATTTTTACCGAAATTGCCCCTTATTAAGTTGTTTTCTTTGTGTTTTCTAAAATTAAACGAACTTTCTTGTGTACTGATAGCTGCAATACTTACTAATAAACAAATACATATGTAGGATCACCATAAAAAGTTGATTCTTTGATTGAATGTTATCAATAGTTAGGCTCTTACACTTTCGTTATTGAAAAGGATCGTTATTTACTTATCATTCATTACTATGAAGAACTGGATTTCTTTTTTGTTACTCCAACCAAATCATAGAGAAGAAATGTTTGTGGAAAACTGGAAACGGGTCACTCAGTCACAAAACAGAACTTATATCTTCTTTATTAAGGGTCAAAATCTATTGGCAGGCAGCCAACAATGGCGCAACACGCAATTCCGCTGTCTGTAGAAAAGAAATTCCCAATTGTTTCTACTTGTAATTGATTGTTTAACAAGAAATCAGAATAAATTTGGCAAGGAGTTTATCAGTTTTTGTTTTTTTTTGTCGTTGGACGCCGTCGGTGTCAGATATCGATGGTGGACGAGGAAAAATCGATTCTGCATTTCGGTTTTGGCGACAACCAATCAAAACATCGCTCTATAGCTGACTCCGAAATACTTGTGTTGGTCCAAGAACTATTAAGATGGACATCGTATATTTGTAAGTCATCGGCCAAAGAACAGCTCACGGACTAAATACAATTTTTTTCAAGGACTAAATTCAAGGACTAAATACAATTTTTTCCCTCCCCTTAACAGTATGAAATAAATAAAGATATGAGGATTTTTTCTGTTCGCAGTCGAGGCGTCTTTATTATTTAAATTTTTGAGTTGCCAAAAAACTTAACGACGTAGGTCAAAATTCTTTAAAACACTAAAGTGGACTAATTTAATTTCTGGACAGTCACAAATTGTAAAACAATCTTAATATGCTAAAGTCTAAAATAAAAAATGAATATGATTTTGAAAAAGATTTTCCAAAATATGAAAAAGATAAGATATTGGACTTTGTTTCAAATGTTTCATCAGTAATTTCCCGTTTATTTCAATCAAAAAATTAAAAAAATTTTCTAAGAAAACAAACTAAGGCAAAAACATGCTTCGAGATAACCAAATTTTTTGTAATTACAAGAAACATAAAATCTCTTTAAAAAAAAACACACGTGATCCTTCAACATAGACGAGCAACGGATTTCTACCAGTTAAAACAAAAATCACGCATCTAGGATAATAAATAAGCTTCTATGCTTCACAGGTCAGTCTAGATGAAACATTTATTTCAATTTATCTCCAACCCAGTGGCAGATCCAGGGGGCGAGGGGCGCTCCCCCCTAACTTAGTCTAAAGTAGTGTAATTTACTTAATTAACGCAAGTTTACGTTAAATAAAATTGCTCCTAACGTAAGTTTATCGGATCAACTTATTTTACGCCACCCCCTAAAAAAATCCTGGATCCACCCGTGCTCCAAACAGAACCAAGATTTCCAAATCGGGAAATCGTTTTACATAACGGGAAGGGGAGGGGGACGCAAAAGCCATCATCCTCATTATCCCGCGCCCATTTCATAAAATTAGCAAATTTATTTATTTATTTGACACAGCCGCACCTCCTCCGAATTATGTTCATGAGTATCATATGTGCCTGATTGGAGATAAACTAATATTTCTGAAATGAATTTTTCAACCAGGCTGACTTAGAAATCATGGAACTTTATTCCTCATCCGAGTTGTATGAATTAAAACTCAATATGTCCTTCAGCAACCCCCATCAGTATGCCGAAGGTCGTATCCTGAGTATATGATTTGAACCCCCTACCCTGAAATTATGTCCGACTAGTAAAAACGTTAAGAAAATGCATATAAGCAAATGTTGATTCATTTTTTTTTGCACCACCCCCCCCCCCCCGAACAAAAACATGGATACGCCCTTGAGTATGTCCCTTTATCAAAAGGTATTCAGATGTTTTATCTCCTTTTTTGTTGCTTTTGTTTGTTTTTTTTTTCACTCAAAATAAACCAATTGCAAAAAAAAATTCCTCGATTTAGTTCTTAAAAATTCATTCCGACAAAAATTATAATTACGTCGAAAAAAGTAGAGCTACACTACTTTGGATAGGCAGGGTCAATTTGCAGCTGATAATGCAAGGAAAATCAACTGATATCTAAAAAAAAACATATTATTTTATTAATTGAACATATATTAATTGAACATAAAAAAAACATATTATTTTAAAATTGTAAAAACTAATTTTTGGCAATGTATATCAAAGTTCATTGACGCTTTAATGAAAAATTTAACAGCTTATTCCTTAAGACATAAGGATAACAAAAGTGAGGTAGCATTTAGTGAAATGTTCAAATAACCAAGAAAAAAACGCAAGAAAAAGAAAACATAGTAGTTGATTTGATTATACGATAGTGAACATAAAGAATACATTTCCAAGAAAGAAAAAAAGATTTCAATGAAACTTACCAATGAGGTACTCAAGAACTAAGTTCCAACCAATGACGAAAGCCATGAGCTCGCCAACCGTCACATAACTGTAGACATAGGCAGAGCCAGCTTTTGGCACCCTAGCGCCAAACTCAGCATAGCAAACGGCTGAAAAAAAGAAGATGAAATAGATAACCTACTATTTAACATAGCCTCTACGTCAAGATATAAAGTTCCTGATTTCGATACAGTAGCACCAATTTACGAAATGTAAGGGGGCAGGGATTTATACCCTCTACGCCAATTGGTGCCCTTGTTTCGATAGGAAAAATGTGTCCTTTTATTCGTAATAGTAGTGTTTTCTTTTGTACTTTTGTACATATGGGGGAGGGGCTATAATAAGTAGTACAAGTACTTACAGCCAAAATGTCAATGTTCTTACGAATTTCATAAAATTCCGTATATGTTCTCATAATCCTCTCATTTAAGGGAGGAGGAACGATTTACCGGGAAGAATTTAAGGGAGGAACGATTTAAGGGGGGAGAAACGATTTAAGGAAGGAGGAACAATAAAAAATTCCAGAGGACTGCTTTTTGCCGCATTGTCCCAGTTTTAATGTCTTTCCTATTTACACTTTTTTTTCTGCTTAATGCTTTTATTGATCATATTTGTTTATGAATGTTCGTCTTTAACGTTGGACAATTTTATGAAAATCCGCTAATGGGACAAGTGCTCAGGGAGCACCCCCTTCGAATAAATTCTCAGGTAGATGCCTACCTTATTCTGGAAGTTATTCTTGAAATGCTATTTTAATTTTGCTCATTCCTAATATGGAAAAATTACGATATTTAAGTTTAATTTCATGAGCATATATGTTTTTTTTAAGCCACAGTGACTCGCCGCCTTAAACGCACCTATAATAATTGTGTGGCATATGGTCCATAAAGCAAATTATAATTTGGCTATCAGAAGCCACCCGAGCTGCTTGGCTCATTTCATCCTGGTGGAGCAAAACAAAAGAATAAAAAAATTCTTTAAAATAAAAAATAAAAAAATAAAAATTAAAATAAAAAAATTCAGCAAGAAACCTTAAATCAAGATAAAAATCCAAAGTCAAACTAAACATATTTCAATACACTCCAATATACTGCTAGTCTTCAGCGTTCTGATTGGTAAACTAAAAAAAAAGAAAAATAAAAAAGAAATAACTAAATTATTTACAATTGTTCGATTTTTGGGTAAGAGCTACCAAGGGGTCATATACTTTTGGAAATTGCGTACACCCAGTGGCGTGTGTCAAGCTTGTTAAAAGTATGCAAAGCGTGGCGGAACTGTACCGAGCGTTGTGAGGACTGCGTCACGCTTGGCGGAACTATGCGACGCACAGGGCGCTCCGAGATATACACCAGGCGGCAGAAAGTGTATGAAACCTTGACTGAGTTTAGTTTTCGCGTAATTTGATCAAAAGCTTTCTGTTCTGCTATTAATGGATCAAGAGATTCAGTTCGGAATACCTCCTTTTAATGGATCAAGAGATTCAGTTCGGAATACCTCCTTTTAATGGATCAAGAGATTCAGTTCGGAATACCTCCTTTTAATGGATCAAGAGATTCAGTTCGGAATACCTCCTTATAATTTTTACTCTTATTGGCCTTGACTTATTATCAATATACACAAAAAATCTAGGATTTTGTTGTCATGATGATTTGCTAAATTAGTGTCAAGAACTACAATCAGTCCATCATTTTATCAGCTAGAAATTGAAATTTCTAAAATAAAAAGCTAAGCTTAGTAATCTCCAGCCTTTTAATAATATCTCCTAGTTCATAAATCATTTTATCAATTTAAAGAATAGGAATTGTGACCATTTGTCTAGAAACGATAATGTTAAGATGTTTACACAGACAAATCGGTGAAATCTAACCTTTGATATGTTCGTGCTTTTGCACAGAATTTTGTAAAGCACTTGATTGATACGTGCTTGATAGAAGAAACAGATATATAAAGGTATCTTATTCATACACATTCCTTCCAGCATATTTTGTAAAGCACTTGATTGATACGTGCTTGATAGAAGAAACAGATATATAAAGGTATCTTATTCATACACATTCCTTCCAGCATATTTTGTAAAGCACTTGATTGATACGTGCTTGATAGAAGAAACAGATATATAAAGGTATCTTATTCATACACATTCCTTCCAGCATATTTTGTAAAGCACTTGATTGATACGTGCTTGATAGAAGAAACAGATATATAAAGGTATCTTATTCATACACATTCCTTCCAGCATATTTTGTAAAGCACTTGATTGATACGTGCTTGATAGAAGAAACAGATATATAAAGGTATCTTATTCATACACATTCCTTCCAGCATATTTTGTAAAGCACTTGATTGATACGTGCTTGATAGAAGAAACAGATATATAAAGGTATCTTATTCATACACATTCCTTCCAGCATATTTTGTAAAGCACTTGATTGATACGTGCTTGATAGAAGAAACAGATATATAAAGGTATCTTATTCATACACATTCCTTCCAGCATATTTTGTAAAGCACTTGATTGATACGTGCTTGATAGAAGAAACAGATATATAAAGGTATCTTATTCATACACATTCCTTCCAGCATATTTTGTAAAGCACTTGATTGATACGTGCTTGATAGAAGAAACAGATATATAAAGGTATCTTATTCATACACATTCCTTCCAGCATATTTTCAGTTACGAAGACGTGGTGCATTACCCCATGATATTAGTCAGATGGGTGCCCTCTCAAGGACCAATTTTAATTCTAACTTATTTTTTTTCTGATTTTCAATCTCTCTCATAGTAGGAATCTCCACCATAGGAGCTGGGGCTGTTTGTTCATTATTACAGGTGCTTTATTCATTAGCAACAGAATAATCCGTATAGCAATCCAAGCATGGGCGCCCACATGGGGGGGGGGGGGGGAGGAGCAGAGGAGGGCTCCAGTCCCCTGGCTGAATGAGGCTGCCTTATATTTTATATTTTTGTTTCGAGATTTCTATTATACAGCATTGGAAGTGCCGATTAGACCAGCTAAGCCCCCCCCCCCAAAAAAAAAAAATTTCAGTTTATGGGCGCCAATGATTCCAAGAAAGAAGTTTGAATTTATGGAAGCCAGCATAAATAAACTTGCTTTACTTGTTGTTTTGCATAGACACTTTTTTCTATAATTTTATCAGATCTTTCCCATTCAAAAAATTCGCGACTCCGCCCCCCCCCCCCATTTTCAGAGGTATCGGCATCTAGAACTAATTTATATATTCATTTTGTCTCTCTTCTCACTCTCTCCTTCTGCCTTTCTCTGAAAAATAACCACAGCACCAAAGGGCCTGAGGCACAAAACGGTCTTTTTTTCAATCTTAGTTCCTGGGGTATATATAGTCTAAAATATCTCTCATGGTTCGAAGATTATTACATGAATTTTTTTCATGTCTAGTACGAATAAAACACTTAACAAAATAAATCCCTTCTAAAAGCTGACAGAAATACAGCAATTAGGAACACGATGAAAACGGTCTCAAAGACGCGACGCGTGCAACAGCTGACCTTGGAGGGCGACGAACATAAATGGAAAAGGGTTGAGATAGGTAGGACGCATTCTGCCAATGAAAGATGACAGATTGCCAAAGATAGTCCTTGTGGACCAAGCGTCTAGGAATAAACGAAAAACAGGTCATCCTCGAATGGGGTGAGAGAATGCCCCAAGGAAGGATTTAAGGGAAATGGGAACTTCTTGGGGGGGCGTAAAGAGCGGGGCTTAGAATTAGGATGGAGGAGGAGCGTGCGTAGCTATGTTGGCCTCAGGCGGCTTGGTGCTGCAGTGAGTTGTTAGTAGTAGTAGTCGTATCTTTTTTAAAGATAACTCTTGATATGTCTATAGTTTAAAGTATCTCTCATGGTTCAAAGATCATTTCATTTGATTTTTTAAGTTTAAAGGCCGTGGAGAGTTTACCTTGCAAAAGAAAAAAAAGTCACCTGCAAAAGCAGAAGCAAATGCGGCAATCAGGAACGAAATACAGACAGCAGGTCCAGCATTATTTTTCGCTACTTCTCCAGCAAGAACGTATACTCCTACGCCAAGGGTGGAGCCAACACCAAGAAAAACTAGATCAAAAGCTCCAAGTACACGGGCTAATTTAGGTCCACCGTGTTCATTCAAATTTTCATCCAGTCCATGCGTTTTTCGCCGTGTAAATCTTTGAAGAAAGAGTGCCATCTAACTTTGAGCTAAAAAAACAGCAAAATCACTTCAACTGAAATATAAAATATACGGACTGATATTCAGAACTCTACCAATTTTTAAGATACAATTGATTACACTTACTTAGAATCGTAAATAAAAAGAGAATAATACCTTATAAATAGTAAAAATTATGTTTATACTGTGTTCTTCGTCATGTAAATGTTTGAAAAAAAACAAAAACATCTTACTATGACCTATTTTTTTTTTTTTTTTAGCAAAATTGCTTAAACGAAAACATAACAAATAAGTACTAATCATCGGAACTCTACAGCCTTTTCAGGTAAAATGAAGTTGTACTTGCTTATACAAATAAGAAAACTAATAGCAGATGATAGATGATAAGTTAAAAAAGAACAATAAATAACCATACTAAGAGAGTGCGGGTATATATCTGAGCAGACGTTAGGGACCCCATAGACATATGACTTACTTGACGTATTTCTCCTTCTGGTGGTATGGCGTAGAGAGAGAAGCCACACGTCGCCTCCAGTCCAGACGGTATTGTGCTAGCATGATAGCTTTGTCTGGGGTGCTACTGATCAATGACAGGAAGTGAGCAAGGCTGTCCTTCCATCTAGAATGAGGTCTTCCACGCGGATGCTTCCAGCCGTGTGTCAAGGGATCTAAACTAGAGGCAATTCTGGCTGGCGTTTCTGCTGGCATGCGGGCTAGGTGGCCAAACCACCGAAGAGTTCGTGCAGCGACCTGACGTGAGTTAGGTGTCTGGTTGGTAAATGACAGCAGTTGGGTGTTGGAGACGAAGTCATGCCACTTAATCCCTTCGATTCGGTTTAAAATACACTTGATAATAACCGATTAAATAGAATTAATACACTTTCTGAGGTAAAAACTGTCAGTAGATGTAGGGTACAGATTTGAGCAGCCTTCCGAGGCCCTACACAAGTATGGGTAAAAAAAATAGCATAAGATATGGTATTAACCCCACAAATGCAATTCATAAACACCCTGTAAGAGGCCACAGATGATAAGCGTAACAAAAGGAGAGAAGGAAGGAGTATGAAAAAATGAGGTCATCTACAGTCACTGCAAAGACGAAGAACAATACAAATATTCAGTCATCCCCTGTGTAAAATAATGAAAAGCGAAATAGAATGTAGAGTTCACAAAGCAAAATAGAATGATGACTGATGGAAAGAAGAGGCGTCAAAGGATTTGACTCTTCGTTTTCCATATTTATTTTCGAGGCTTTTTCTTTTTTGTTTTATGGACTTTCATCTGCTTTTTTATTCTTGTTGAATTGAGGACAGTCAAAATGTGTTCATTTGTTTCTCTGGATGTAAATTTGCCTCGTTGTCATGCGTTTCCTCGTTTTGTTGCTCATGCATATGAGGCTCAACATTTCCCTCACATGTTGAGGCAAAAACAATCGGTAGGATACAACATTGTTATTGTTATTTACTGATTCGGATTTCATAGTTGAGGGCAAAGAGTATAATAAACTTATATGGCAAGTGGAAATTAGCAATATTGTCGAAAAGCAAAATCACCAGGGTCATCTACCGTTTGGCGACCTTGTCTAAGGAAAATCTACTGTAAATTTCTCAACAACATTTAGCGTTTGGGGATTTTGTTTAAGAAAAAGCTACTGCATGCCTTTCTTCATGTAGAACTACTTGAAAATGCAGTAGAGGGAAAAGAAGGCAGAATTCTGCCACCAGTACTTATATCATTTTAAATTCAACTAACCTGCAAGAACTTTCCCAAGCTAGCCTAGATCTACTTTATGCAGACTAGATTTTGACTCCAAATAATTCTTGAAAATAAAAAAACAGAGAAATCTCAGCATTAATCATTCTGCACTGCAGATTAATCATATCAAATTACTGATTTTGTTTTATTTATTTTTCTTTTTAACGAAGACGTCAGACACTACACCGTAAATGGCGCTAATTGTATTTAATCCCTATCTTCAAATGATTAATCGATGAAGATATAACTCTTACAAGTCCCCCAAAAGATTAATTTTAATTAATAAATTAATTTAATTCACTTTGGCCGAGGACTACGATTTAAAACATGCAAAACCTATAGGATAGTCTGACTATTCGGTTCAATTAAAATTTCAGAAATAAATAATAGATTTTGGGCAATTGTGATTCCAAGAATAACCAAATGCATGGTCTTAAATACGAAAAGATCACACAAAGAGTAGGAATAAGTATCAATATTATTTAGCGAAGCCCGAATTAGTTAAAAATTTAGTTTATATCGATTTTCATATATCAAAAACTTGAAAATGTAACATTAAGCTGTTCAAATGATGCATATTTCATGAGAAATATTTGCATTCTTTCTGCTAATAACTTGCAAATATAAACTTTTAAATATAGATTTGTAAATAAAGTTGTAAAATAACTGGTAAATAATACATGATATTATGATGAATAAACAGGAATGCAGGGACTTGACAATTAACTTCCTGTATCTTTTATGCTTTCTTCTTTTACACAAGTACGTCGATTTTGCCAAGGGGGCACCCGATTTCCGCCACCCGGTGTAATCTCAGAGCGCCACTTGTGCCACACAGTTTCGCAATACTTGGCACGCACCCACTGGTGTACTTTATTTATGACGACCCCTCGGATTTCGCATTAAATTCTAGGACAAAATTGTGCCAATTAGACAAAAACCTTGCATTCAAGATGATCAAAGAGCTGCATTAAACAAATTCGAAAAGCAAATCTTTATTGCGTTTAATTACTTTAATTTCCTCATTTTACTTGTTTTGAAAACTAATGTGTTCCGTGATCATGCATAAATACAATAACTAAATATTTTTCTTGTCCAAAACGTCCATTTGAAATCCATTTGAGCTGTGTTTCAAGGTTATTTCTTTAGGTTTGGGAAATTTTCGGTAAAGAGGCCACATCACTGTTTAGCCTCAACATAGAGATAGAAAAAAGAACATAGGCCAGGTTCTTGTCAAGGACCAGAGGCCAAATCAAAATTGCATCCGGTGCACGTAGATGCCATTTCCACGTGCATTTACTTCAAAATTAGACGGTAATTTTTTGGGAGAGTTCTTGAAAAATCTGTTTTGCATAAACATTCACATTCTCGCCCATTTCCCCCTTTTTAAGGAACTTCCTGAGGACACTGCCTAGGCCCAATCTCATTCATTTCCTCTATAACCATGCATGCTGTGATTATAAATAGCCTTGATCAGGCGATTAATGGGATAACTTTTAAAAATATCTTTCATGATAATTGGAAATAGCAGATTAACATTCAAGGGCATCAGTTTTTAATAATTGATTAAGAAATATCAAAATTGGCAGAAAGCATGTTAGACTCTAATAGGTGTAGGTTATCAATAAGTTAACCAAATTTGCAATTCTGATTGTCATTATTCCTATTATATGGTACAATGAAGCATTTCTTAATGGTTGACCTTAATCTTTAATGTTTAGCATATATCTAAACCATTTTGGAGTTGAGACTCACGAAGAAAAATCCTATTCACCCTCCTTCCTCTTTTTTAAAAAAAAGGTTCAAAAAAAGGTCCTTAATCTTCAGTGAACCAAAAAAATGTTTTATATTATACTTTTAATCTTTACAAGACACTAAATATAGCAGTTTCCTTTAAAAAAGGCCCCTAAACAGCTCTCTATGATGTTCCAGTGCCCCACTAGTTGTAAAAAAAGGGGGCATATCAGCCATGCAAAAAAAGTGATTTTCTTTTTTGTTCAAGGTGGGGGCTGTAAGCTTCCTATAAGAGGTGTTCGGCAATTTCAATTATGTACTTTCCATTTCGATTTGACGTCTTTTCCCAGTGGTTTCAGACTATTTATCGAAATTTTCAATGAATTTGTTTTCAAAATAACATTTTACTATGATCAATATAATAGTTACAATTCCTGAATCATCTCCTAATGAAAATTGTTAAACTAAATAGTTTTTATTTTGAATCTTTGGTTACTATAGGCAGTGATTCGTTCTTTACTAGGTCAATCATTATGTTTGTGTAACTTGTTATGAAAACACCTTACGGTCCTATGGCTGATTATCAAGTAAATGTATTGTATTATCCATTCACTAGAATGTCTTGTTTGTAGAGTCATATTAGAATTTTTCCACGTGGCCCAAAACGAGTCATCCATGTCCTTTTCATAACAAAATACAATCTAATAATAGCTAGAACGTCTCAATATATTAAGGCCCACCTTCATTCTTCTGTTCATAATATAGAAAAAAATACAATCTAATAATTGCAATAACATAGAATCGCTGGCATAATGTATTATTTATTTTTTAGACCATGACAATTCGCGTAAGACTTGTCGTAGAAGGGCACTTCGCGTAGGAGTTGTGGTAGAAACTTCAAAAGGGCCTCATTCGATTGGAAACTGAAAGCTCTAGTCCCCTTTTTAATAGTAAGAAGTGATTGGAGGACAACCCCCCCCCACCCATCAGTTCCCAAACAAATTCATTCGAAATTTTGAGATAGTTCAGCATAGTTGAAAGGTTTAGTTATAATTATTTTTTTGAGGATGACATCCCCCCACAACCCTCAGGGCAAGGGCTATAAGTTATACTACTTGTCCATAATTAACGTATAAGGTTTTTATGGAGCGGGTAGTTGTATAAACTTCAAAGTGGAATCATTCGATTGGAAATCAGAAGTACAAGTGGCCTTTTTAAAAGTCAAAAGTGATCGGAGGTCAATTTCCCCCAACCCCCACGTCCTCGTTTGCCCAAATGCATCCAACAGAAATTATGAGATAGCCATTTTATTCAAAATAGTCCAAATATCATATATCAAGGCACTCGGGGTTGAACCAAACCCCCGGAGCGTAAGGGCAAGGGTTGTAAGTTATGCCACTGGGACATATTAGATTTTGTGGAAGGGGTGGTCTTAAAAACTTTAGAGGAGACTAAATTGATCGGGAATTGAATGTTCTAGTTCCATTTTAAGAATCAAAAGTGATGGAATTATGATAAATTACCCCCTCCCCCTAACGTCCTCTTTTCCCAAAAACGCATTGAATGAAATTGTGATATACTAAATAGTCCAAGACCAGAACATAATTTATTGAAAATACGAATGAGTGTGCATTGCCAATTTGATATACGTATGCTGATATTTATCCCATAAAGTCTTAATAATTCTGATTTATTAAAGTTAAAAGTAAAATATTTAAAATGTATTACGCATATGAGAAGGTTGCCCTATCTTCAATGCCTCGCTCTTTACGCTAAAGTTTAAATTGTGTCCCAATTCTTTACGACTCCTGAAACACAAGGGCCTTTTAATTAGAATAAAAAGCCTTTTTAAAAGCAAAAAAATATATTTTCCTTAGTTTTAAGACATACGTGTAAACAAGGTTTCACTGTATCTGGTACTTCAAAATGCTCTAACTTGCAAATCGAACGTAGATGACATCAGTCTCACTTGCAAAATGGCGTAAATCAGTCTTTCCTCCCCCTAACTACCCACCATCAGAAATAATGACAACATGCTCCATGAATAATTAATGGTTCTGGCCTACTTAAAAAGAAGATTATCGCATGGACACGGATTCAGCAAATTAAAAGCTAATTACAGCAACTCTTACGAACAAGACAAGAAGAACCTGCTTATGCCAGTCCACATAACGCAAAAACTCTACCAGTTTGCCTTCACACTTCAGCCTTTTGTTTAATATTAGTTTTGGCAAAAAACTCTTCGGTGAAGAAACATAAGAAATAGTATATTTTTAACGAACATTTTAAAAGGTTTTTGTAAGAATTGATTTTGCCAGTAATTTTTCGGCATCCTCTCCGAAGCAATGTCTATTTTGTAATACGAGCCCGGCATACCCATATTGTAGTTGTATTTAGACCCCGGCGCCGCGCCGGCGGATCGATCGAACGCCGCCAAAGTGTCATAACGCCGCCGGCGCGCCAAAGGCGCGCCGCCACCGACAGAGGCGGCGGCGTTCGGTTGACTTTAAATTAATTTTGCGGCAATTCTTTATTGCGTCAACCACAAAGTCGGAGCTTTTCCTTCTCGTGTGGTTTAGTATTTCGATTTTCCTGATTAGAAATCAAGCAGGGCTTGCACTATCCCCGAATTTTCGGGTATTTCCCCGAAAATCTATGCTTCACCCCGAAAAAAAATTTAGTTCCCCGAAAATCACGCAATCACGGTGCCATCCCTAGCGATTTATCACCAGCGACTTTCCCTGCCAAATATTACTTTGCATACCATAATTCTTCACTACTCTCTTGTTCATTAATTTTCGTCTCTTTTGTTACTTTGCATAAAAACCAGACAGATGCAATATGCAATTGCAAATATTGCAATATACACAGTTCTTCATATGTTGACAAAAAACAGTATCGTCTTTATGAAATGAGTTTAAATCATTTTGAATGTAGTTTCCCAATCACTATTTCTAACATCGTTCGTAGTCAAGAATTTTATTTTCAAGTTGAATAGAATTATAGAACGAATTCACTACTATACAGCTTCAGCCTTCAGTTGGATGTTGAAATTGACAGCCGACAGATTGTTTCTACAGCTGAATTGTAAGTTTGCAGGTTTTTTTTTTGCTGTTTTTAAATAAGATTTTCTTAATGTTTAATACTAAATTGTTGAACGCCTGATAGAAAATACAATCTTCTTTCTGAAACATTTTTACCCCCCCCCCACACACAACACAAAAAAAACCTTCTATTGAGACAAAATTTAGCTATAGACTAAGCTATGTACAAGGTTGGGGAATTAAAGATTGAACCGGAAGTTACCCCAAAAATATGATTCATAAATAAATTGTAAATTATTGCCTATATGGGGGGGATTGGGGGCTATCATTTTTAAATGATAATACCTCATTTTTTTTATTGAAAGCAGGGATGCCAAAAAGATAATTATTTTTTTCATTTAAAGTGGAGACAGAAGAAAATGATATCAAATTTCCTGGGAAACCATTGGAATATTTTGATAGACCCAGGGCCCCCCATTAAGACTTGTTCATTGTCTTGGATATTTTGCGATTTCTCATAGGCTACTGGCCTAATTTGGATTTTGTGTGTGCTCCCTTTTGGTTAGATTCTTTGGATCTTATTGAATGCCAAGGCGAATCTATGACTCAGTTTTCCAATAATTTGAGGTATATCTGAATAATTTCGACATTGTTGTTGTTGTCTTTGTACCCCTTTACTCATATTCTCAGTTTTTTTCAAGGAACACTAAGCTGTTTAACGTTATTTTGCGTGTTTGTTTGAACCATAGTGACCTAGTTAATTATTAAGTAACTTATTTTTCCAATGAAAGCTGAGACGGTATCCTATCAAGGTGGTATCCAGAGGGAGGGGGGTAGGGGGTATTACATTTAAATGATAATATCTCGATTTTTTTTATTGAAAGCAGGGATCCCAAAAAGTTTTTTTTTAATTTAAAACAGAGACGGCATTTTATCAAGATGGTATCCAGAGGGGGGTATTGAGCTATCATATTTAAATGATAATACATCGATTTTTTTTTTAAAGCAGGGGTGCCAATAAGTTAATTATTTTTTTTTTATTTAAAGCAGAGACGGTGTCCTATCAAGATAGTATCCATAGGGGGGGGGCATAGGGAGTTATTATATTTAAGTGATAGTACCTTGAATTTTTTTTTATTGAAAGCAGGGATGCCAAAAAGTTGACAAAAATTAACAAGATTTTCGTGAGTTATACTTGATACAGCACTTGCATGGTTTTATCCTCCAAAGGGAAAGCAACATATGCGTCCAACCCGTTTTTTTTGCTTATTGATGAAGCGGGTTTAATTTGAAAACATTCATTCATAAGTACCAGGCAGATTCACACTAAAACGAATTGGTGTGACGAAAGCGATATCGACATCCCCACCTAACGTTGCGCTCGAGTGACAATGGCGCCCTTGGTCCAGTGCCCAAGTTACACTAAAAGGCCAGGTCATAATAAAAGCTTTCAATTTGGGAGGTTCAAGGAGGAGTCTTTAACAGTCTTATGACCTCAGGGTACTAGATGTTGCAACGTTCTTACGTATCTACAGTGGTTTAAAAAATTCGATCATCGCACAAATGATTACCAAAAATATGCACAAATATAACAAATGTAACATTTGGAATATTATAACACTTTTTTCAAAGCTTTGAAGAAAAGCAAAAAAGGCTAAATACCCCCTAACTACGCTTGAAAGCTATTTTAAAAAGAAACTCTTTAGAGATTTCCATGGAAATGACCATAGCAGAAGCTTTGAGCCTGGGTGGGAATCTAAGAGGAGTCTTTGAGTATTTTGACCACAGGAGACTTATTGTTGCGACTTTCTTAAATTTGGTAATTTTTGTGAGCATTTGGAAATGAAAGCTTAAACTCAATAACTGATACTAAGCGTCCAAACATTTTACTTGGATTAAAAGTGACGAACTAGGATGAAAATCTCAACATCTTCCCGGAGCTACTTCAGTCTGCATATTATTTCATTTAATTACATTTAGAACGGATGAGCTTTTCATTTTTTTACCAGAAAATAGCTGGCATTTAATTTTTCTTCATACCGAATAAACCATTAAGTGTTTTTTGTTTCATTGTAATTGAAGTGTTCTCATGTAAAGTGTTCATCATGTATTTTTCAATTTGATAAATTTACTCCTTTTAGATGCCGTTTATAATTTGACTGATATTAGGTATTTATCAATTTATAATTTGGAATGAATACCCAAAGGAAAAAAAACGAATAATATCCAAAAGAGCAGCCAAAAGCAATAAAAAAGCAGCAGTTCAGCCTTAGCCTACATGACACATATTCTATAAAGAAGCCAAAAAACTTTAAAATGCATTTTTTTAAATTGTAATTAAAAACCAGTTTTTAAGACAAGAAGTCTTTTTAAGAATCCAAAAGAGCAAAAAAAAAACAATCAATATCAAAGTCGACCATTTCAACTATTTTAAAGGGGACAAAACAGATTTAAGCAAAGGGCATTATGAAAAAACTAAGCTTCTAAGTTCAAAGTTGTATTCAAAGTTTTTACCCAGATAACTGACGAATTTTGTGATACGGTATTTGAAGTGGTATATGCAGTAATGCTCGATGAAAAAAACTACTAATTTTGATAATTATTTATGCTAAGAATACATAGCTAATAAATAATTCAACTACTCGTATTATGCAAGGGTTCTGAAACGCCATAGCCATTTCGTTTCTACCACATTTCTACTTCTCTTGATGAATAACGAAGAAGACCAGTTTCCAGCCAGCGACTTGTGAATTTTTGAACTCATGAATAGGCTCGAATCTGTTGTAAATTTAAGCATGTGATTTGAGAAAGACTGATGAAAACATTAATGTTTGCGGTTAACATTGATCACGCCGACGGCGCGCCTCCGATATCTTACCGACGGCGCGCCGCCGACATCTTACCGGTGGCACGGCGCGGCGTGCTATTTTTGGCCCCACCACCGCCGGTCTTCCCTCATCGGCGCGGCGCCGGGGTCTAGTTGTATTTAGTTTGTAAATAAAAGAACCTGAACCTATGCGTAAATTAGATGTGCTCGGGAGCTTATTTTTTTTAGTTTGCCTCCCTCTCCCTTCACTAGAATCTGATTACAGCACGAAAAAACAGTTTCACACAGGCCAAACGGAGAAAGCATGTCAGTGGAGATTTCTAGGCCCGACTAATGTGGCGCTAACTATGCCTAAGCATAAATAGTTAGGAGCTTGACTTGTAATCAACCTCAAGTTTTTATTCCAAGTTCTTTGTACGCTTTTACTCCCAATAGTTATATCGCACGTAAATACATACAAACAGTGCATCCCTGCACAGTTTGTCTATCGTCTAATATCACTTTCCATCCTTACGACAGAAAAAAAATTGAAGGGATTTGTGTTTAGTAAAAAGGAAATTTCTGACGAATAAATGAGAGACGCTTCATTTCGAGCAATGAGAGACGCTTTTAGAAGGTAATCGTTAGTGAAACATCAGCCTTGTCGATAACAGTGGCGGATCCAGGGGCCGAGGGGGGCGCGCCACCCTAGCTTAGTCTAAAGTAGTGTAATTTACTTAAATAACTCAAGTTAGCGTTAATTAAACTTGCTCCTAACGCAAGTTTATCGGATCAACCTATTTTGTGCCCCCCTAAATTTGTTTTTATCGGATCAACCTATTTTGCCCCCCCCCCTAAAAAAAATCCTGGATCCGCCCCTGGTCGATAAAGATAGCAGTCAAACTTTCGAGGTGTTACAGCGAGTAGCGTCAATTGGGGAGGGGGACTTTTTGTGTGATTTGAGCTCAGTAGCGTCAACTCAGAAGGCCAGTGGAGGTTATGTGCCCCCTAGATTTTGAAAAATACGTTTTGGGGGGACCTTTCCATTACAAATGCCTTTTTTTATATTTTCATACAAATGACAAATTTAGATTTTACCCCTAGATTTTGAAAAAAAACAAACCCCCGCTAAAGTTTCGTGAATTGACACCTTTGTTGTAGCTCCATTATCACGCTACTATCCCAGAATCAATTCTAGGCGCTTGAAATGTTAAAAGACAGTAGCCTTGCGATGTCTTTGTTAACCAGTTGAAAAAAAAAACGATACAGAGAGGACGAATAAGGAACAAAACTTACAGTATCAATTGTGTCACGCTTCTGCAATCCAATCAGACGCAAAACTAAAACTGATAAGTAATAAACACAGGACTCCTATTCCAATACACAGATATTAAGATGATAACAATAGTGCGGATGTGACTGGTACTTAATAAATTCACATAGTAAATAAAGAGTTACAAATATGTATCTATGGTATGTAAACCGGTTATTTTAAATAGCTAGAAGCTGGTACTTCTAATTTGCATCCCGAATTCTAACTACAATCTACCAGAGTTGCCACCCCTAGTTATTTATCACTAATTTTAAGGATTTCTTTTTCTTGGCTACTACATTTTATTGTTATTTCTTTCTTTTTTTTTATCGTCAGCGATTTTTTTTTACTAATGGTTTTGTCAAGAATCACGAATGATGGGAAAAGCGCATAATAGTTCCCGCCCCCTGAATCTTATAAAAGCCAGAGCGTGATTTGCGCTTCTTTATTGAAAGCGATTAAATAAATAAAAAAACAAGTTTTTTTAACAGAAAGTAAGGAGCGACATTAAAACTTAAAAACGAACAGAAATTATTCCGTATATGAAAGGGGCTGACCCCTCCTCAACGCCTCGCTCTTTACGCTGAAGTTTTTTTTTATTGCTTTAAAAAATAGTTGTGAGAAATAGTCAAACTATAGCGTAAGGAGCAAGGTGTTGAGGAAGGGACAGCCCCTTTCATATACAGAATAATTTCTGTTCGTTTTAAGTTTTAATGTCGCCCCTTACTTTCAGTTAAAATTTCTTTTTTTATTTAATTTCTGAATTTTTTCAATTAATGCAGGTTTTGATTTTGGCTCACCGTACATGAATAATTAAACCGCAATTTGCATATTAATTTTACTTTTTTTGGTTAAATAGCTTTCTCGAAAGTTGTTTAATTTTATTTATGAACGTTTTTATTAGTAATAAATATACGTAACTTACGAATTAACTTACGTAACGGACTTCTATATTCATATATTTTTAATACGTATATAAGGGGGTTCACTCCCTAGTCAATACCTCGCTCTTTACGCTAAAGTCAGAATTTTGTTCCAATTCTTTAAAAATGACCCCTTAATCACAAAGGCCTTTAATCATAGGGAGCGCAATAGCGCTGCCTAAGTAAAGAACGATGTATTATTATTATTTTTTTTTTTGGTTTCTTGGTCTTAGACCATGGCACTTCATTTCGAAGGAGTTGTCGTATAAACTTGGAAAAGGGCTCATTTGATTGGAAATTGGAACGGCTAGTGCCCTTTTTAATAGTCGAAAGTGATTGGAAGGCAACTAACACCCATTCCACGCCCACCATTTCCCGAAACACATCCAATCAAAATTTTGAGATAGCAATTTTGTTCAGCGTAGTTGATTTCCAGACAGAAATTATGTTTTTGAGGAGGACACTTCCCCAAAGCCCTCAGGGCAAGGGTTTTATGTTATGCCCTGGGGGCATATAAGAACGATGTTGGCACAATGTATTATTTATTTCCTTTAGACCAGGGCACTTAGTATCGAAAAAGTTGTCGTAGAAACTTCGAAAGGGGCTCATTCAATTGGAAATTGGAGTGGCTTGTGCCCTTTTTAATAGCCGAAAATGATCGGAGGGCAACTAACACCCCTTCCACGCCCACCATTTCCCGAAACACATCCAATCAAAATTTTGAGATAGCCATTTTGTTCAGCTTAGTTGATTTCCAGATAGAAATTCTGTTTTCGAGGAGGACACTCCCCCACAGCCCTCAGGGCAAGGGTTTTAAATTATGCCCTGGGAGCATATAAGGTTTTTATAAAAAGCGTTGTCGTAGAAACTTCAAAAAAGGCTCATTCAATTGGAAATTCAAAGGGCTAGTGCCCTTTTTAATAGTCAAAAGTGATTGGAGGGCAACTACCCCCCCCCCCTCACGCCCACCTTTTCCCCAAACACATCCAATCGAAATATTGAGATAGCCATTTAGTTCAACGTAGTTAAAAGTTCAGGAAATTAGGTCTTTGAGGATGACCCCCCCCCCCACATTCCTCGGGGCAAGGGTTGTAAGTTATGCCTGGGGGCATGTAATGTTTTTATAGAAAGCGTTGTCGTAAAAACTTCAAAAAGGGCTCATTCAATTGGAAATTAAAATGGCTAGTGCTCTTTTTAATAGTCGAAAGTGATTGGAAGGCAACTAACACCCCTTCCACGCCCACAATTTCCCCAAACACATCCAATCAAAATATGGAGATAGCATTTTGTTCAACGTAGGTGAAAGTTCTGGAAATTATACCTTTGAGCACGACACTCCCCCCACAGTCTTCAGGGCAAGGGTTATGAGTTGAGCCCTGGGGGCATATGAGGTTTTTATAGAAAGAGTTGTCGTAGAAACTTCAAAAAGGGCTCATTTGATTTGAAATTGAAACGGGTAAAGGCCATTTTAATAGTCGAAATTGATTGAAGAACAAGTAACCCCATTCTCACGCCCACCATTTATCCAAACACATCCAATCAAAATTTTGAGATAGCCATTTTGTTCAACGTAGTTGTAAGTTCTGAAAATAAGGTCTTTGACGATGACAAGCCCTCCCCCTCAGAGCCCTCAGGGCAAGGGTTATAAGTTATGCCCTGGGGGCATATAAGGTTTATATCGAAAGCTGTGTTGTAGAAACTTGAAAAAGGGTACATTCGATTGGAAATTCAAAGGGCTAGTGCCCTTTTTAATAGTCGAAAGTGACTGGAGGACAACTAACCCCCCTCTCACGCCCACCCTTTCCCCAAACACATTCAATCAAAATTTTTAGATAACCATTTTGTTCAACGTAGCTGAAAGTTTTGGAAATTAGGTCTTAAGGATGACACCCGCCCCCCCCCCCACAGCCCTCAGGGCAAGGGTTGTAAGTTATGCCCTCAGGGCATATAAGGTTTTTATAGAAAGCGTTGTCGTAGAAACTGCAAAAAGGGCTTATTCGATTTGAAACTGAAATGGCTAAGCCCCTTTTAATAGTCAAAAGTAATTGTAGGGCAACTAATCCCTCTCTCACGCCCGCCATTTCCCCAAACACATACAATCAAAATTTTGAGATAGCCATTTTTTCTGCGTAGTTGAAAGTTCTGGAAATTATGTCTGTGGATGACAATCCCCCCACAGCCCTCAGGGTTGTAAGTTATGCCCTGGGGGCATATGAGGTTTTTATAGAAAGAGCTGTCGTAGAAACTTCAAAAGGGCTCATTCGATTTGAAATTGAAATGGGCAAAGGCCTCTTTAATAGTCGAAAGCGATTGAACAGCAAGTAACCCCCCCCCCCCTCTCACGCCCACCATTTTTCCAAACACATCCAATCAAAATTTTGAGATATTCATTATGTTCAACGTAGTTAAAAGTTCTGGAAATTAGGTCTTTGAGGAATACAACCCCCCCCCCACAAACCTCAGGGCAAAGGTTGTAAATTATGCCCTGGGTGCATTTAAGGTGTTTATAGAAAGTGTTGTTGTAGAAACTCAAAAAGGGCTCATTCGATTGGAAATTGAGAGGGCTAGTGCCCCTTTTAATTGTCGAAAGTGATTGGAAGGCTTGACATTTTTACAGTAAAGATTGATCTGGGTACAATGTATTTTTTTCTTTTTTTTAGACCAGGGCACTTTGTATCAAAGGAGTTGTCGTAGGAACTTAAAAAAGTGTTCATTTGATTGAAAATAGAAAGGATTAATGCCCTTTTTAATAGTCGAAAGTGATTGGAGGGCAACTAGTCGCCCTCCCACGCCCACCCTCCCATTTGCCCATTATGTTTAAAAACTAAATGTTGCCTTAATATTAAATCAAAATGCACTGTGTTAATGCTAATTCCCAATAAGGCATCTCAGCAGTATCCCAAGAACGACTGAGGGTATTATGTTCAAACTTTCGGGGCAACTTCTGCTCTTAAAATTTAACCAAATCAAAATAGCATAAGTGTATCCAAGCTATCAAAGAAAGTAAACAGATTTTTTTTTTTGCAAATGGTATCAAGTTTTCTATTTCAGGTCAACTAGAGGAGGTATGAAACTAAATTAAACACTACTTTTTGTGCCCAGATTTTTAAAACGGTGTATGTTGTTAAAAATTGCTGAAAATTTTTCTCCAGCATACATATAGCAGGCCAAACAATAAAGTCTTAAAAAAAGAAAAGATTTAAAGTATTATTTTCTTTTTCCCTGAAAAGACTATGTCAATATAAAATGAACAGAAAAAAAATTTAAAAAACTTTTTCCACTAAATAAGTTTTTCAAAGAAAAATAAAGAACTCTATTAAACCAAAAATGAGCAAAAAATAAAATCAAATAATCTACCAAGCATGAAACTACCACAAATCAGCATCAATAAATAAATGAAACCAAAAACGAACAGAAATTACAATAAATAATTGAGTCAAACTCAAAACGAGCAAAAACTAAGATGAGTAGGGCTCAAAACCACTATGCCTTCTCAAGGTCAGAACATAATTTGCACTTTACAAAAACATATATCTTAGTTCTTATCTTTATTTCAACAATTTTTAATTTACATAGAGCCCTTTGACAACTGCCATATGAGAAATACAGGTGATCTTGTCAGTGCTTGCATCCCTACTGATTTATCATGAGAACCAACAATTTTTCTGAGAACCTTATGACCAAAAATCATATCTAACAATTATCAGTGGCATCAATTGGAGTGGGGGAAAATATAATTTGCCCCCCCCCCTGGTTTTGAAAAATACCTTTTTTGTTTTGTTTTTCATTGAAAATGCCAAGTTTGGGTATTTCTAATGAAAAAAGGAAAATATGACAAACTTGCCTCCTAGATATTGAAAAATACATCCCCTGGTCCCCTCCCCTCATTTTTGTAAATTGACACCACTATAATCAACCAATAAATTTTGGTATTAGGAATATTGCCAGTTCCAAGCAAGTTTTGTTCAATCAAATCCATGAAACTTCAATTCTTTTTATTTTGGATTTGGGTATGTATTAATAGCTCAATCTCATATAGTTCAAATTGCAGTTGCAGACCTTGAACCCTGCTTCTGTTTTGCAGTGATAGAGCTTATGTAGGTTGCATCAGCTAGTCAGGAGTACACCAAGGGATACTATCAAAACAAACACTAAATTCATGACCTGATTTATTCTGCTTCTTTGTGCAAGTTGCACTGATTACATAAAAAAAATTTACAACTTCCTTAGTTGTGTTCAATGTTTGTTAGATTTTGTTACATTTTACTAAAAAAATTATGTACAAATTCCTGCAGGGCTACAATGAGGCCAAAAACAGGAAATAATGGTGTATTCCATTCATTAAAGCCTACAATAACCACACTTTACATGGTTTTCAAAATACATCCCTGACTGCTTATAGAAAAATATTTGTCAATTTTTACCAACCAATATTGTCTTCAAGTCTACCAACAATCTACTAATTTAATGCAAACTTTGCCCAATTTTAAAGTAAGAGAAATGGACAATGCCTATAGATAAAGCATAAAATTTACAGGAGAGTGGAAAAACTGAAAAAATAAACACAGTTTGCATTTTTGTACTATTTCTGTAAAGCATTTGCAACCCAGTTTGCATAAAGCCTATGTCACACATTTGGATAAAATAAAACTACAAATGAGTACAGCAATAATAATTTATTGACACTACATTATAGTGTGCCTTGGGTTTAATTTGTTAGAGTGAGGCTACATTCATTTTTCAAGCACAATTTTTTAGGTAGACAAATCAGGATTAAAATTTAAGACACACATTTTTTTTTTAATTAGAAAAGATGGAACCATTGCAAAAACAGCTTTCCTATCTGATTATAAATCTGACAAAAAAATACAATGAAATAAATCTATTTTGATTTTCAGATCAAGTTCTTATCATTTCAATTTTCTGCTTCTATAGCACATGTGTGGTGTTAAAATCAAATGAGAACATACACTCCATTCATATAATAGTTTCTTGGTTTCTATCAAAAGAAATGACAAAACCATTGTCGGATTTGCAGGAAGGCTTATTGCCAGGGTGGCAATATATTGCAGGAGGGGGGGTGTATTTTTTTTCAAAATCTAGGTTGTGGTAAATGTGTTGTTAGTTAAACTTTTCAACAAAATACCACAACAGGCATTTTCAATGAGAATACCTCCCAAAAAAAGGGATTTATCAAATTCAAGGGGGCAAAATTCTAGGATGGTGCAAGCCCCCACCCCTCTCCTCCTCTCCACTGTGCCTCAGGCTTGTAAACATTTGCAAGTAAATTTTCCTTGCAATGTTTAGGTCTGGTATCTCTGTTTTATATGCATGCACTATATTGAACATAGGCTTCTTTTTTTGCTGTTTTAGGGGTAAAATTTTACTTTAGCTACTTTTGGCTATATTGGAAAGGGGTTAGGTTAGCAAAATGAAACTGTCAGTGATGGGTCTAAAGGCCAAAGTATGTCCTGGCAAGGTATTTTGAAGTACCTACCTCCACTCCTCCCTCTCCCTTGAGGGTCCTGACCTTTGATGACCTTTAAAAATCTGTGTGCTATAAAAGTGAAACCTTGCCAAATAGATCTTCTGCTTGAAAGAAGTACAACAAAATTGTTTTCAGCTTCACAACTTTTCTTAATTCTAATTTATTAGGTTTTAAAGATATGCAAATACAATTCCTAAATTTTGAGAAAAAAAACATTGATATGGCTTAAAATTCTACTAAAATAACAGGAATTGCTTATCAGAACTAAAGCCAGAGAAAAAGAAACTCATAACTGAAAATTAATGTAAAATGTTATTTTGTCAAAATTTCAATAGGTATTGGCACTCACTTCCACTATGTCTTGTCCATAGGGGCAAAAAAACATTGATATTGCTTAAAATTCTACTCAAATAACAGGAATTGCATTATCCATGTCTACTGGATCATACCAATCAAGTTGTAGTGATTTTGTTTGTAATGTAATTGTGCTGGTTGCAGGGGCACATACTTTGAAAAGAGAAAAGTGTTACAGAAATAGTGAAAGAGAGAGAGAGAAAGAGTATGCATGGGAGAAGTTATTAGTCAACTAGTTGGAAAAGGAAAGTTTTGCTGGGGCAACATTTACTGTCAACTAGTTGGCAAATGTAAATGTTGCTGGGGAGAAGTTATTAGTCAACTAGTTGGAAAATGAAAGTTTTGCTGGGGTGAAGTTATTAGTCAACTAGTTGGAAAAGGAAAGTTTTGCTGGGGCAACATTTACTGTCAACTAGTTGGCAAATTTAAGTGTTGCTGGGGAGAAGTTATCAGTCAACTAGTTGGAAAATGAAAGTTTTGCTGGGGTGAAGTTATTAGTCAACTAGTTGGCAAATTTAGATTTTTCCTATACAGATGGGTTAAATTTTCCAACTAGATGACTAAAATGTTTTTAGTTATAAGGAGATTCGATAGTACCATTCTATATAAGCTTATAAACTAATTTTTTCCAATAGTCAAAGGGTGGAGTCCCCACTGAAAGTTCTATTTTCCTAACCTAACCCCTTTTCAAGATGGCAAAAAGTAGATAAACTAGGATTTCACCAAAAGTAGCTAAACTATAATTTTATCATTCTAAAGGGACCTACTCCAAATTTAGTCTATTCCTTACCTTGCTTTTCTAAAGTTTGGGTTCATAAACACAATATGTTGCTGTTGATTAACAAGGCTTCTAGCAAAATTTTTCTTTAGTGTTTGAAAAGAAATCAAGCAAAAAATTGATGATTTTCTACTTTGCCTAATGGATCATAACAATCAAGTTGTAGGACTAGAGATTTTGTTTGGTGCTGCTTGGACACGCTTTTGCATGTTGACGTTTCAAAATTAGATCTTATACAACCCCATCTAATTTTCTTATGCTTCATCAACCGACCGAAATTACTTTCTTGTCTAAAATTCACCTAAAACTAAAAGGAAGAAGATGCAGTCTTAATGGTCCATATTGCAAATAGTAATTACAATAGCTGGTTAAATAGTCTTTAATAACGAAAATACAATGAGTTTAAACAGAAAAAAAGGATCAACAAGTACATTTTTAGAAGAAGTATTTTTTTATTATTCTCTTATCATTTCAGTTTTAGGTCAATTTTATCGCACTAAAGATGTTTTTAATGCTTTTCACCGTGCTATGGGAAAAAAAAAAATTAAGGGTTTTAATTCTTTAATCTCAATTAATTTCATTGTGGCAAACTTTTAGGTTATTAGACATATTCAGAGGTAATGCTGTAGCGTTGCCTATAGTAAAGGCCATACGGCTCCAATGTTTTACTATTTATTTATTCATTTTTCCCAGAGGCACTTCATATGGAAGGGGTCGTCGTAGAAGCTTCAAAGGGGGCTCATTCGATTGGAAATTGAGAGTTCTAGTGCCCTTTTTAATAGTCAAAAAGGATTGGAGGGCAACTAGCCCCCCCCCCCCCCCCACGCCCTTCATTCCCCCAAACACATCCATTCAAAATTTGAGAGAGCCATTTTGTTCAGCGTAGTTGATTTCCACATAGAAAATATATTTTTGAGGAGGATACTCCCCCACAACCCTCAGGGCAAGGGTTTTAAGCTATTCCCTGGGGGCATATAAGGTTTTTATAGAAGGCGTTGTCGTAGAAACTTCAAAACAGGCTCATTTGATTGGAAATTAAAGAGCTAGTGCCCTTTTTAATAGTCAAAAGTGATTGGAGTGTAACTAGCCCCCCTCCCCTCCCCACGCCCATCATTTCCCCAAACACATCCAATCAAAATTTTGAGATAGCCATTTTGTTCAGCGTAGTTGATTTCCTGATAGAAAATATATTTTTGAAGAGGACACTCCCCAACAACCCTCAGGGCAAGGGTTTTAAGTTATGCCCTGGGGGCATGTAAGGTTTATAACAGAAGGCTTTTCGTAGAAACTTCAAAACAGGCTTATTCGATTGGAAATTAAGAGGCTAGTGCCCTTTTTAATAGTCGAAAATGATTGGAGCGCAACTAGCCCCCCTCCCACGCCCATCATTTCCCCAAACACATCCAATCAAAATTTTGAGATAGCAATTTTGTTCAGCGTAGTTGATTTCCAGATAGAAAATATGTTTTTGAGGAGAACACTCCCCCAGAACCTTCAGGGCAAGGGTTTTAAGATATGCCCTGGGGGCATTTAAGGTTTTTATAGAAGGCGTTGCCGTAGAAACTTCAAAAAAGGCTCATTCAATCGGAAATTCAAAGGGATAGTGCCCTTTTTAATAGTCGAAAGTGATTAGAGGGCAACTAGCCCCCCCCCCCACGCCCATCATTCCCCCAAACACATCCAATCAAAATTTTGAGATAGCCATTTTGTTCAGCGTAGTTGATTTTCAGATAGAAAACATGTTTTTGAGGAGGACAATCCCCCACAACCCTCAGAGCAAGGGTTTTAAGTTATGCCCTGGGGGCATATAAGGTTTTTATATAAGGCGTTGTCATAGAAACTTCAAAAAAGGCTCATTCGATTGGAAATTCAAAGGGATAGTGCCCTTTTTAATAGTCGAAAGTGATTGGAGGGCAACTAGCCCCCCCCCACGCCCATCATTCCCCCAAACACATCCAATCAAAATTTTGAAATAGCCATTTTCTTCAGCGTAGTTGATTTCCAGATTGAAAATATATTTTTGAGGAGGACACTCCCCCACAACCCTCAGGGCAAGGGTTTTAAGTTATGCCCTGGGGGCATATAAGGTTTTTATAGAAGGCGTTGTCGTAGAAACTTCAAAACAGGCACATTCAACTGGAAATTCAAAGGGCTAGTGCCCTTTTTAATAGTCGAAAGTGATTGGAGGGCAACTAGCCCCCCCCCCACGCCCATCATTTCCCCAAACACATCCAATCAAAATTTTGAGATAGCCATTTTGATCAGCGTAGTTGATTTCCAGATAGAAAATATGTTTTTGAGGAGGACACTCCCCCACAACCCTCAGGGCAAGGGTTTTAAGTTATGCCCTGGGGGCATATAAGGTTTTTATAGAAGGCGGTGTCGTAGAAACTTCAAAAAAGGCTCATTCGATTGGAAATTCCGAGGGCTAGTGCCCTTTGTAATAGTCGAAAGTGATTTGAGGGCAATTAACCCCCCCTCTCACACCCACCTTTTCCCCAAACACATCCAATCAAAATTTTAAGACAGCCATTTTATTAAACGTAGTTTTAAGTTCTGGAAATTAGGTCTTTGAGGATTACAACTCCCCCAAAGCCCTCAGGGTAAGGGTTGTAATTTAAGGATTCTCCGAATCCTTCATATTATTTCTTATGAAAGGGATGCTCGTATAAACCTTAGAGAGGGCTCATTTGATTGAAATTTGAAGTTCTTGTTCACTTTTTAAGAGTCAAAAGAGATTGAAGGGCAACTAGCCCCTCTCCCTCCTCCATGCCCTAAATGCATCAGATAAAAATTTTGAGATAGACATTTTGTTAAAATAGTTCAAAGTTCTGATAACAAAAAACTCCGGTGTCGACACAGCCCACCAGGGCCCAGGGGAAGGCGTTGTAAGTCATACCCTGGGGAATAACTTATTAAGGGGGGTTTATAACTTATGGGAAGGGGTTTTGTATGGGAAGAACACATAGGAAATTCATTATAATTATCCAATTATAAGGTTAAAATACATACTCTGTGATACATGCAAAATTGCTTTGGCACACAAATTCCTATTAAGGTCAATTCCAAACAGTCGTGATCCCTTTGTGTCAGCAAGTGAAATGGTCTAAACCCCCTTATCGGAGCTATTTTTTCAATCCATTCATTGTTGTCAATCGCTGTCCACAAGTTATTCAAGCTGTCTATTGTTCATATATAAGGTTTTTATCAAAGAGGTAATCGTATAGACTTTGTTTCATTCGTATAGACTTTGTTTCAAAAAGTTTCATTCGATTTAAATTGAAGGTTCTAGATCCGTTTTTTAAAGTCAAGAATAATCGGACAGTAAGCAACCCCCCTCCCCATGCCATAAAAACTTGAAAATTTTTGTAATCAAAAACGAACAAAAATTAATTTAAAAAAAAACTTTCCGAAAAATAAGTTTTTCAAAGAAAAGTAAAGGCCATTTTAAACTTAAGCTCAGGAGATACAAATACCTGTTAAATTCAAACTCAAAACGACCAGAAATTACTATTAAAGAATAAATGAAACCCAAAACGAACAGAAATTAAATAAACAATCATAGCAAAAAACATACAAGTAATAACATAAATGAATAAATAGATCTTAAAGCGAGTAATGCTTAGATTGAATATGAAAATCAAGCTTAAAACGAAAACAAATATTTTGCTATTAAAGTATAAATGAAACTTAAAACGAAAAGAAATTAAATAAACAATCAATGCAAACAAAAATACAATATATATTAATGTAAATGAATAAATAAATCTTAAAACGAGTGAAACTTAAATTGAATATGCAAATCAAGTTTGAATCGAATAAAAACAACTACAAACAAGAGTTTGGGTATCGTCTCACTGCAGAAGCCTAAAACCTACTGAGTCATTGGCGCTTTACTGAAAACGAATTATATTACAAATGTTTTCTTTTGTACTTAATATTGAAAATAAATATTAAAATTACAGTAAAATTTTGAGCTGATGAGCTTTTAGCAATTAGTATCATTATGCATCAAATATTCAGTTTAATTTATTAGTTCTTTTCAAGATTGGTCAAGACAAATATAGTTTTACTACAAGCAAAATTTGGATACTGCCCCCTTCTTTAACTGTAAAAACCTAAAGCCTTCTGCGTCATTGGTGCTTCACTGAAAACGAATTACTCGTATATTACAAATTTATTATTTTCCAGTTCTTACAGCATTGAAAATGAAAATAAAAATTACAGTGAAAAAAAAAATCTTGCTGATGGATCTTTCAACAATTAATATCATTATATATCTAATATTCAATTTGATTTTGTTTATACTTTCCAAGACTGTTCAAGACTCATAAAGTTTTTGCCATTTTTTTTAACTGTGCTATTTTTTTAACTAATCGTGTTAGTTTGTTATGAAAACATTCTATGGCTTCTAGGCATTTCTATTTGAGCGGAAAAATGCACCTCAAACTTTGTGGAACATGCATTTACTTGCATGAAACACCAAAATATAATAAAATGTCAAGTTTCGGAGTGTTCCACCACCCGCAAGCAAGTGCCATTGGTGTTTTTGAATCCGCTTGGTCAATTTAGGGGGTGGAGGGTAGGCTAATTCTCGTAGCAGCCCCATTCCGTCGTGGTATGGTTCACATTTTCAACACCTGGCGTCCGGATTATCATATAATCTACCAAGCATACAACTACCCCAAATCAGTATCAATAAATAAATGAAACCCAAAACGAACAAAAATTAAAATAAATATTAGAGTCAAACTCAAAACGAGCATAAATTAATGTGAGTAGGGTTCAAAACCCCTATGCTTTCTAAAAGCCAGAATATAATTTGTACTTTACTGAAAAAAAATGCAAATGAGTTTACTGAAAAAAATGTGCATTGTCAATTTAATATACATATGCTGATATTTATTCCCTAAAATCTTAATTAATTTTTGATTTCTTAAAGTTACAAAAGTGAAAATATTTCAAAGAATTGTTTTCAGTAAAGCGCCAATGATGCAGTAGGGTTTAGGCTTCTGCAGTGAGACGATACCCAAACTCTTGTTTGTAGTTATTTTTATTCGATTCAAACTTGATTTGCATATTCAATTTAAGTTTCACTCGTTTTAAGATTTATTTATTCATTTACGTTAATATATATTGTATGTTTGTTAGTATTGATTGTTTATTTAATTTCTGTTCGTTTTAAGTTTCATTTATACTTTAATAGCAAAATATTTGTTTTCGTTTTAAGCTTGATTTTCATATTCAATCCAAGCATTACTCGCTTTAAGATCTATTTATTCATTTATATTATTACTTGTTGTATGTTTTTTGCTATGATTGTTTATTTAATTTCTGTTCGTTTTGGGTTTCATTTATTCTTTAATAGTAATTTCTGGTCGTTTTGAGTTTGAATTTTAACAGGTATTTGTATCTCCTGAGCTTAAGTTTAAAATGGCCTTTACTTTTCTTTGAAAAACTTATTTTTCGGAAAGTTTTTTTTTAATTAATACCAGAAAAAGAGGGTCCCAATTAAAAAAATTGTTTAAGTGTCATTCTCTCCCTCACCCACCCACCAGACCTCCAAAATAATTTCTATCCACACCACCACTTCTTCTATCTTGACATTAATTAATTTCTCTTCATTTTCGGGATCCTTTTCCTCATGGAGGAGTAAATAACAATTTATCATCCTAATGGCGAGATAGGCTACTTTGAGATTTACAGGACTCTATTATGTTTAATTTTATTGAGTTTGGCCTTTCGCAAACCCTCTCTTATCATTATTATTGTTACTATTTATTGTAAAACCCACTATTTATTATCTAATTTTGGTTATTTCTGAATAAAAAGACTGGATTTTAATTTTTGGTTGCACCATCTTGCTATTTTTGTCTATATTACGGTCGCTGATCCTAGTAAGTGTTAGAACTTTTATGTTGTTACAAAAAAAAAAAAAAAAAAAAAAATGAGAATTCGTTTATCATTTTAGCATCCTATCTCTAAGTAATTATTGTTAACAGAGAAAATATCAATTTCAATGATTTCTCACCAATGGTCGTTTGTCATTCTCAGTGAATTATTAATCACCAACTGCAATTTACTGCATTCAAAAGTTTTACATATTTTCAAACAAACCATAAAAATTACGCTTAGCGTTTAATTTCACAGTTTTTCGGTGTCATCCCTTATATAATCATCTCTTATATAATTATATAATCATCCCTTATATAATGTGCCGTTAATCAGAAACGGCGCAGGAAGGTTTCACATGCACTCGAGTAACTTATGTTAACAAGATGATAAAACAGAATTTAAGAGGATCATTAGTACAATAGCAAAGTTAAATGAAAGAAGTAAAGTAAGAAGTAAGTAATGGGTCTGCACTAACATTAATTTCTTGCAATTTAAAACTCATTATAAACTATATGAAATTAAGAATGAAATATTTGTATATATATATATATATATATATATTTTTTATACATCTCGTTAAAAAAAAAAGAAAAAAGAGAGACATGGGTGGAAAGCAATACACACGGAACTAAACATCTTACGAAAGTGTGGGTTTCCTCTGAAGGTGAAGCTATCGTTGGGAATCAGCAGATTGGTAATGTTTGAATTTCTACAGAAGAAAAGTACTGTCATATTATTCCTTATTTATTTTTATGGTTCATCATGGCAGCACTCGCAAAAATGGGACACTGCCCTGATAACTTCATAATTTTGAAACAACCAATACAAAAATCTTGGAAAATTGTGGTTTTTAGATATGAATAAACCTAAGATGGGTTCAAAGGGCATAAAATATCTTTATTTTGGTGCCCTTAGTAATTTGAGGCATTACATTCTCTAAAGATTCAAAGTAATTCACCAAACAGTATTAGACACTATTCCAGAGGAAAAAATCAGCTTAGCAAAGTTCGGAGGGTATAAAACTAAGCTTCGTTGAAATTGGAGGTAAAAGTTAGGGACAGTCTCCAGAAGTCTGACTCTAGTTGTCCTGGCCCAGAATCTTTCAGATAAGACAGATTTCTCTTTTGGCAGCATTAACGGAGATGATTTTTGACGGAGATGAGCCCCTTTCGGTAAAATTGTCTTCGTTAATTGATCATTTCCTATAATATATTAAAGTTTTTAATTTTCATGTTTCCTTAATTGTATATTCTGTTTTCTTAAAATTGTTAAATAGTTAATTATAGAATTAAGATCTAGTGCAATGGGATAGTCTTAGGATACCAGTTTGACTGACCGTGTATCAAACACTGACCTGAACGAATAATGTGATTTGATCCCACTGTCTAGCGCTATAATGAACGAAATGTTAAGATGACTAGGCCAAATTTTACGAATGAAGGGTGATGGATTATCAATTATTGTGCTTTTTGGCCATCTATCAGGCGCCAAAGGAACAACAGATTGTCCCGGAACGGGCTAGGAAGAGGTCGCAAGGAAGGATTTAAAGGTAATTGGAAGTACAGGAGTGGGGGTGAAGAGTAAAGCTTTGAATAAATTGGGGTGGAAAAGCTTGTGTAGCTGTGTTGGCGTCAGGCTCTCCTTCTTCGGAGAGCCAATCTAGTTACCCTTAAGGAAAGGAGAGCGAAAATTTCCATGCGCTTCGCTAGCAATGCTCTTCATAACCCTCGGATAACTGCCCTTTTCCCTGGTCAATATTCAACCCTTCGCCCCCGCCTCCAGCGTTCTGCTTTTAAAAAAATCCCCCTCCTTGTTCTAGCTTTGTCTTTTGGTCTCATAGCTATTTTTTTTTTGCTTTAATTATTTTATTCCCTTTTAATTTTACGAGTTCTTTTTTTCGTTTTGACATTTTGCCGATTCGGCATTGACCTTTTAATTTTTGAGCTGTAATTGTCTTTGATATTTATACGTAGTTGATATTGACCATTTTATAATGTTTTCGTTCTTGTTTGTTTTTTTCCTTTTGTTTATTGACACTTAAGTTCGCACAAGCCCATTTAGGCTTATGCATTGAGTAGTTAGTAGTAGTAGCAATTGTAACTGATTTTGATTATTCAAATACCAATGCTTGATTCAATGAATCTTTCAAATAACCTAATATCCTTTTTTCTCTAAGTTTTTACGCAAAATAAAAAGTCAATTAGAAACTTCTCATTATTGAATTGAAATACCAACTTTACTTCAGGGTTATTTTGTTTGATTGATGTTATTACGTTTGGGTTCAAATATGTCTCTTGGACGCACGACCATTGTTTTCATAGCATCTACATGGATAGAAATACAAAAATACACAATAGTCAACACCTTTGAATAAGGAAAAACATGTACTCAATTTACCAAAAGAATTTTTGAACTGCGTAACTATTTTTTGGGCAAATTTGCCACAAAGTATTTACAATTTTTCTGCTTTAGGACCGCCCTGAACGACTCAATTAAATTAAAGTTAGACCTTTTCATGAAGAACTTTATTAGGTATCTTTCCTTTCCTCTAATTTTTCGGGGATTCTCCGTATTTTCCCAAAAGAATATTGAGATCCCCAAAAACTAACGTTCGCAACTGCACAAAATATTAATAACCGATTTTGATTAACGTTAATTTCTGAGAAGATTTCGCGGAACCCCGAGAAGGTTTCGCAAAATACCTACCGAGATATCCAATTTGGACACGCAATTCAAAGCTCATCAATAATCTTCAGATAGCAGATCCTACTATAGCCGTTGCTAAACTTATTGAGAAACAGAACCAAAAGATTTCAAGACATGCTTGAAGCCGACTTCTTCAACTCTAGTTATATTGTCATAGTTGTATAGTGAGATTTTGCTTTTTTTCTATTTGTATTGCTCCGCCATTTTCTTTTTGTAAGAAGGCAGGTTTTCAATAAATAATAATAAGGTACTTGTATGATATAACGCCGACCACTCAAGTTGTTCATTCATTGACGCATTGTAAAACCAGCTTTTTTCGTTAGTTTCTTTCAGCTTATCCTGAGACAAGACAAAGAGAAGTGACAGAATAGATGGAAAATGAGGGAATAGGTGGAAAATGGGCAATATATTTGAACATTAGGGGTGGGGGTAAAGTATTTGGACAGTATGAAGTTAGAACAATTCTTACTACATAATATGCAGAATAATTGTACCTAACACATTAGGCACGCAGACGCTACACTTTACCCCTCCCCCTTAATGTGCAAATATATAGCCAAAATTTGTTTCTAAAGTATAATATTTTCATTATAAGGTATATTTCATTAGGATTGAGCGTCAGAGAAACAGGTTCAACTTAGATGAAGAATATTAGGTCGGGTGTATATTATGCAAGCAGCAATAATAATGATATAGGGACGAAAACAAGAAAATGTATGGAACAATGAAGAAATAAATAAAATGTAGAGTAAACAACAACTAGGATAGTTTTCAGCCAATGAATAACGAAAGCAAAGAAGATATTTCGGCAAAGACATCGGCTGAGCAGTCCTCAGTGCAAAAGAAGAAGAAAAAAAGTGATATAAAAGAGGATTTGCATATAAAAGAACACGAGTGTATATAGCTAGTGTGACATCAGAACGTGTTCATACATTAAATTAGTCAGTACCACAAAAACTTTTGAATAATAAAAAGTGCACTAAACTTACCTAAGCGATTTTACAAGTAAAAACATATGAGGTGAACGTCCAATCGTTTATTGGAGTTGATAAATACAAAATTAGTGAACAGACAAACAAAGGTAAAAAATATCATCCAAACTGATATTATTCTAATAAAGTTAAAAAAATTAAAGCTTTTTGCGACTCATTACACTTTAAAATGATTACTTATGTACATATCACAGAATTAAGCATTGTAAAAAACGTTTCAAACCAAAATAAACTTATAACGTTGTTTTTTTACAGTTTCCAAACTTTAGTCCTAATTTTGGAGCTAATTAACTAATGTTAACATAAGCAGCAGAATGTTAAAAGAGAAACCTCAAATTCAGCCCTAAAAAAAATAAAATAATAATAATAATAACAAAAATCAAGCACTTTTCCGAAAAGGTTTATCGATGCTAGATCGTTTTGCCAAATAGGCATAATTTGTTGATTTAAAGTTTTTCTTTCAATGAAGCTTTTTAATGCATTCAAAATACGGTAAAGTGACTTTATGATAAAAGCTACAATTCACAGTTATTTCTCCACATAAAAAAATAATAATATATTATTTTATATAATAATATATTTATATAATAAAATAATATATTTCTGCACATATAATATAACATATATATATATTCATATATATAACATATATATATATATTCATATAATATATATATATATGTTCTATATATATATATATATATATATATATTCATAGCATATAATATATATATTCTGCACTATAATAATATATTTCTGCACATAAAAAAAATAATATATAGCCAATGCTTCCATTGCCACAAATTTTCCGGGGTTATCCCAAAAGAAAATTGGGTTCGCCAAGATCTCCCCAAATATTAACGTTAACGGAAATCGACGGCTTGTATTTCATATTAACTTCCGTGTATTTACGAATCTTTATTCCTTGACATAAGAAAATAAGGTTATTATAATTTTTCTTTTTTATATATTTCAATTGCGAGTGAGAATGTATTGATATAAATTTATAATAAACTTAAAGGAGCTGACAGATCTCGAAGAAACTAATTTTCACCCGGAGAAACTCAGGGGAACCAGAAAGTGATAGTGGGAGCACTTTATATAACACCCTTATGGTGATAATTAGTTAAGACTCAATTAACTAATCAATTAATAAGGGCTTTTGAATTACTACAACAGAAAAGTGAATGAAATAATATCTGGGCAATATTTTTTCAGGTTAGGGGCAACAGTTTTATAGGGAAACACCCCGTCCCTTTAAAAAGCAAAATTTCAGTCTATCGTAATATCTTTTTCCAAATTTTACCACCTGCACATAGGAAGGGATATTGATTCCCCCCCCCCCAAGCATTGCCACAAATACTAAGAAAACACTATAATGGTTGATGCCAGATGGGGATAAGTTCTTTAATTTGGTTAGGAAAAATCAAAGTTAACAATTTTCAACTCAAAATAACTAAGCCAAAACTTTGTTTCATATTGTTTACTATTAGCCTTATATGGTTTGAAGAGACACCGTCACATCAGAAATAATGATGAAAATTGGCAGAAATTAGCATCCATAACTACAATGATTTCATAAGTAATTTTTTGAATTTTCCAGTCACAAGCCTCCTAGAATGGTGTTCTTGTCTTCAGGGGCGGCAGGGGAGAGGGGCAGTTTCCCCCCCCCCAATAATGTGGAGAAAAAATATTATACATCCCATGCCCTTTGACTATCCAGATATAGACCCCTCTTGCCCCCCCCCCCTCCAATAAAAATGCTGGAGAGTCGCCCCTGCTTGTCTTCTTGGAAGGTACCAGACTGTACAAATCTATATTTGCGTTAACAAACTTTGAGCTTGAATTTGATTAATTAATTAAATTATTTTTGAACATAAAAAAAAACTAGGGTGGCATGTAAATTGATTCAAAATGTTAGAATTCTAATAGCTTTTTTTCCATCCCCTAATCCCCCAACGTAGGTGAAATCATAAATTATGAGACATTTTAATAAAAAAAAAAACTAAAAAAAATAATTGATTTCTATGACTTGTATTATAGAATAATTCATACTGCTTAATAATTCAAAAAATAAGGATTACCAAAAATTTGAATAAGCCAAAAATAGACATCTATATCTCTGTTAATAATTAAAAAATTCTCTTGGAGAGTCTGAGGGTCTACGTATATGTTTTATGACAACAGAGACTAAATGGATTCAAGTTTTGGGAGTTTTGTTCAAAACCCCATTCCCCTAAGTGACATCCTATATTATGATGCATTTTTGATAGTAAATTATAATTTTAGATGGTTGATTTCAATGAGTCCAATCCTAAAATCCTTCATATTGCTTGCTATTTCCAAAGTATTAGAGATAATAGAACATTTCAGACTGTGTCTTAGGGTAGAAATAAGCCTAAATCCTATTAGATCTAAAATAATCAAAAGTTCATTCCGATCCTATAAAGTAAAAAAAAAAAAAAAAAAAAAAAAAAAAAAAAAAATCGAAAAACACTAATGAGCCATGGAATTTTGCTGCATAGCACACCCTTTATCAGTGTTTTATAAAAAAAATATGCACTTTCTTAGTTGTCTTCCATAGATACGTTGTAAAGCTTTGACAGCATGCCAACTAATCACGTGTCAACTAGAAAAAACATTCTTTGACTCACATTCAGAACAAATCTATAAATAAGTCCTTTATCACTGAAGTTCGATTAATTCTTCACCAGAACGTTTAGGCGTGAACGTTACTTTCACGTCTCTTGACAATAGCAACGCTTTCAAGTAGATTTATTTATTTGCTTCGGCACGCATGGATTCAATTTTAGCACAAATTTTCAAAGCAGGTCCTAGTTTCATATTCATGGCAGACATCAAATGATCAGCTTTGAGCAGCATTAGTGCCTGCCCATCGATCTCCTGAACTAGAAACTCGTCTGCATATTCATCACAACCAGGTAAGTTTCGAACAAATTCGGCAACGTCACGAGCCTAAAAATAAATATAATAGAAAATTAGAGAAAAAGAACCCTTTAAGATTGTTGTGCATCGTTGTGATGATTACGCATAATCATCACAACCAAGTAATTGAAAAGACCACATCAACGTTATTAAAAAAGAAACCTTTGAAGATTTTAATGCAGGTTGTGCATCGTCGAGATGGTTATACACACTAATCACAGCCAGACAATTAAAAAAGAACACACCAGGTTATTAAAAACAGAAATCTTCGAAGGTTGTTGTGAATCATTGTGATAGTTGTGCATACTCATCACAACCAGGTTATTAAAAAGTGCCCAACACAATATTAAAAAGTACACCTTTGAAGATCATTGTGAAAGTTGTGTTTTGTTGAGCAGGCTGTGCATTATTGTGAAAATTATGCATATTCATCACAAACAGGTAATTAAAAAGACCACAACAGGTTTATTAAAAAAAATCTTTGAAGACTTTGTCCAGGTTGTACCTCGTTGCAAGGGTTATGCATACTAATCACATCCAGGCAATTAAAAAAGAACACACCAGGTTACCAAAAAGAAATTTTGAAGGTTGTTGTGCATCGTTGTGATCGTTATTCATATTCATCACAACCATGTAATTAAAAAAAGAACACCAAGTTATTAAAAATACACCTTTGAAGATTGCAGTGAAGGTTGTGCATTTTTTGGCAGGTTGTGTATTATTGTAAAAATTATGTATATGCATCACATCCAGGTAGTTAAAGACTCCACCAGGTTATGTTAAAGACTCCACCAATTATGTATATGCATCACATCCAGGTAGTTAAAGACTCCACCAGGTTATTACAAAAGAAGCCTTTGAAGATTATTGTGCGTTGTTCTGGTGGTTATGTATACTCATCACTCATCGCAGCCTCGCACACTCGTACTTAAAAGAGAGCACACCAAGTTACTAGAAAACACACCTTTGAAGGTGATTGTGAAGTTCGTGTACCGGTGGAGAGGTTGCGTATTATTGTGAAAATTATGCATTTTCATCACAACCAGGTAATTAAAAAAGGAATCTTTGAAGATTTTTGTGAAGGTTGTGTGTTGTTGTAAAGATATTAATCATAGCCAGGTAAGGTTTGAAGTAGCTTGGTGACATCGCAAGCCTAATCGGAAGCAGAATAAAAAGAATTACTAAAGAAAACACCTCTTTGAACGGCAAAAGCAAGCAACGTTAGAACAGCTAAATGCTGTCTAGGCCCAGAAGCTAACCATTTGCTGACAAGCTTAGTCAACCTCAAACTGCTCAAAGGCATTCAAGTTGGAATATAGAATTGAATATACAAATACCTTTGGTATTATTCACAGATAGGCTTTTGGCAGGCTCGGACAATTAAGGCTTCTACACACTTGACTAATATGTAGTAGTAGACGAAGCTAAGTTTGTGGGCAGGACCGGATTTAAACCTTTGATGTTTCTAGGCCCAAGCGTTTTTACCCCTTCGTTTTTGTAGAATTTTCGGAGAAATCTCCGAAAATTTGGGGATAGTAGAAGACTGACCAGAACGCAAATGATGAACCAAAAGTAATAAGAGAGAGGCAATACCGAGCTCTTAGCTGCCATTCTTGGGAGACATCTGAGATTTTATAAGTGGCCACGGAATTCTTTGTTGTTTTAAAATCACTTTTCTGTGAATAGGCAGTGTCACGGTGGAGTGCGCGGTGGAGTACCTCAAGCCCTTTGACGATAAATCACATCAGTCTAGTTTTTGTTAAGAAAAAAAATCACTTAGTGATAATTTAGTGCGCTTCGTGGCATTGTGTGCCCGTACTCCCAGGCCTATTGGTAAATCTGGGCCTGGTTGTGGGCGCTCATCATTTTGTTGTACGTAGACTCGATAGTTTTGACAGATCTCAGCGTGACCAAGTCCAAGATCGTGAAACGTCTGAATTTTTATATATTTTCTGCAGTTAAAGGCTCACAAGGCATTAAATTAACCCCGTTTTTTTTTATTTCTAATTGTTTTCAACCGCGTTTTGACAGAAATTCACGAACATTTCTAATTTGCTGATGATTTAACTGTCATAATACTGAGACTAAAACGTCTGACAAGGGAACAGACTGACTCGAGGAGAACTTTCCATGAATTAAAAGCTGAACTGAGACAGGTGAAACTGACGGATACTGAGAATAATAGCTTATATGACTCTTCCGCATAAGGCTTCACGGCCACACTTGCTATAATTCCTCCCTATCGACAAAGAAACAGTTAAAATACTTGGAATACTTTTGGACGAAGATTTAAGATGGAATACGCACGTTTACTATCATAGGCGGCGTTTTTTTAATTAATCCAAATAAAGAGTGCACCCCACTTTTACATTCTTCCCTCATTTTATGGATTTACAGTGAAAACAGCCTAATAATTTTTCTTTTCGTCATTCTTCTCGTAATTTTTTCTTTATTCGTACGAGTTAGGCTTATTTTAGGCGCAGTATTGATGGACATGGCTAGGCATTCTGGAGGGGGATGGAAGAGAATTAAATTTTATGTCAGAATTCAGCTTTATACTCACTTTGGAGGATTTTTTCAAGGAGGGCAATAATTTTATAGGGGACAATATCCAACCTAGACCCATAGCTATGCCCACGGCTTTATTCTCAGTCTTTCAGGCATGTTAAAGTACGCACGAAACGTCATTCACGGAACTTTAAAGAACTGAATGACTTGATGCAATGAGTGTTAGCCGAATATAATTGAATTTCAGACAGGCTTTGAATGTCCACTATTCAATAAACTAAACATCACAACTGATTTCTTCCAAGTTGTGACCAAGCTAGCCTCAATATCTGATAATATTCCCAAGTAAAGAAAACTCGAGTTACGTGGTCTCAATTGGGGGAAAGAGAGGCACTTGTCCCCCAAGATTTTGAAAAATAACTTTTTTGGCATTTCTTTGACAAATGGCCTTTCCAGTGGTTTCATAATAGAAATTAAAAAAATAAAAAGACTGCCTCGCCCCTGTAGATTTTAAGATAAAATTTTACCCCTCCCCTCCTAATTTACCGATTATTCTCCTTTACGGTTTAAACTGACTTTCTTTTACAACTTTTTTATTTTCTGTCTGCGTTATTAAGCTAGCAGTGAACGATTTTAGTCTAAACTATAGGTCGCACCATTTAAAGACCATTTAAAAAAATTCCTTTTTTCGTCGACCCAGAGCTAGCCTAGCCTAGCCCATCAAATTTAGTCTGAAGTAACGGAACACACAGCAGACAAATCGAGGAGCAATTTCAATTACTTTGACTCAAAAGCTGTTTAAGCTGATCAATAAGTAAAATTTTAACTTAGAAATAACTACATTGGTGTCAAACTACATTGGATTAGGCACGTAATATATTTCGAGGGGTGGGATGGGGGGAGGACAAAAATGAGCAAATTACCTGCAAATTTTACCGGTAAATACATGTGGTATCGTAAAAAAAATTGCCGAAGTCTGAATCCCTCCTCGTCTTTACTATGCACATCCCTACCCAGGGGTCGTGATCTCGCAAAAACGAAGTGAGAGGAACATATGACACTGCGACTTTAACTTATTCTAACTGTGTTCAAATAGCTAGAGTTCTTAATTTTATCAGCATTTAAATTAAAAGTTTTAGTGACTGTAGTGTAGTATCAGTACCGCAGAAATTTTGCTAATTCTTTATGAGTCTTTATGAATTCTATATAGGTATGGTTCAATATAAATTAATTTCACGATCATATCTATAAGAATTGAATTTTTTTCAATCATTTAACGAAATAATTCTCGCCACTTAAACTACAAATGAAATATTTATAAACATTGTATAAAAAAAGTAAAATTACAAAAAACAGAACGATCTAATAACCACCTATGAAATTGTGCCCTTTTTATTATGGCTGATCTACAAAACCCTTTCCCTCTACTCAGGGGCGAATCTCCAGCATTTTTATTTGGGGGGGAGGGAAGAGGGGTCCATATCTGGATAGTCAAAGGGCATGGGATGTATAATATTTTTTTTCTCCACATTATTGGGGGGGGGGCGACTGCCCCCCTTCCCACCCCCAAACAACGCCCCTGACTCTACTTGTTACATTTTTTGCGTGAAAAGTATAAACAGTCGAGAATTTTTCTCATAATAGTTTTTGTACATATTATGGGAATTAATAAGGTCTAAATGTTGTTTTTTCCCCAGGAACGTGTCCAGATATGCCATTTCTAAAAATAGAGAGTGAGGGGGGGGGAGTGTACTCAATTTTTTTTAATGAAGATACGAAAAAAAAACATTTTTCAAAATCTAGGGGGGAAGGTGCTTCTTTTTATTAATGAAAATACCAAAAAATACTTTTTTCAAAGTATAAGGAGGATAAATTCCCCCTCCCCCCTAATTATCACACCTGAAAGTGTCACATATTTCCAGAAACGTGCCAAGATATGGCAATTCAAAAAATAGACAATGGAGAGGGAGGGGGGGGGGGAGAGGCAAGATGTTTCTCGATTTTTTTTTCAAATAAAGATACGAAAAAAGTATTTTTCAAAATATGGGGAAAGGGGCGTTTTATTATTTATTGAAATACCAAGACTTTTTTCAAAATCTAAAAGGTACATTTCTCCCTTCTCCCCCCTAATTGGCACACCTGGAAGTGGCACATATTTCTTAGATCTTGCAACACTGTGTGTTTTTGTATAGTTCTTGGTCTTCTCTAAATACGACCGGGTTTACGCCAGTTTTGAAGGGCAAAACGACTTACCGTCCACTTGCAGGGGTCGTTTTTCACAACAGGTGGAGAGATCCTTGCTTCTACCACCTGTATATTCTGCTGTGCTGCTAACATCACTAACTCTGCGTCTAGATCTTTGTCTGACATCTCTTCTGAAGACTTTAGTGGAGACCCACCTGGCACTGACAACACTGGTGGGTGGACTGACGCAGTTGGAGACGGCATTGGACTCTTAAAAGAAAGGTGCAACATTAACAAAGATTTAACCTTAAAATTCAAAAACGATTCAATTCAAACTTAAATGAGACAATGCTCATCAAGTGAAATTTGAATACAAGCAAAGACGCTTGTTGCTCCATTACATATAAAATCAAATAGATATTGAATTTTTTTTAGAGGGACAAACCCAAAAACATTAAGCGCCGGACACACGTAACTTTTTTCGGCACCGATTTCGGCAGCTCAGTGGGCAAACGATAGCGGTTGAAATACAGTGCTCCTTGCGCGAGATTTCCAAAACTAAACATTATGAACACTAAAAGTCAACTGCAGTTTATCAGCAGTGGCGTAAGTTCGTCAAAACACCTGGCG
The DNA here is from genome assembly GCA_027921565.1 of Artemia sinica. Classification (NCBI taxonomy): domain Eukaryota; kingdom Metazoa; phylum Arthropoda; class Branchiopoda; order Anostraca; family Artemiidae; genus Artemia; species Artemia sinica. The sequence continues at coordinate 55,568,373 of CM051263.1, forward strand.
GGGGGGGGGGGGAGGGAGGGGAGTTGGAGCTAAATTTCCTAAATCAAGTGAAAATGACAGTGAAAACTGAAAAATGATCCACATATTACCATAAAGGCAAAGATATACTAAAGAAAACTGACCTGTTTATCTGGATACTTGAATTATACATGCTTATTTTAGTTTTGAAAAGATTGTTTTTGCAGAAACTAAATTTCAGCTGGGGCGATAAACTTGGGCCTGGAGGGGCAGTTGCCCCCCCCCCCCCCCTCTGCCATAGCAAATTACGCCCCTGTTTATCAACAGTTGCATGACTGATCTCAACGCAGCTTTTTATTTTCCTTCTGAAGAGAAGGAATCGATTTAGGATTGAAAGAGCTCAGGAAGAGCATCCACCAAAGGAAAGAGCATGGGTCATGGTTACACGCCACCTGTGTAACCTGTCTTACTATTTTCATTTTATCCTACTTACTATAGTCGAGTATAGCTTATCATTCTTACTGAGCGCAGTAAGTTAGTAATTATTGACATATAAGTAAAAGTTAAAAACAAATAACAAAACATTGACTTTTGGTAAAAAAGCTGGTAAATCCTTGGTCACAGACTTTGTTGGGATTTACAGATTTTATTTTATTTTGATTAGATTATTTTCAATATATCTCTTTTAAGAATAATTTCTTTATAAAAATATAATTGCAAAATGTCAATTTTTTTTTAGAGCCTAGTATTAGAAGCACATTATTCATCAAACAAATAAACGTTCAAATGGGGATAAGTCCATTTATTAGACAGTGAAAACAGATACAAAAGTCTGGAAATTTTGACCACATATACATCGATCGTCATCAGCAGATATACTAAAGCATTAACGTTAAAACTAACATATTTTTAATTTTAAGGCTTTAGTATATCTGCTGATGCCGATCGCTGTATATGAGGTCGAAATATCTAGATTTTGGTATCTGTTTTCATTGTCTAATAAATGGACTTATCCCCACTTAAACATTTATTTGTTCGTCATAGAGAGGCAGTATGGTCTTGGAAAAAAATACCTAATTTAAGGTATTAAGTCGACACTAAACTATTTAACCTTTTGAACCAGTACGTTATTTGACCCAGTATATATATATATTTATATATATATATATATATATGTATATATATATATATATATATATATGTATATAAATAAATATATATATATATATATATATATATATATATATATATATATAATATATATATATATATATATATATATATATATATATATATATATATATATATAATATATATATATATATATATATGTATATATATATATATATATATATATATATATAATATATATATATATATATATATTATATATATATATATATATATATATATATATATATATATATATATATATATATATATTATATATATATATATATATATATATAAATATATACCTTTTGTCACCTGAAGAAGGATGACTGGGTACCAAAGATTGTGCTTTCTGGCCACACATCTGGGGCAGGGGGCAACACGAAAAGTAGGTATGCGAAATTGGGAAGAAAGCGTAGATGTACTGGGACCAGGCGGCTTAGTGCTACAGCTAGTCGAAGAATCAATGGTTTTTGAAGAAAATCATGTTTTTGTTTTTCAAACCATTTATTTTTTTATTCGCATCAAGAATTCATTAAATGTTTCATAAAAGTGGAAATAAGCTAAAGACATCTTTTTTCGTGGTAAATTTCGCCGAATATAAATTTTTCAAACAAAATTCGGGTTGAAGAAATTGCGCTGATTTGGAGAACTCATACTCTCAAACCGCCAAAATCAATCAAGCGGACTCCATCCGACAACACTGTTCAAGAAACCTTCAGAGAAAATGAATTTTATTCAACAGTGAAGTAACCTAAATAAATTATATACTAGTGAATATTACTGCATACTAATTGTATATTCATATCGTATAATATATTAATGAAAAGTCAAATCCAGAGAAGATTAGATCTGAATTAATAAAAAGTAGAACTAGCATAAAATGTGGCTACTGAATCATGAAAGGAGACTTAATTTTTGGCGCATAGCCTATTAAGAGGTTCAACAAATGACTTAATTTAGCTATTCTGAAACAAACGAAAAAAATCCAGCCGATATTCAAGACCGCTTAGTAGTTTCAATAAGGCTTTCTCTAGCAGAGAAGACTTTTTTCCCTCAAAGGGAAAAGATTTATATCCCTATAATAGGAGATATCTTAAGGCTTGCCATTGGTACAAAAAGGTTATCTGTCTTCGCCTTACTCCCAACCTACAAAAAAATATTTAACAGTGTTATAAGCCCTTCTTTTGAAATTAATTATTAACTGAACCAAGTCTAGCCCCAAATTTGGGACTAAAGATTGCTGAGATGGTCTTTCGTAGATCTGAAATTAAACTTTAAAAGCTTTTTCGAAAGATGCCACCGCGAGAGAGTGAATAAAACTCAATTCTGTTGGTTTTCCTTGATGCTACACAATTAGAAAGCCTTTTATTGTCTTGAGCCACCCCCGGAAAAAAGAAGGGTGTTCGTCTAAACTCCGTTGGCAAAAGAACTATGCGGAATCCTCAAATTTCCTCTAGAAACTCTACTCCTCTTTGACTCAACCTCCATTTGCAAGTATTCAGTAAATGCCCCTAATCATCGTAATCGAAGATGCAAAAAACTAACCATCCTCCTCAACATTTTTCCTCTGCCAATTTAAAATCTTCTTCATTATTGTTACTCTCCTCCTCCACTCCTCGTTTTTTGTGATTTTTTATTCCTGTAAGCGAAGTATTTTTTGACGATTTTTATGCTTTATATAGTAGATAAGTGTCTGAAGCTCTCGAGAAAAACCGTTAATAGGAGCCCCATTTATCCGTACATAATAATACAATATGAGTAACATCAAGTAACGGGCCAGGATTGCTCAGACTATACAGCAATTCCCAATTTTAGGGTCACTGGTTGAAGCCCTAGGCAGGGCTTTTTCCGGTTCGTAAAAAGCAAAACTTTAAGTGTATTCCTTTTTGGGTTAAAGTTGTATTTTCGGAGATAAAATCTATGTTAGACTATTTTACACATACAGTTGAATAAATAATTCAAATAAACAGGTTTGGGGGAGGGGAAGTCCAATGTTATAATTTGTTAAGTCTATCCTGTTTTATTTCACAGCTGAGGGATTATGCTGAAAGTTTCAACGACAGTTTTTTGCTTGAAGGACGGACAAGGTGACTTAACATATTGTGCTGGGGGGGGGGGGGAATTTTTCTCCGGTCCTCGGAAAGTAATAAACGCAGTGATTCTCTTCCTTTTTTTATACTTCACGTCGGATAAATTCCAATACTAGCCTCGATACACTCTGTGCATGTGTGACTTGTAATGATTCAAAGCACAAAGTCAGGTCACCCTAAGTTGGTTATTTCTGTTTCTTTTTGTTAAAAATACACGTTTTAATTTGATATATTGACAAGAAAAGTTCAGAGACAAGTTGGTAGAAAAAAATATTTACCATTGGGGTAATTCCATTCGTTAGACTACCCATTTCCTGTTCTTTGTTCTTCTCCTTGCTCATAGTTTCCGTCTTAACCTGCTTTGCCCTAAAAAAAGGAATAAAGGGTAAAAGCATTCTGAAAATGCGTGGGACAAAACAATGGCGTCAATTCAAAAATGTAGAGGTGGGTGCCTGACAAATGTTTTTTTTTCAAAATTTAGGGTAACAATCGTGTTGTTTTTTGATTATTTTCAATTAGCCTAATATGGTAAACAAAGGCATCTTCTATGAAAATACCAAAAAGTGTTTTTTGAAATCTAAGGAGGGGGCAAATGTCCCACCCCCAAATTGACACCCCAGGAATAACATAAACTCGATTAAAGAAACATAAATTAAAGGTTTGACAAATAAGTCATTTAAAAAGTGACGTTATAAAGTTTATAATTACATTTAAAAGTTTATTAAACGTTTATATTAACTTATTATAAATACCGCGGTTTAAAAGTTTTCAAATAACAATAAACAATATCTAAGTGATTGAAGTTGTTCGGCTTAGTGAAATATGAGATTTTGCTATCTTTAAAAAAATTGCAGTAGCTTAGTTCGAGTTGAGGTTCTTAGAAAGTTTTAAATGAGTCTTGAATTCCTGTCATTCTTATGAGCGAAGAAAAAAGAATGATTTTCCCAATTCCATTTAATCGCCCCATCACTCTTATAAACTGTACAAACTATAACTAAATAAACTACATCTATAAACTATCTATTTTATACATTTTTATGAAACGCATCACGAATATGTAACGCCTAGATATCAGTTACATATCCAGCACCAATCTCCCCAAAACCGGACATCTTCGTAATTTTATTCATAATTTCCTGTGTTCGATTAAATCTAGGAAAAATAGGCCGTTTCAAAAACTGGACAGATATTTTGTTTTCTTTTGTTTCAGATCTTTCTTTACGCTTTTCAAATGACCGTGGTAGGTATGGACATGTCCACCATCCATTGCTGACAAAAATTGCATGCCGATCAAGGCCGTATCCAGGACTTTCATTGGGGGTACGGGGGGAGGGGACTTAAAAACCCATTAAAATTTGTTTATATTCTTTTTTGTTATGTTTTTACGAGTAGAACAAACATTCGGGAGGAGGGTGCTTCAGCCCCCCCCCCCCATGGATACAGCTTTGATACTAATGCAATCACCTACACAAGACCGACAATATACGTCTAGTCCTTGTGAATATCTGCACACTTGTAAATTTTTGAATTTCTCAAAAATTTATAATGACTCATGCTGGAACTCCTAAAATTTCCACCAAAATTTAATAGCCTTTACAATTTCATCCATAGTTTCTGGTACTAAGTTTCCTGTATTCAAGAATCCCCCAGAATCCAAAAATACTCAAGGAAAAATTGACATTTTCTAGAATTAGAGATACGTAGTGACTCATTTCCTAGACATGTTTTTTCTAGACGTCAGATTCATATCCAAAAAATAAAATAAAAAGAGAAAAATTTTAGGCTTAAAAATAAATGTTCGCTCAAGAACCTTCCCTGCTCGTGAAAAATTTTACAATGCTCGCCTAAAGCATTGACTAATGAGTAAATAAACATAAAGGCATTAAAAGACACAAATGGGCAGAGGCGTAACTAGGGTTTCCAGCGCCAAGGACAATATCAGTTTACCCAGGGGCGGATCCAGGATTTTTTTTTTTTTTTTTTTGGGGGGGGGGGCAAAATAGGTTAATCCGATAAACTTGCGTTAGGAGCAAGTTTAATTAACACAAACTTGCGTTAATTAAGTAAATTACACTACTTTAGACTACGCTAGGGGGGGGGCGCCCCCTGGATCCGCCACTGAGTTTAATCCCCTCTCCCATCACTAATACCATATAAGCAAACAAAATACACAAATAAAAAGCTTGTTATCCCTCAGAACCTGCGCCGGGACAGGCGTCCCCCCTCCCCCTGGCTATGACAATACAAATGAGGAAAAATAGATTATTTATAGCTGTTTATACTCTTACTTTTTGGCACAAGAAGGGGAGCAGTATGATTTAGTCTTGTCAAATTTAGTGTTAGTATCAGTTATTCCACAATCCTTGCAGGTTGCCATTTCAGGATCTAGCGCTATCTTCTTTCCTGGAAGAAGAAGAAGATTAAAAATTTAAAGCTAGTCCCAATCAAATAATAGAAGAACAGGCAGTTTCTGACCAAGAGAAGAAAGAACACGCTGATGCATTCAAAAATTTAGCAAAAACAGGTAAACCTTAAAACAAAGCCTAAAATGAAGAGCAGGACAAGCAAGTCATGTAGGAGAGAGGAGTAATTACCCCGTAGATTTTTCTGCCCAAGTAGATTTTTTTTTTTGCCCCCACCCTATATTTTGAAGAAAATACCTTTTTTTATCTGGTGTTTTCAATACAAAAAAGACAAAACTAGCCATCCACTAAAATTAGAAAAGTATGTTACTCCGCCACAGTCTAACGTTTTCGTAAAACTGAGATCCCTGAAGAGGGCCCAAGAAAGAACGCGTGGACCATAATAGTTCCACTTTTATCTTACTGTAAAGGCCCACTTAAAAAACTTTCTTGGGTTTTCTCTGAAACAGGGAAAGATACGCATTCCCCATCAAATGATAATTCCAATGTTGCCAAAACTCAGTTTCAAAAGAGGCAGACTTGTTTTAAGCTTCTGCACGTAGGTGTAAGTCGGTCCAAACCCTTCAGAGGGGGGGGGGGTCGAAACTTTTTTAGGAGGAGAAAGGGTCAAGATAAGGAAGAAAGTGTTTTATAGGCAATTATTGATCAATTTTTCTGAACTCCTTCAGAGCGATCGCAGCCTTCGATAAAGGTCGCAGCCCTCGTTCAAAATCGATAAAGACCTTAAAAATCATGGGTAAAAACCAAAGAGTAGCGGAAGAATAAACAAAAGATGGAATAAAAGGATATACCCAAAAATAAGGAGTAACACTATAAAAGACAAAAAAAAATCAACATCAAAGTTAAAATTTTTTTTTTAGAAAATAGCAAAATCCATTCAAAAATAGCCTTAAAGTACCGAAGATATCCAAATAAAAGCTTTTTTGACCCCCCCCTGAAACCATCTCATGTTTGTTCAAAGCTGCGATTTCTAAGGTTTTTTCTTTTGTTTCAAAATTTTGAAGTTTTTAGCGTGGTATCACATTTTATTAGTGTTGTCACAATGAACCGAGAGAATAAATCAACAAAACAGCATTTTGGTGTCAAATGTTTTTAGCTTATTTTTAGCTAACTTTTGACGACGTTTTTACCAAACGTAATTTTATCCCGGTACTACCAGAACCTGGAAGATGTATATGGAGGCCCTTTTCATCAAAAGTTGAGTAACCAATTTTTCCTAATTTTTTAAGATATATATGGTGGTTCAGTAAGTTTCCGCTTAACCAATTCAGCAATCGTATTTCATTTTCATTGCCCTTGGTACTTTCAGTACATTCTCGAGCCCATAGCACGGTCCACGCGTTCACGCGCCACATGAGGCATTATGAGCAGGGTTGCCACCCAGTGAAAAAAAAATAACTAGATTCTAGTCATTGTTTAGTTGATTTAGTAATTATCTTCAATAATCTAGTGATTTATGTGTTGATTTTTTTTGTTTAGGCTGTATAAAAAATCACTAGAAATAGTGGTAAATCACTGGGGGTGGCAACCCTGATTATGAGCGAAATTTAAGATTTCTTTCCACATGCAGGTTTTCATTTGGTGAAATCCAAAGAATCTCCGAGATTTAGTTAGATCAACTAGTACGTGCATTTAAATATAAGAAACATTTATACAAATCCTTACACATTATTTTTATATTAGGCTTTCAAACGGCCATACTTATGATGTTTTTTCAATACATCATTTATCCCCGCCCATGGATTTTCAAAATCCATCACCCTTAGCGCCACAATCAATAGTACTTAACTCTCGTTGCAATTCTATCGATCCATTTTTTAAGATGGTTTTTTGAAATATTTTGATATGCTTGGTAAAATATTTTGATGCTTGAAATTATCTTGAAAATCATTTTTAGTTCTAGTCACATGCCCTAACAGGTTATTACAGATTAGATATCTGTAATAACCTAACATTCCATTTGCCTCTTCTATACTTGCTTAATTCAACATAACCGACAACATGACAAATCAAAATATTTTAATTAATTTAGGGTGCTAATTTTGAATTTTGTGGCAGTATGAGTAGTGGGTACATACCACTCCACTGGAATTTATCCCCACCACTCCACTCCACATTTATCTCCACCAATAAAGAAGTGCTTAATTTTTTTCTTCCCTTGAAAAGTATTTTTTTTTAAACTTACTTTTCAAAAATTTTTAAAAGTAAAACTATTTTTTTAAAAGTAAATCTTTTTGTAAATACACGAGGAGTAGAAGCAAGAAGGAAATACCATAGAATTTTGGGAGTTTTTTTTTCCTAAACGATTAGCCTTTGGTTCCCACTGGTGCTATTTTTTTTTTCACGAAAAACGGCTCATGGATAGCGGATGCGGGAAATTCGCAGCAATGTTCACACAGAAACGGTTCCCTACAGCCGTTGAAGCGCAAATATACTATGTTATATTTAAAAAGCATATGCATAAGAATAGGTTAAATCAAATTCTAGAATCCAAGAAAATATTCAAAGGGCTAACCTATAATAGCCTTGGCTAACTATGCCTAATGAAAAATATAAGTCTTATCTATAACATGTTTAGTTTCTCAGTTACTTGCAATTTATGGTTCTACAATGATTTCAATTTAAAATAACGGCTGCGATTTTCAACGGCTCAGTAGAAATATTTCAACGCAGCCGTTGATCCATTGTGACGCAGAAACTTGCAGCAAAAAACAGAGGAAATTTGACGGATCACGCAAAAACGGCCGTTTTTACGTGAAATCGCATCAGTGGGAACCCAGGGTAGCGCTTTAAAATCAAAAGCATTAATAAGCTTTCTTTTTGTCTCTGATACTATCCTTTAACAGATGGCTCTAATTTATCTCTTCAATTAGCCTCAGAATGGTTCAAGGAAATACTATGATTAAACAGAAAGACGCAAAGAAAGGAAAGCTCATTTACAAGATGATCTTTTAGAAAGGTAAGAAAATTAAACGGAGAAGTAATACAAAGAAAAAGAGAAAAAAATAAAGTAAAATGTAAAACTTACTTGGTGGGCCATCTTCCGACCGAGCTTTTTTCTTCCCGGGTGATGGTGGAAATAAGCGTACAACTGGGAATGGTTCAGAAGCTGAAAATGACAATTGAAGTTATTCACATAATCTTAATATTCAAAAGTATGAAGGAGCAACTATATATTTTAAATAATTAAACCAAAATAGCGAATAAAATAATTCTTGCTTAGAATTCAAACCGTTTATGAAAGTTAATGGTAAGTTAAGAGCAATCCCTGTATATACACCAGTAAATACATTAAAATATAATGCACATATAAAGTCTTTAGACTGATTCCAAATATAACACTATTATTAAGTTTAGATTTAATTAATAATAGTTATCAGACAGTTCGTGGTAACGAACTGTAAGTAAGGAGCGACCCAGCTCAATGGTAACCGAAACTCTAGAAAACGGTATTTTGATACAAATAGATACATCAAAAGAATCACATTTTAATGCTGATTTCAAATATATAAATTTCATCAAGTTTAATCCTACCCATCAAAAGTTAGGCGCCTGAGAAAATTTGGCTGGTTTTCAAAAAAGGGGGAAAGACCCCCTAAAAGTTATAGAACCTTAATGAAAATCACACCATCATCTTCCGCGTATCAGAGACCCCTACTGTAGAGGTTTCAAGCTCCCATCTACAAAAATGTGGAATTTTGCATTTTTTGCCAGAAGAAAGATCACGGGTGCGTGTTTATTTGTTTGTTTTTTTTTTTTTTCCCAGGGGTGATCGTATCGAACCAGTTGTCCTAGAATATCGTGGGAGGGCTCATTGGAATGGAAATTGAAAGTTCTAGTGCCCTTTTTAAGTGACCAAAAAAATAGAGGGCAACTAGGCCCCCTCCCACGCTCATTTTTTTCCCAAAGTCACCTGATCAAAATTTTGAGATAGCCATTTTGTTCAGCATGTTCGAAAATATTATAAGTATGTCTTTTAGGATGGCTTAATCCCCCGAAGTTCCCGGGGGAGGGCTGAAAATTATGAACTTTACCCAATGTTAACATATAGTATTGGTTATTTAGAAGTATACAGACGTTTTCAGGGGAGATTTTTCCTGGTAGTGGGGGGGGGGGCGGGTGGGTCAGGGTTATGTGGGAGGATCTTTCCATGAAGGAAGTTTTCATGGGGGAAGGGACATTCCTATGAAGGTGACGCCGGACTTCCCAGCATTATTTAAAAAAAGATCATAAATTTAAATAAAAAAACAAGTATTTCAACTGCAACAGCAGCAACATCGAAACTTTAAACGAACAGAAAATATTACATATATAATTGGGTTCACCCCGTAGTCAATGCCTCGCTCTTTAAGCCAACATTTTTTTAGTACTTTCATAAGAGCTATTTATTCTAATTAACGGCCTTTGTGAATAAGCGGTCATTTCTAAAGAATTGGAACAAAATTTGAACTTTCGCTTAAAGAGCAAGGTATTGACTAGGGGGCGAACCCCCTAATAAACGTATTAAAAATATATGAATATAGAAGTTCGTTACGTAAGTTAATTCGTAAGTTACGTATATTTATTACTAATAAAAACGTTCGTAAATAAAATTAAACAAGTTTCGAGAAAGCCATTTAACTAAATAAAAGTAAATTAACATGAAAATTTTGTTTTAATTATTCATGTACGGTGAGCCAAGATCAAAACCTGCATTTATTCAAAACGTTCAAAAATTAAATAAAAAAAACAAGTTTTTTAAACTGAAAGTAAGGAGCGACATTAAAACTTAAAACGAACAGAAATTATTCTGTATATGAAAGAGACTGTCCCCTCCTCAACGCCTTGCTTTTTACGCTAAAGTTTGACTCTGTCTCACAACTTTATTTTTTAAAACAATAAAAAACTTTAGCGTAAAGAGCGAGACGTCGAGGAGGGGACAGTCTCTTTCATATACAGAATAATTTCTGTTCGTTTTAAGTTTTAATGTCGCTCCTTACTTTCTGTTTAAAAAACTTGTTTTTTTTATTTAATCAACATTAGAGAATTATCATAGTTTTAAAGAAAAGGAGGAAAACATTGACTAAAAAGGATACAATTTTGATTAAAATTATATCATCAAAATTAGTTTTCTTTACAACCCCTAATTAGTTTAGATCAATAGTTATCACTACAAAAATGAATTTGCGCAGTTTTAAAGAAAAGATAAATCATCTCCAAAAAGCGATACTATCTTGATGAAAACTTTATTATCAAAATTAGCATGCCATAGAAACCCCCGAAAGGCAGTTTCAGCAAACGATCGACGAACATCTGAAGCCCTAAGAGCCTGAAGGCTCAAGAAGTACATTTTAAGACCCAAATTTGTTGGTAGTTTTGGGCCATTAGCCACCAAAATAGCCTCCCTTCGTTTGGGGAAATATGTCTAGTCTAAGTATTAAAAATAGGTACAGAGGGTGCTATCGAATAACCTTTTTGACTTTAAAATGCAATAGTATATTTGCATACTCAAATGTAGATGAGTAGGGGGGGGGGGTAATATTAGCCCAACAAATCTTCGTCACTTGATTTTGCATTCCAGACCAGGAATCATGAAAATCCGTTTTCGGAATTTCAGATCCAGCAACTATGAAGATCACAATGGTTTTCCATCATAGATGATCAATCTAAATTACAAGAAATGAGGATTTCTTCCTTCCAAGATAATGTCAACTTGTATTGACAATGACAACTACAAACTGACAATGACAACTTCAACAAATATTTCAGCCATATAGCCAATAGCCGTTCTAGATAAAAAAAAAAAAAAAACTCTAAAAAACACAAATCAATAATTAAAAGCTAGCATTTTCCCTCCCTTTTTACCCAAAGAAGAATAATTTAGCAAGCGGATTTTATCAAATTTGAAAGGAATTGACTTAGAAGGAAGAAACCATCAATGAAAGTATAGCCGCGTTTTCAGGCTCAGCGGGTTCGAACACAGGTTGTTCTCGTCTAGTTTCAAATTTCTAGTTTTTCATCTAGTTTCAGCGGGTTCAAAGTTACAACCCCATTTCTTCCCCGAGAACCCGCTTTGTGAAAATGCTTGATACACTAGACGAGAACAACCAGTGCTCGAACCCGCTGAGTTGTGAACAACCCGTCTTCGAACACGGGTTGTTCTCGTCTAGTGCATCAAGCGTTTTCACAAAGCGGGTTCTCGAGGAAAACACGGGGTTGAAACTTCGAACCCGCTAAAACTAGACGAAAAACTAGAGACTTGAAACTTGACGAGAACAACCCGTGCTCGAACCCGCTGAGTCTGAAAACGCGGCTTTTATTACATATTAGATTAGCAAGAGCAAATTGATTGTTCGAGATACATCAGTCCTGAACGTTGCACAGTACCCACTTTTTTCTGTAAAGAAAATATGTATATATGTTTAGCTCTCAGTAGCTTTTAGCTTTTTGTCAGTAAAGTGAAATTGACACTAGCCTTCGGAGAGGGTTAAGGGGAGGCAACATAACTCTTTTCGTAAACCCTGTGTTGGGACCTACGATTAAGTTACATTAAATTTGATTGCTCATAATTGCAGTTAAGTTATATTGACGTTGCCTAACTCATAGTTACAGATTTATACGGTCTAGAACTTAAGATAGATGGGTGCAATAATTCAATAGAACACAATTTAGGGACAAGCGGATTTAGTTTTTTTTTATACATTTAAGGTTATTTAAAAAGAATCATATGGGAAGGAGGAGGAACTAGGAGAAGGTATGTGCAACCTCATTGGAGTATGTTTACATGCACATTCATAGCAGTTGGTATAAGCAGAGACGTATATTTCTTTAACCAAATCATATCTAAGCGAATAGGCACTTTTGACCCTCTTAGAAGAGGCGACATCAGTCCATACGAAACGTTTTCTAGTTTTAGTAAATGCAGTGGGAGGGTAATTGACAGATTCTCTGAAACAAATCGTGAGTTTAAAAACTTGATTTCCTTGGAAATTTTTTTGTCTCGTGCGATTTTTAAAGGAAATTTCACCCAAGGAGATGAATAATCATATGCCCAGTATTTTAAGCAAAACAAAATTACTGAACAGTGAATTCAACAACTGACAGATAAACTTCTTTTTTAGTAGAAGGGTTAGATAGTTTTTCCACTAGATTATTGTACCTGCGAAATTGTGGCAGTCCATTGCCATGAGTATTTCCTTCTCGGCATCAAATATACCTAAGCTAAGAAATCATCTATTACTATTCCTACCAACCTATTACTATTCCTACCGACCAATCTATTACTATTCCTACCTACCAACCATTAAATTCCCCTAATAAAGATATTTTCTACCTAGTAGAAGGATGAGATAGTTTTTCCAGTGAGATAAAAAGGCGAAAGAAATGAATTACATGGTATTTATTGTTAGGTTTTGTGTTTTATCTTGTAGGTTCAATTTTAGCAATGAAATAGGCATAGTCTTTTTTCAAGAGTGGTTTTGAATAAACCAGAAAGAGGCGTAGAACATCATCAATTCTATCCTCTACAGATTTATCGTGAATAGCATCTAGCAAAGCAGTCTATTAGGGGTGCCATTTTACAAAATATGGTGGGGAGGGGTGCAAGTTTTTTTTCATTTGAAAAAAAAAACTAAGTTACAAAAAAGTTACATTTAAAACCTAGGTGGAGAGGGACCAATTTTGTTTAACTTCCCCAATAAAAATGCAAAATATACTTCCCAAAAAAACGGGGGGGGGGGACATGTGCCTCCCTACTCTCACGCATTTGGAGCCCTTGAATGTATCCTAGACAAACCCACACAAAGCTGAATCATTCGGTTTTTTTCATAATTCCATATATTTTCGTGTAACTCACCCTGTTTTTCAGTCTCCCAGAACTTACTTCTCCTCCCCCCAAAGAAAATTCACGCATGCGTTCAAGAAAATAATTCAACGCTATCAAGGAATTAGTTACCCAATATATATGAGCATTTATCCTCGTCGTTTCTAGCCAGAAAGAATCGATTTCAAATTTGTCACTAAGAATACTCGATTCGTATTTTGCTCAAGTGAAAGATGAATTTTTTCGAGTATTCGAGCGTTTTCGAGAAAGAGGCTGAGTAACTAAGGATCGATCTAAATTAGTATCTAATTTAGTAGCTAAATTACATCGATCTAAATTAGTAAATTAGTCATTAATTATTTGTCAGTCATTTGTATGTTAAGTATTTGTTGTCATTCGTATGTCAATTATTAGTAGCCTTTTGAATTTAGGAGCAAACCATATTTTCAGTCTCAAGAAAAATGGCAACAGTAACGCCAGATTCAGTTTCCATCCCATATTTTTTAGTAGAATACAGAGAAAAATAATTGTAACAAATTAGAAGCAATATGAGTCTACACACTCTCTTGAACTAGGGATACTTAATTTTTTTTTTTTTTGAGAAAACTAGTAACAAATTAGAAGCACTGAGAATCTACTTATCTTTGGAACTAAAGAAACTTATAAATTTTTTGAGAACTTAGTAACAAACTAGAAGCATTGAGAGTCCAATTACTCTCTCAAACTAACGACATTTCAAAGATTTTAAGAAACTAGTAACAAATTAGAAGCATTAGACTCTACTCAGTCTCTCAAACTAGTAACACCTCAAAATTTGTGAGAAATTAGTAATAAATTAGAAGCATTGAGAGTCTACTCACATGCTTCAAAAAACGGGATACTCACACTCATGAATCAGGAAATCCCCAATCACGTGAGTGAGTATGGATGATTTCTTTTCTTCTGGTTCCTCATTTATTTCTAGTTTTAAAGATGGCGAATTGCGATTAGAATCTTTTTCCATCACAAGACCTGAAAGGGTATGAAATGATTTATGAATGGGTAAAAATACCGATAAATGTCTTCAACAGTATTTTTTTTAACATAAAATAGTATTAATATCAATTTTAAAAATAAAATAATTTTATTATCTTATAATAAAAATTTTAAAATTTTACAAATCTGCATTGAAACTCGAGTACAAAAAACTAAATTGTAGATATATTTGGAAAAGTAAGAGCGACTAGCCTTTAGAGACGTTGCAATCCAGTTGCCCTAGCTCAATGAATTTTGGGCGCAATTCTAATGTCCGAACTAAGGACCAGGAGGACGTTTTCACTGTTCCTACCTCTAACCTTTCCCTACTTGTATATTTTTAATTTAGAGATTATGGAAAGAGAGGTACATGACCTGTCCTATTAAAAAAAGGAGTATTCTAAGTTTAGCTTAAACCTGCTTTTCCTGGACCGTGTGTCTGAACAACAAGGTTCCTAAGACTTTAAACCAGATTCTTCGTCAAACTTTTTTTCGCCCGTGGTTATAAGATTTAAAGAAGGAGATAAGAACAACGTCGTATCCAGGGGGAGGTTACCGGGTTTGCCCCACCCCCCATTTTTCGTCCTACTCGTAAAAAGTAACAAAAATATATAAAAAATAATTTTTGCAATAATTTACGGTTACCAGTTCGGCTCTGAAGGCAGTTTAAAGCTATTACACATATTTATTCACCCTGATTTTAGTAATTATTATTCGATTATTTCGTTATAGGTATTGGTACTGTTCTTTATTGTTTGAACGATTATTGTTTATTGATTTTTGTGTTGTTTATGCACAACGGTGATTATTGTTTCCGGTGATATAGTTTCCGGTGTAAACGGTGATTTATGCACAACGGTGATATTTCGTATTAAGTAATGATTTATTTTTTTCTTTCATATTTTCGATTACTCTGCAGTGTCACGTCTAATGTTCATTTGTGGGCTATAAATAAATAAATAAAAAAAAAAACGCAAAAACAAAATCTTACAATAAAAGACAAACAAAATGACTTAAAGGTAAAAATTAATGCTGGCTACGGTGAACAATATTAAACAAAATTACTTCCATTTTTAAGTTGCCATTGAGGTTGGTATATCTTGTCGAGCGGTAACGACTGAGCAACGTCGCTATGCAAATTCCGGGTGGCATATCTGACTGAATACGAAATTCTTTGAAATCTTCCTAGAGAATTTATCAATCTAAGAGCCCATTTTCACAGGGATGAGAGCTGGATGGAACTCATCCACCCACGTGAACCTGTGTTTTAACGCTGGATTCACTCAAAAAATACGTTTTTGAACCCATCCTCCTTGACCAGGGTTGCCAACCTTAATGATTTATCACTATTTCTAGTGATTTTTTACATTACCTTAAGTAAAAAATTACTAAATCAGCACATAACTCACTAGATTATTAAAGAAAATCAATAAATTAACCACAAAATTACTAAAATAAAGTGATTTTTTCACCGGCCAGCAACCCTTCTCTTGACGAGGAGCTCTAGTTCAACTCTGACTAGAGACCAGAGTAGCGCAGAATATAAAAATCAGCATTTTTTTTTTCTTTTTTTTTATGAAGATGGGAGGGGAACATGAGTTAGACTGACATTGTCGTAAAAATAGGCTTTAATAAAAGTGCGTATTTTACGTTAGTAGTATTAGATACCCATATAACAAAAAGTCAAGACTGTATCCAATGGAGGGGTACCGGGTTTGAATCTCCCCCCCCCTCCCGAAGTTTTGTCCGGCTCGTAGAAACATAACAAAAATGCGTCATAAATCATTTTTTTGTTCGTTTTTAAAATGTGTTGCCCCTCCCTTCCCCCACCCTTGACAAAAAATCGACACAATTTTATGGCCATTAAAAACGAACTTTACTATAAATGTGATCCAAAACAGAAACTACCCGAATATTGGCCCATATTCAGACTTTTTTCATCGGGGAAGGTGGCAAAATTTGACTTCTTTCAGGTATATACTTTTAATAGCTACATCGATAAGAAAGATATTAGTGGTTATATTTTGTTTTTTAAAGCACCATTGACATCCAAGTAAAAACAGTTTATGTCTCTTAGACTCAGCTTAGGTCAATTCGTACGTGAAAACGCCAACCATCTTAGGTCATACCTGATAAAAATGCCTAAGATTTTTCTTATGGTTGTTCCAAAATTGTGAAGTTTTTAGAGCTTTAATTCAAAACCAAGAAGTATTGCTAACCGCCGAAGTTCGCTGTAACTATCTTAATATTTTGTTAAAAATCAGCCTTAAATCATTTTTTGAACTTACACCATTCCAATCAGTGAATCAGTGTTTAACACATGCCTGGTAAATACAGTGCAGCCATCAGAGCGAAAATGCACCAGAATTACCATCTTACGAGCAAAAATGCTCCGAAGGTGCAACTGCTCGATGAGCTTCACTTTGAAAAAATGTTTTTAAAAATTCAATGCGCAACCACCTTAAAAATCACCAAAAAGACACAAGTGCACTACATTTGGCAACATTGCCACAATAATAATGTATACGGATATTATGCTTCCCCGTGAGAAAATCTACGGACACAGATGCCACACGAGACACGGGCAAATCTTTAGGATTAGAGAGGGTTGGGGTCTGATTCCTACAAGAAATATTTCAGGTCCAACTGTATTCTTTTTTTTTACATTCTATCGTGTGCTTTTCTCCAGATTTTAACATTTTTTGTTCTAATTTTGCTTAGTGGGGATATAAGGAAGCATTTCTTGACGGGAAAACCTCATATGCTGAGACATAAAAAGACGAGGGGGCTCTTGCTCACAAAATCCTAAATTCTCTAACTTCTGGGCACTTTTTATTTAAATTATCAAACATTTTATCATTATTATTATTATCCCCCCCCCCCCGAAAAAGATCTGCACACGTGCCCGTACCAATGTATATGTACCAATAGGTCCTTGTCGAAATATTTGCTTATATTTTCATCTTCATGGTTTCGCCACTGGCTGACAAAATCCTCGTTTTTTTACCCTTTTTGATTTTATTTTTTCATTTTGTTACTTTCTCTCCTCTCTGAGTTTCATTTGTCATGTATAGCCAGTGTGGTCTAAGAATGTATTCACCAATGTATGTGTACTACTTTCAAGAATAATGTTTCAAGAATCTGTAATTTTTTTTCGAAATGGCACTATAATTTTTTTTGGTGTGAGGAAACGATCTAGGTGGGCCAGGAATTCGAGAACATTCGTAAGTGCCTTAACTTTGGAAAAAAAAAAAATCATATGAATAACGTCACAAATAACCCCACGTCCAATACACTAATGGTTTTACTTTCTACTGCAAGTGAAGTAAAATGAAATTAAAGTTGTTTTTTTGAAAAAGAGGTTTATTCTTTTCCGAAGTTTCCCTGTTACTAATAATAAATATAGATCTCCTGTTACTAATAATAAATAACACCCAGAGGCGGTTTTAGGGGAGGGAGAGAGGAGGCACTTGCCTCGGGCGATGAGATTTTGGGGGCGCAAAATTCCAAAAAAATAATCTGATGGTTATGATAATTTTGTATTTTTTGAAATTTCATTTTTAGTAAAATAAAGTAGAAGGCACACTTCATAAATGAAAATAATTAAAAATTAATAATTGATTAATAAAATGAAATAAATTAAAAAGAATTAATCGATTAATACATTGAAAATAATTTTGTTTAATAAATGAAAATTTTATTAAAATTAAGGCTGAAAATTTTTGGCAGACAGGGAGGGCTAATCGAGATTTTGCCCCGGGCGCAAGAGAGACCAGAACTACGACTGATAACAATAATAATAAAAACTTACACTCCGACTTCATGTCATTAGATTCAGGTACGATGTTCTTTAACACTGAAAAGTTGAGATTTTGGTTTGCATCTCGTTGGTCAGGGGTCCCTCTTTTATCTGTTTTTTCTTTCATCTCATCTGGTATAATTGGCATTAAATCCACTAAGTCCGGCATCGTCAAAATAGGCGAAGAAACCCTCAGAGGTGCACCAACCAGCGCCGAACTTGGTATACTCACCATCGAAGAGTTTGAAATGCTTGCACTACTCACATATGGCAGCGTTAATGATATACTAGGCACAGATATTTGTGGTAATAGCGGAGGCACTTCTTGTGAAGGAGGTGGGAAGGCTATAGGCGGTGCATTTGGAGGGAGGTTTTTGAAGGGTACAGAAGTCATTGGTGGATTTGCAGCAACTGGAGCGGGAGCAATTGGGCGATATGGACGCGACTGGACTGTGGATGCACCAAATGGAGCATTCAAAACCGGCATTTGAGATGGTGCTGACGTAGTTGTTGCTAAGAGCGCCGACGATGAACACGGGAATCTGAAATAATAGGTAAGTCGGAAATTGCTAGCATAACTTCGGTTACCACCTCTTACTTTTAATGCACAAAATCATAAACAAAGCCATAATTCTACTTTCCAAGGAGGGGGGGGGGTATGGAAACAATTTCTTTTACCTCGTTTTTGAAGAAATACTTCTGTTTCCACCTTGGATTTGTGTACTTTCCCTGTAAGGGATGGAGTGATAACTATCCCCAGAATAAAAAGAACAAGAGTATAGTTTTCCGTGCTTTCGCCCGTCCGTCTATTAAAAACCCCTTACCCTCCCCCGGGGCTAGACCTGTGTGCACTCGTAGCTGTTTTCATAAACACACACGACAAATCAGCCTGACAAGTAAGAAACCAAGCTTTGATGAGAAGGCCCTGGGCTTCAAGTTTAAGATTAGTAACACAAAACAATAAAAAAGTATACACAATCTTGCTTTGTTCATTTATTTTTTTTTTTTTCTGTTTAATGTACCATACTGTGTAAGTTTTTTGTGACGCTGAAGTAAGATAAAGATTGTTTCGTTCCAATCCATCACTGTTCTAAACAAAGCCGTTTTATTAGCTTCTTTTTTTAGAATGCTCATTGTGGTGTAGTCTATTAATATTTTTCTTTAGATACAATCAAGAATCATCCTCTAAACAAGGGCTTGGGAAATAAACTGATTTGGGTATTCAAAAGACAGAGGAAGGACAGAAGAAGTGGGCTTGAAACCTATTGAAGGCTCAGAGGCGCAAGAGACTCGATGCTTACAAGTACGATAAGTATGGGAAAATGTGTACCCTAAATTGACAAAGGATTAGAATGGATACTACTTATCACTGCTTAAAATAATTTTTCCAACTGCATTTACATTTTTGCTTAATTTTAATTTCATACTTAATCCCCCTCCTCTGATTATTCCATAGTATTTTTGGTGATAAACATGGTACTTTAAGACCCAATTTCATACTTAATTTGAGCAAAGGACGAAGGAGCTCTCAGTATTTCAGGAGGGGGTACATATCTCCAATACATTGTCTCCAATGGCAGCTTCCAAAATCTCCAACAGTGGCAAGTCACAAGCGTTCAGCTCTGTTTTTCTAGTGGAAGCCGAACGTTATTATTTCGAACTAGATCAAATACAAACAATTTAAGTACTTAAGTATTACATAAAACTAAGACTTTTTCTGGGAGGGGGGCTCAACCACAGCCTAGATTTAGGACCTCTCTTTTTCGTAATTTCCACTCATAAATTGAAGCTTTATCTGTCAGAAGCTGGTGTCATCCTGTTTTTGGATTACATTTTGCTCTTCCTGACATTGCCTTCATCTGATGTTTTGCATAATAAAACTGATAATGTAGATTCTAAATTTAAAATATTTTCTCAACAAAATATACTACCCTAATTCTTATTATTTTATTTCATAGTATTGTCTACAGTGGCTCCAATTCAATAAAATTTAGGAGGGGGGCAAGTTTGTCATTTTTCAATGAAAATACCAAAAAAAGATATTTTTCAATGAAAATACCCCTAAAAAGATACTTGTCGGAATGTAGAGGAGGAGCGAGAAAAATCTAGGGAGGGCCGTGCACCCCCTCTCCAACTAAAGCCACTGATTGTCTAGATTTTCGCGGAGTGAAAG